>JYDV01000025.1:230983-384438 GCA_001447645.1 Trichinella pseudospiralis
TGAAAATATGGACTTTCATCATTTGAGACGGTTAGGGTCGCACGTGCAGCGTAACCCGTCGAACTACTGCACGTCACCCTATCTCACATTCCTCCTAACCTTGCACTGCTATTCTCAAACATTTACTTATTTCTAATACTCAAACTATAGCAGTGCCAAAAAAACTCACTAAACTCAATAATATTGGTCTTAGAAATGATCGACAAATTAATCAACCATTTTTCTTTCCGCAAATGAACCCTAAACTCATCTAAACAAGGTATGGGACGTGAAAACGTTCAAATGCGGAAAGCCACTCAAATAATATTAGTTCAAATTACCTATAAACTACTTACAATAAACTACTCTAATTAACAAACATCTGAATTAAATGCTCGATAACTTACAGCTCAAGTTTATATAAATTATAGACTCAAGATCTCCTCAGTGAAGTTTTAACTAATTAACCCCTAACTCAACAAAATATACTTACCAAACTTACCGTCGTCTTCCGGACCTTCGCGTCCATCTTCTATTCTTGTGCTTCTAAATGTAGAAGAATTAATTCAATGAAATAATGTTATAATAAATAAAAAACAAAGCCGTTTTTATTGCTATTCTTCGTCCGCCATCGCAGTGAAAACACCATTGTTCATTCGCCGCACACCGTTTGCCTACAATTATTTCAAATGAACTTCAATAGCAACGTAATAGTAGTCAAAAAAAGATTTGCATAAAGTTCATTTCCACTGACTAACAAGTATCAAACGTATAGCGTTAAACAAACATTATTCAGGTCACACCTAAGCTCAAAAGCAAACAAATTGAAATTGCACACAAATTTGCATTCAACCTGGACAACGCCTATATTTGAAAAGATAACATTCTTCAATATCTAAAAACATATCTTACTCTGCAGTAAACGCTGAAATAAATTGAGCAAATGCCGTTCACCGTTGCTCCTTAGTCAACAAAGTCAATTTAACTTCTTGCACTGTTATTACGAAAACTATTTTTGAAACCGCCCTTATTTGCATAAAAGTCAGACACTGCGCACGTTGCGGTGAAAACCGTTTCAAGTGCGTTGGATATGCTATTCAAAGGTGAATTAGAATATAATACGAAGATTGAAGAAGGTTTGGAATGCTTTGAAAACAATTCAACCAATGAGGACTATTTGAAAATTCAAAAATGACCTTGACATTCGAAATTCAGTCAAAATATAAACTATCTGACGAAAAATGACAAAACGAAAAATTGATTTAGTCAAAACAAAATCATTTTTATTTGCATAGAGTAGCGTTAGAAAGCAGTTCACCTGTGTTCTCGACGATAAATTAATTCTAACTTAATGGTAGCAATGAAGATTTATATATAAATACCGCCACTCTAGCGACTGCATATCATTAAATGAGAATTATTTCAAATGATTTGAAAAAAACTGAGATACACTGCTGAATTCAACCAATGAAAACTATTCGAAAATTCAAAAATGACCTTGACATTTAAAGTTCAGTCAAAATATAAACTATCTAACAGAAAATATTATAACAATAAGTTGACTTTGTAAAAACAGGCCTCCGCATGTCTGCATTTAGAATTTGAAAATTCAAAAATGTCCTACATAAATGGAAGTCATCACAGAAGGCTTTTCACTGAAATGTAACTGCCTACTAATTGACAAAAATTAGCCAGACGAATCTCTCAAATCTTAAAAAAATAATACAAAGTGGAAATGAAGATAAACAACTTTCTGTATAAAAAGTGAAGTTTTTCTGATTTGCATAATAGTGAAGTACACTGTGAGCTTGAATCTATTCGATCTGTTCTTTTTGCAACAAAATTCAACGCCATAAGGTAGGTGAAAATTGAAAAATTGAACGTTTTCTGCAATAAAGTCTACACTTCGCTAAATAACAAATTGAAATACCACATTTTTCAAATAGCTAAACTAACTATAGAAAACTGCGAATTCTGTTTTAAATATTTTTTACTTTCGGTGCATATTGAAAAAAAAGTGATCAAATACTTTAATATACATTCATTTTTGAGAAAGTAGCAGGAAAATATGTTTTAACACGGAATTTTTACCTTGATACACCTTCTTTTACTTGCACGTTTGTTATTTTTCACCGCTACAGCAAATCAAATGTTTACCATGGATACAAGGTTTGCTTTTGTCTGATTCGGCTATTACTTTGTAACCTTCTTATCAATGATTTGGCAATTAATATATTGTGTATTATGGGATTTTTAATTAAAAATTCCCCTTCCTTAATTGTATTTTTAAGTATACTGCCACTTAAACTGTTCCCTTTGTAAGAGCAAACAACCTTGAACATTATTTCTAATTTTTTAACATATTCAATAATTTGACCTAATCATAATAAATGGATCATGTTTATGTTATTTTAATATCTCAGATTCGTGGTCAGTATGAATTGAACGTTTTTTTTTTTTTGGAAAAAATATTCCATTCATCTCTGTATTTATTAGTATAGGAGAATTAGAAACTTGAAGATGTCTGAAGTGGAGTGTTCTGCAGCATTGTTACATTCGTTAGCAACTCATTGTATCACCTTTTAGAATATTCCAACCCTGAAACAGAGTTGATGAATAAAGGAAATGCTGATGCACTTGATTGATGATGTTCTGAAACAATTGCTGATTCAGATAATAATTATCACTGGATGCATTTCGATTTAGATATTTTCTTTTGCACATGCTGATGCAAATATTTTGTCAATGTGAAGAAGTTGCGCTTATTCGATTTCATGATGCTGCAACTCAACGCGCCGCAAAGCATTGCAGACAGCTTTCTTACTGAAAGGAAAAAAACATCTCTAGAAACTTGCCTTTAAAACAATATGTTTTGCCAATCGTATAATAATCTGTTAATAATTAAATCATAATCTGTTGTTTGTTATAGCAATTGTTCTGGAAAGACATCGATTAGACATTTGAACAGTTGCTATTCAAAATTCATTTATTCAAGTGCATTATTATTTCATTCCGTATAATTTTCTTCGCTAGGAATGTAATAACTTCGGCATTGAAAAGCGTGTTGAAAAGTTATTTCAGTGAATTTATCAAAAAGAAAAGAAAAATTTTAATTTACCTGAATGCAAAGTTTGAAGCATTTCTTAAGTAGCCTGTAAATGCTAGTAAACATGAAATTTGTAAGAAAAGCACAGAACATCATGAACAATTGAGGCTCATTTTAACGGAAATTAGCATAATTTACTTTCATCTGCACGTATGGCAGTTATGCATGTATTTAATAAATAAATGTGCTCAAGAGCATTTTGATGGAATTTAAATTTCACCAATGACAAAAGCTCAATAAAATACTCTCAGCACTGTACAGTTTAAAATGCTTTTTCTGCATCTAGAAAACACAAACAGACAAAGCATAAAATATTTTTAAAAAAACATGTAGCATAGCAAAAGAAAATAACAAATTTTAAACAGTGTACTGTGTATCATTTCAACAGGGATCAAAATAATGCAATAAATTATCTTGCTATCCTTGGTGAAGCGTTCGAGCTGTTGATGATGAGTAAATGCAATGATGGTGAACCGCTGCTTTCAGTTGAAACTGAAATTAACATCTGCAAACTTGATTTAAAGTTCATGCTGTTGTATGCTGTTTATTCACAGTTCAACAATATGCAAAATTGAACAATAAAGATTAACTATAACAATGTCAAAAATTAATTGGTTTTGTTGCGAAAAGTAGTGGAAGTAGTGATTGTTTTGCTTAAAATTTTAAAATAATTTTACAGCGCTTTATTATTTTGCATAAAGTTGTGCTGTTTAACAAGCTAACAAGCTGGGAGTTCGGTGAAATATGGCACGTTAGCAATGAACAATTAATTCTAGTAGCCATGTAATCTGCTGTTTCATTTCAGCTTTTATTCATTTCAACTTAACCTGCTTATTAGATATAAGAGCTCTAAGTCATTGAAAAAAAAGAAAACACATTTTAAAAAATTATACAGAGGTTCTGAGAGGATGAAAGTGTTGAGAAACGCTGTGATATACAGTTTGAAGTTTTTGAAATAACTTATTATGCAATTAGGTGCATATATATATATATATATATATATATATATATATCTTTGTTCCTGATGAACAATGTTGATCATCCGTATGTAAATAGAAGATAAAACAAATAAGTTTTGCGTAAGAAAGTGAAAGAAGATGTTAAATTAAAATATAATTTTGAATAAGTAAGTATATGAATAACGAAAGAAATATTTGACTAAAAAACTTTTGAAGCTTGGCTAATTTTACTTGGAATTAATACTGCTTGTGTTAGCACGTGCTGTGTATGCAGCAACAATAGGAAACGTGATTACAATCGATTGCTGAAACGTGCAGCAGTTGTGCTTAATGGATGGACTCTTGCTTGTAAATTTGTCAGCCAGATTCAATTCCAAATTGTCCACCCCTTGCAGTGAAAATGCAAAATAAAGATCTGCTTGATTTCATCTCTGCTGTTGATGTGTTTGCATGCTTTGTAGAAGAACGTTATTAAAACCTTCTTTTGCGCCTTCTTCCATTCTTCAGATAACAATATTTAAAGTTGTGACTTTTATTTTTGAATTTAAATATAAAACTGTGTAAAAAATCTTTTTTTTCAAAATGTGTTGATGTTTTGCTTTCTAAATAATAATATCATTAACCACTGAACGCTTGAGAGAAAAGTGAAAATTTAAAAGGTAAGCAGAGTGAGTTGTCTCTGTTCATTTGAATTTGATTTGAAAAAAAATGAATATTTTTAATTGAACTTTTTCAACAACTTTTCTCCTTTTGCTTTTGATTTTCATTGCACTCTAATTTCTAATCTATCCAGCCAATGCACAGTAAAATAATATTTGACAAAATAAATTTATTTGCATAATGCACACCGATCAAATCAAAACACAAAGTCAACAATGATATAATGAATAACAAAAGCCAGAAAATAGATGCAGGAGAAGTGATATAATAAGTGACAACAGATTAATAATGCGAAGCTTGATATCCATTGCACAGAAATGCATAGAAAAAAGATCATCTGTAGAGTTACTATATATTGAATTTTCACAACATCAGTGCACAACAGCACATTAAAATTGATTAAAATAATGCACTTTGGCATTTGAGAGTTTAATTCCGGATGTAAAACGAAGTACTACTGTTCTCTCTTCCTAAGCAGCATCTCAAACTCGCTTTCATCTGTCCTTGTGTCACTTTGTAATTAACAAAATTGTTGGTTGTGTAGTTGTTGTTGTTGTTGTTGTTATTGAAAATATTATTGATTTTTAGTAATAAAAAGTCATGCTGCGCTGTTGGAAAAATTAACAAACAAGTAAAAGCATCAACCACATTTTGCAATATTTCAAGTATGAAAATTTTTTGTTTTCATCTTATCTTCTTATTTTTTTCATATTGCACTACATTTGCTATGCTTGTAAAATCTGCAAATGAACCCTTGTCAACAGTGATTTGGTAGCTTGAAAAAATATCTTGATTTTCAATAACTTTAATAATACAGTTTTCCTTTTGAATGTATTATTTACAATATATTTTTTATAAGTTTTAACAAAGAAAAATGAAAATGGGGGAAAGTTTTTCAGAATAAAATTTTGCATAGTGAATAATATATTTATATTTGGCAAGCTTTCATCGACATTGTGACTAATTTTTCAAATAAATAAATTATTATAGTACAAAAGAAAAATTAAGTATCATTTCACATTGTCAAGCATAAAAACATAGACGTGAGGAAAACTTTTTTAAATATTATTCAATTAATTTTTAATTTTGCACAAAATTACAATACAACAAATAATAAATTTTTATTTTTCTTAAATTGAAATTAATTTCAATTTATAAATACAATTTTAGCTTGATTTTTACAAAGTGTATTGTTTACCTTTCTGTTGGATGACATATATTATTTACAGTGAAAATTTTGCTAAAAGAATTTAGTTGAATGGAACTGATTCAGCTAATGATCAATTAATAAACATGAACAATAACAATTAGTTTAATTGACAAGTGAAAATTCGAAATCAAAACTTTTCCCAGAAAAATTTGCAGCTGAATAATTGAAATTCACAAAAAATTTTACATTTAAAACAAATCATTCTGCAATTTTTCAAATGCTTCTTTCCTTTCACTTGTTCATGCTTTAGCAAAACAACAATTATTCATTGCAATATTCTTATTTTAATGTAGGAATCAGAAATTCCAGTTTGCAATGAGATTTTAAAATTTAAAACATGCACAAAAAGGATCCTATGCATAATTGGATTATTTACTGGCAAATCTGTGATTGCTTGAAAAAGAGCTACTTAACAACTGATACTGTAGTCTCATCACTGAGTGCATGATCATTAGTGAGCAGTTGAAAAGCTTTCCTTTTTAGCTCATTTAGGACATGAAAAATTTTCCCTAAATCAATATTAATAGCATTTCTTTTTCATGAAATAAAGCGTCGCTCTTTTTTAACCAGTTTAAGAAATGTCATCGACGTGTGCTTAGAATGCAGTTCATCATCTCTAATGCATATGAATTTTGCACTTTTTTTAAAATAAACTTTAAAATTATAGTCAGCAATTGTTGAGTCGATTTAATTTTCAGTTAACTGTAAATGCAAAGAACATGTCTATTAGCAATTATACGTTTTCAGATGAATATCTGTTGTAATGCGCTTTAAGCTTTAGCTAGCTGGCTCATCTATTTAACCCAATAAGCAGTGTTTGATCAAACGGATCAGCATATTCAAATTGACTGAATGATAAATAATAAAGAAACATAAATATTGAATAAAATTTTGCCTGAGTTGTAATATTCAAATATTACTAGCAAGTGAGATAATCTGATAAGAAAAAATTTATATAGAGCATAATTGAATAAATGAAAATGATATTTCATGTTTAGAGTGAAAACTCTGGACTGTCACTTTTGATTTGTATTGCTATACTTCTTCGCTATCTGAGCAAAAATTAACTATGATAGATAGATATTTTCATACGGTATGTCTGTTTCGTTTCTTTAAGAGAAAGAAAAGCAAACACATTGAAGTTGAAATGAAAAACACTAAGGTCAAATGAGCAAATTGCTTTAACGCTTAGAGACCGTGCCTGTGAACAAATTCTTTTTTTTTTTTTTATTATACAGAATAAACAGAACTCATGGGTGCTTCATTGTGCTATCAAAAGTCTGGATCAAATTTTCAGTCCTCTTTAATCGACTACACAAGAAAATATGATGCAGCCGAATTGGAAATTCAAATTATTCAGCCAGAATTTACTCCACAAGAGATGAGCATTGCACATTATACGTGGGAAAAGCTGAAAAAGCGCTACAGTAATCAAGTTGGCACGGAAATTTTTCGAAAAATTTTCTCCAAATGTCCACAAGTAAAAGAATTATTCGGCTTGCAGAAAAAGGCTGATGAAAGTGCACTCGGCGATTCAAGAATGAGCAGGCATACAGTCATTTTTCAAGTAAGAATTTTCAACACTTGACACTTTCCTTTTAAATCTCACAAAATGACCATTTACAGCATTTTGAATCAATATTGAATAACTAACTAAACTAATTGCATTATCTGTTTTTGCCGTAAAATAATTTTTTTTATCATTCTACAATGCATTATAATCTGTTAAGTGCAACGTTATGCATGCAAATAGTAGAATAAGAAATAATTAGTACAGATTCTTCCTATCAATAATTAATGCACGTTTAATGCAACTAATTGCAATTAATTTTTGTTCAGTGAAAGATGAAAATTTTTTCTAGGATATAATTGAACTTCTTATTGTGGATTTATCAAACAAAAGTGATACCTTGACACAGTCGTTAGTAACACTCGGAGCGCAGCATTGGTTTTTCAACAGTCGTGGCTTCAGACCTGAATATTGGATTGTATTTGGGGAAACTTTGGTGAATTTGATTCGTGAACTTCCACTGAATATTTGTCAACGTCGCCTTGCAAGTCGATCTTGGATGAAGCTTATCATTTATCTGTTGGAATGTGTTCAACTTGGATATGTGAAACAAATGACTACAAAAGAAGAAGAAGAACACTGAAGCAATGTTATTGGTAAATTATGGAGAAGACTGTCTCTGTCTTTTTTTTTTTTGGACATTTCTACCTTTTATTCACTGTTACAAATTAATTATAATTTACTTCACTGAGCTGTTTAAGATTTAAACGTTAGCTTTCACATACCGCATACTCTTATTTCACATACCGCCACCAATAATTAATTACCTTTTGTTGAATGGCGCTGAAATGTTGCATATGTCAAATTTCACATTTTCATTATATTTAGCACAAATATTGCTTGACATTTACTTTGCATAAAGATAAAGATTAAATTTTTGCATAAAGATGAAAATTCCAATTCATAGCTTTTATTTATTAATAAAAGTTGGACAACGTCAATTTGGACGAGCATGATCATGTTAAAATTACGTTGTTCTTGTGTGCATTATGCATCATTGATCAATGATATAATTGTAGGCAATTTTGAATAATTTTAATAAAATTTTGAAATTTATGCAAGTAAGAGTGATTTTAAAAAGATAAAAACAGTAAATAATAATTTGATTTTGTGAAACAAAATTTTCTCAAAACAGCAAATTAACTGTGAAAACGCATAACAAATAAACAACTGTATAATAAGTAAGTTTTCAAGGCTGACTATTCAAACAAAGAATTAAATATGTCCGCTTGATATAAGTTTAAAATTTTGTATTGAAAATGTTGACACACACACACACACACACACACATTCTGTTGCTTGGAAATGAAATCAAATAGTATAAGTATCAAATGATAATAATATCATTTCCATCACAACAATTAAGCATAATGCCAAGAACAGCATTGATTGTTGAATTTGCATTATTAATAAAGAAAATGCTTAACATTTTCATTTCGTTCATTTCATTGTATAATTGATTAGTAAGAAAAAAAATGCAGAATGCAATGCTTTTTTGAAACTAGGGAATTTTTCCTTGCTTAGCATGTAGGCAAGTATGATTGATTAATAGTGAAAATTTATTTTCGCTGTTCAGCAGTCAAGCAGAGGATGATAGCACGCTAAAAAGGGTAATTAATTTTTTTGTTATTAATAATAAATCAGGCATATTTGGTTAAAAATGAGCGGAGTTGTGTAGAAACAATTGCAAATTTTGACGAAAAAAAAGAACAAACGATTTCAAGATAGAGCCAAAAAAAAAAAAAAATCAAGCCCACCGGAAGCAGTTGGAATGCACTACACATTCAATTGTATCTGGCTAACGTATGGACGCTTTGTATGGACAAGCACTAGAGCTGGCACAGTCGTTGGTTTCATATATTTTTGTTGTCACTGCTCGTCTATCTTTACCACAAGCAAGCAAAAGCGAGCCGTTGTACACGCCTGATCTTGAGCAATTTTTCAACCGTCTAGTCAAATGACTCTTTTCATTCAACTCACTCAACAAATAATCCCCTTTTGTCATCTGCACACAAGGAAGCCATCGAAATATATAACGAAATCCAGTGCGAAATCTGAAATCAAACATCATCATTCAATTGAAGCATCAAAACTATGCATCATATGCAATTGGCTAAAAATGATATATATATATATATATATATATATATAAGAAGAGAAACAAAATCAACAATATGTTCATATTTCATTGTTCACTCCTGTATTTGAATACATCTTTGAAAGCTTTGAATGTTTATATTAATGGTAATAATTCAATTTTTAGTTTAAAACATATTATTTTTAATTAAAATTTCACACAGGAATATACAATAAAACATTGTTATAGTATTGTTATGCTTTCATGTTCATTTAAATGAAAACTAATTCTGTTTACAGCTATCAATGTTGTCTATCTCTGATTAGCACACAATAATGGATACAGAAGTCAATTGAAAATAGTAACTGTTTACAGAAAGTGTTTCAAATGAACTTCAATTTTGTCAATATTATCCAAAAAATCAACATTGTATTAATTGAAACTTGAAAATCAGAAAGCAAAAAATATCATCAAAAAAAAAATAATAATAAAGAGGAATTTTAAAAACATGAATATTATTATGCATTTTGAGAGAATTTGAAAAAGAAGAGTGAATAGTGAACAATTTCAATCTTGTGTGCAATAATAAATTGCAATGTGACAGTAAAATTAGTCATCCGCATTGATGATCTGTTATTTATAAGCCTGAAGCGCAGAGATTGCTCAAAGACACACCATTGCCTACGTGTTCTAATCAATGCATCATTACTGCGCCATGAACAAGCAAGCCGTTTCAGAACTATTAAACTGAATGAGGTAAGTGCTAAATGGCTTGCGATTTGAAATAATAAAATTGTTAATAGATATATGAAACGTGCTAACCTTGAATTCATCCAACAATAGATGATCGGATTGACCACAGTACTACTCATCGCCAGCCAGTACATGCTCATGTATACGTGTTGAGCAGTGAGAAAATCCATCTCGGCAAACAGCGGCACCAAAAAAGTGAAGTAGATGTGATACGGCAACCAGCAAACCATAAACAATGAGCCGACCACAGTAAGCATTTTCACAACCTGCAATAAGAATATTGTTAAAAATTCAACTCAATTTTCATAACAATCTTTATAATGAAGAATAAAAAAAAGGAATAAAGCATAATTTATGCACTTTTCGTTTGGCGCAAATTTGACTTTCTTGTCGATGTTCACCAATAGTTTTCCCACCCCAAAGAACTCGTGCCATGCGAATAAACGTAAATGACAAAACTCCAAGAGGAAGGATGTAGGTTATGAACAGTAAAAAATAATTGTAACTGAAATAAAATTAATATATTACAGCATCATTAATAAAAAAAAATAATGTAATATTAACATTTACAGATTTTACATTTTAAACTGAGCACTTGTTTTTGCGTCACCATCAGGATAATTGTCCGCATAACAAACAGATCGCTTGTTACCATTTTCAAAGAAGAACTTTTTCGTGTAAGAATGAAGAAACATTGGCAAAGCGCACAGAAAGGCAGCAATCCAAATGACAACAATTGTTGCTATTGTTTTGTGGCGTGACATGCGTCTTCTCAATGGATTCATTACAGCAACGTACCTAGAGTAACGTATATTTTTTTTACAAAATTTACAAAAGAAAATTCAATTCACTATAAGATGTATTCTTCGTTTAAACATTAATAAATAAACATCAATATTTTTAGTCATAATTCAAAATGAATATTATGTATTGTGAAAGATAGCAACTACAAATTGAAGATTATTCAAAAATAAAAATGTCTGTACTTAAGACATTAAATAAAACGGATAAGCTATGTTCAAATTAACTGATTCTGAAACTGTTGTTTATAAAATTTAAAACAAGCACATAATTGCATAACAACCTGGTATGAATGTAGTTCACGTTCAACATTTCAATAGCATAATTTCATTCTGCAAAGAACCTTATTAAATGACGGACAAAATTTTATTAATACAAACAGAAATTTCAATAAATATATTAGAACAAACAAACAGCAGCTAGATTTGCACAATTCATCTTTTTTTTTGTAAAACTTATTTAATGAAAAATGTGAAACATTTTGTATACTTATGAAATATGAAATATTTGAGAAACTTTGCTGAAGTACTTTCAATAGAATAATTAATATTTTATGCAACTTTTCAAAGTCTACATTGGAGATTTATATTTCTTTTACATTTTATAATTAATTAATACTTGAACATCACATTACTTGACTTTTGAACTTACTGAAATTATAAGCTGAAAAAAACAATAAAATATTCCAAAAATGCAGAAAGTATAAATAGTTTAATATTCACAATCATATTCCGTGTTTAAAAAAATGGAACTTTAAAAGATTGAACAAATCTACAATTCAGAAAACAGAAAAATCAAAATTTAGATTGTAAAAAGTTCAGAGGCAAATTGCCCCCACAGAAGTAAAAAAAGACGTCCCCTTGCAGTGGTGCAGCTAACAAAAGCTGCTTTTTCAATTACGTTCAATTGTTGCTAGTTGTAGAATGAAGAAACTTGATCTTCCACTGATTATATATACAATCACTTTTCAAATCAGTTCGCTTCACCAAGTTGATTGAGCATTTGAACAGGAAAATTATTTCAGTTGAAAAATTATTTTTGACTAGCAAGAAATTTTTATAACAAGACGTTATAACAAACTTTTGAATTTTATTTTTCAAATATGAGATATTATTTGCTTTGATACAATTTTTAAAATAAAGTAAAACACAGGCAATATAAATATTGCAGTGAAATATTCTCCCCTTTGAAACTACTTTTTTTGCAACATTTTAATGACGTAGTATATTTGCACTAAAAGCAAAGTATTTACTTTACAAATTGCCCTAAAATAACACTAATTAAACTTCAGAGGACAAAGTATCGAACAAGCACATATGCCTAATATCGCTCTGAAAAACGACAATGCAGTCAATTAAGCTGAAGGGAAGTTAGATGTTTTTTAAAAAACTTTTAGTAAAAATCTTCATCACCCCAAAAGTGTCAAATTATCTCAAATTATATTACTATTCATTTTCACATTGCTACTTTATTTATTTTAGAAAATTACAATAATTATTTTTCTTAAAAATTAAAAAATGATTAACTAAGAAGATTAGTTCAAATTAAAATATGGTTAAATCTACAGTCCAAACATATTTATACTAGTTAGCTGTTGCAGACAGTCACGCAATTGCAGCAATGACAGAAAAGTTCTGAACTTTAGCACGTGTTGGGGGATTATTCAAAAATAAAGCTTTCTAAATATTGCTTAATTGTTCTCTAAATTGTACTAAAAGACACGGTGATATCGATTGTAATTGGCATGTGCATTATTTAGAACCATTTTAACAGCCTTTGTAGAGTTGCCAATTAATTGATTATTAAAATTTTTGAATTCAAGAAAAATAAAAGGGACCTTTGCAAATCGTACGCTTAATCTTTTACATACATCTTTTACAGCTGGCCAGGTTTGTTAAATGTTTGTCACTTTTAAGTGTGAAATGTGATGCATCTTCTCGATCTGATTATTTCCACTGGCTTGTCTTGCTTTACACTCCACAGTTTGCAGTTGTATTAGTAAGTTTTGCAAAAGTTCAAAATATACTATTATTCATAATTTCAAGTGATAAAAATTCAAAATGTTGACAGCCATAGCATTCCTGTAGCATCACTATATCCATTTCAGTTTAGCATCTGTTGATTATTAAATAATCAAAAATATTAAAAGATTTTACTTCTTCACGATTCTAGATTTACAATATTGTTTGCTAGTTATCTGCCATTCTTTCAATTTAAGCATGCAATAACTTAAAAAGAAGAAAACTTGCATATACATACATACATACATACATGCATGCATATATATATATATATATATATATATATATGTGCGCGTGTAGGTAGGTATGCATAAATTACAAAATAAAATACAGTCTTTTTCAAAACTAGTACATCAAAAACAGTGATATTTTCAACAGTGTGAAAAAAATTAATAAATGTTTTTTAATGCTACACGATAACAATGAAAAAAATTTTTTCTATTATTATAACAATACTGTAATTAAAATTTCATAGTTTTTTGTCTAAAAAATTATGTTAAACTGAAAATGTCATGCAAATCAATAGATATTATTATTTTGCTCAATGCTTTGATGTTTAATAAAAATTCAATAACACTAAACTGGTTACTACTAATATTGGATTTTAGATAGTGATTAAAACAAATGAGCTAAATGTGACATTATATGGTTGATATAAATAATTTGCAAAATTTAATTGTTTATGCCATGGATGAAAATAAAATTCATTTATTGCAAATTTGAAATGTGGCAATTGTTACTTTCATGAAATAAATTAAAAAAAAACTTCTTATAAATTGAAACTGTTGAAAAGCAGCTCTGTCAAGCTATTTAACCAATCGGATGTGCACTATTAATTAATTAAAGCAATATTAGGAGCAAAACAATGCTGCAATAAAAATAAACATGCCCACATTGCAAATAATAAAAATTGGAAAAAAGAAAAATAGCTATACAAATATAAATAAATGTTTCATCATTTATTGCCGTTTAATCAGTAAGGGAACGTGGAATTTAAAATGTTCAACATAAAATGTCCAAGTTTTAGTTGGATCGTTTCGATCAACAAATTGTTGTTTGTACATAGACCAGATGCATTAAGAGAAACTATAGAAAAACAAAAAGAAAAGTTGCATTGTAAACTTATTCTATTTAGCCTTATCATTTGAAAATTTTTTATTTTCAAAAATCGAATTTCTAATCTCAATTTTGCAATCATTCCATTTCATTTGGAGCTTTAGTGTGAAATTATACCCTTCGAGTGTACTTTGTCTTAAGAAGAACATTGATCAGGGATCACTTTTCACTAAAATGAATTTTCCAAACCATTAAAAATGCCCTGCACATTTTCACAAGCAGAATTGCTTCGAATTGGAAAAATTATTGTTTGCTTTCTTTTCAAAAACTATAAATCAAACAGAAAGAGAACCAACCAACGTTGAAAAAGCACACAAACAAGCAGAGATATGATAATGGAAATACGAATTAACAGTTCATAAGTTTATGAATAACAATTTCACTATTCAATTTCGACAAAAGCTATTTAATTTTTTTTTTTTTAATCTTCGATTTATTTTCATCTTCTTAACTTGACAATTTAGCAACTCTGCAAAAACAGGTGCAGTAATCATGTAAAGTGAATTTAAATAACTATTTGTTAATAAATAAAAGTACACAATGAAACATTGAAGAACATGACAAAACAATTGCAGTAATTAAAATATAATAATTAAGTAAGGTTGAAAAAGTTTTGTATATTTTTTTAAAAAATCACTTCTGTTCAAGAAATAAAAATAACACCTAAATAAATGAAAAAGAAAATGTTAGCAATTGTTAGCAAAAAATTGTTAGCATTTGAAAACCTTTACACAAAGCATCACTGAAGAGCTGCTTGGCATGGAAGACAATGGATGCAAAGAAAACAATTAAAACAATGTGAAAGATGTTGCTTGATCATTGTTTCGCCAAAACGGTGTGAAAATGAATATGCAATTGTGCTATTTTCATTTTCACTTTATTTGCACACCTCAGAAAACGCATGCTAATTAAACAATGAAATATCTGCACTTGCATATGTAAATTTTCTTCAATAAATAAATCTCATTTCCCAACTGAAAGCATTAATGCTTTGAATTTTCTTTTCTCGATAAATAAACGGCAAAGTGATTATCTATGACCTTGGTTGTATAAGCAATGCGATGCATATATGAAGGGCAGTGTCATGCTTTTGTTGAAATTTATCAAGCTAAGTGAAAGTTCAAAAAAGGAAATTAGCTTACTAAATTATTACTGAATTTCACTGCTAAAGCAACAACCAACTGATGATTACTAGAAGTTGAAATTCACAGAAGCAGTTCAAAATTACAAAGTTAAATACACAAATTCACATACAAAATTATAACATTTCAAACGGATAACAAAATTTTTAACGTGATGCGACAACAACAAACAAACAAGAAAAAACAATTATAAAATGAAATGTTTACCTGTCCACACTCATGCTCATCAAAGTGAAAACACTGGCGCATGTAGGAGCAACGCCCATCAAATTACTGAAGTAGCAGTAAAGATCGCCAAACCACCAGTTGTAGTAGAGTATGTAGACGAAGTTGAAGCAGACGTTGAACAGCGAAATACTGGCATCGGCTAAAGCTAAATTTAGCAGAAAGTAGTTGGTTACTGTACGCATCTGCTTGTGCGCTAGCACAATCCATATGACAATTGAATTGCCACCAATAGCCATAGTGATGATCAAGCCAAAAAGAATAATATAAACAACTTGCACTAGCCAAGAGTGTTCCAAAGATCGAATTGCACAAAACAAATTGTGAAGACCGTTTGTCTCAACAATATCTTGGCAACTGCATCCCCGATTCGTCATCAACTCGTTCATTAGCTCATGATTCCATTCGTCTATTAAGTGACTGGAATTCAGCGATAAATCAAAGCAAGCGCTCAACAATGTTGAGGTCACATTGCTACCGCCAACCAAGGATTCGTTTTTCAGGCTCACTTCCATTGATTACATTCTCTGAAAAAAAAAGAAAACAGATATTGTGAATAAGTTATTTTCATAAATGATTTCATCGTATTTTGTGTCATCAGTTGCCCGTTGCAGCCAAACAGGCCAGATCATCATCATTGGAATATGGTAAAGCAAACTGGACCAATGAAAGATAGCCAACCAGCCTTTAGCAGCGACCATCTTTCGCGACCGATGACAGCGCGAAAGCTGGAACAATGCAATACTCGCAACAGAACGGTAAACAGAATTAAGCCAACCTTAAGCGGTATTTAATTTTGAATAGTTGACAAGCACAATGTGCCTGTCTTATGCGGCAGTCAGCGGCGACAAAATCTTATGGCTGCTCCTTCGTGGATTCAGCACTTCAGCTTTGCAAGGCTACCCTGAATCAAGATCAATACACGCGTGCGTTTATTTTCTATTATATTAAGCATGCACTTAGTTAGACAGAATTATTTCTTCTTGCTGATCTTCTGACCCAGTAAAACAGCTACATCCGGAAAAATCGTCAAAGTCATCTTGGAAATGCATTGTCATAGAACGTCAAACAAAAAAAGATGGAAAAAAAACGCAGAAAACTTCACGTCACAGCTTTGTGATTTAGTTTGGTCAATCAAGCTGTGATCAGCCACAGCTTTGAGCTTTATGCCAAATGAAAGTGTTTGTCATTGCTAGTTCCCAGTGGCCTGGCTCATCATCATCATCCATTGGCTAAATGGACAAGAATGAAGCGCGCATTTGAATAGAGTCAATTCGAAGCGGTTAACAAAATCGGAATCCCATTGACCACTTCAAATACAGAAATTTTCCACGTCTCATAGTCAATAAAAATGCTTATAAAAAGTAGCTAGAACCGCTTTTTTTTCAAAAATTAACTCAAATTCAAATAACGCTTTGTTGATTAAATGCTGATGATGATGATGAAGAGTTAAATTATGTTTTTTTGAATGCAATTACGTGATTAGAAACGTAGTAAAAAGAAAAACTTATTGATCTGTAAATATATGGAATTAATAGGCAAGAAGTAAATCATAAAAGTTCAATGCTGAAGAAATCTTAAGCATATTACGTCTTATCAATCAGCACAAACAAAGGAAAATTGTTACTAATGAAATAATTCGAAATTGTTATTAAACTGTCACGTCATTCTAAAAGTCACTTCTACATTCGACAGTCGCAAATATTTTCTCTGAATAGAAAATTTTCAAAACAAATACTACTAAATGTTAGATTTTTTTGAAAATTCATTTTCATATTCATCCTTTTTCATGTTTTCATTGCTGAATAAATGACTGAAAATGATGCTTGAAGTAAAGATTATAGTATATTTTTGAAGCATATTTTCATGAAAAATATTTTCTTTGCTTTCAATGGTAAAATAAATGTCAAACTGAAATAATTCAATATTGTAGTACTACTTCATACTACAATTACTGACACAAAGTATTTTCAACGTATATAAGTGAATCAAAGGTCAATGACAGCAGAAAATGAAAATGAGGCAGTTTGTAATGATAACGCAAATTAATTAAAGTGAGAACAGTTGCTGCATTTGTGTGGCTAAAGTTGATTGACAAGGTAAGAACACTAGAAACTGTTCCTTAGCTAGCCAATAAAATGAAAAAGCATTATGTACTCTTTAAGAATTCATTAGCAATTTGAATTGGACAGTCAGATATTACGTTAGACAAAGCCGCTGCTGTAATTTCTTGTTTAGGCCACTCAGCAAGCTCTGCTTGCTTTGATTTCTTCGACGTGGCAGCTAGCTGAAAGCACAAAGCGCTTCTGATTGGAAATCAGCCTAAGTAGCAAAGCTATCATTCAGGGCATCGGTAACTTAAGCAAAGTACTCACGATGGTAATAGCAAATAACCATGATCAGAGAATAAACTTTGGACCACAAGAAGACTTACTTCTTGACTTGATTCATCGATTCAAATTTGACAATTATTATTTGTCCAACAGCGTTGAAGAAAACAATCGAAAATTAAAACCGTGAATACTTGGTGAAGATGACATTAAGCAAGAATACAATGAACTACTCAAAGCCGACTAAATTATTCAGAAATATGTAATTGAAACAATTTTTTTATTTATTCAGAGTAATTTTTTATTTATGCAAGTATTATAAATCAAAGATGAATTTCAATTTAGCTCAACTGAAAGGTCAAAGCAAATATAGTGCACGCACAATAGTTTGAAGCAAATGCTAACTGTTTTTCGAAAAGAAGATACATAAAGCAGAAAATTTCAATAATAATAAGAGAACTATTTATAATTTTTGTAAGTTACATTTTTTTTGTTTGAAAAGCATTTTAAAAGATAAGCACTGGTTAGCAATTTAAGTTGAGCTGAATCAATCACAAAAAATCCCTAATCAATTATAAATAATGCTTTTAATAACATCTACTTGCCTAATCAATTTAACATGCATTAAAATCTGTCCAGCAGTAATCTCTTTCTCATGGTATCTATAAACAGCGAAAAGAACATGTCAACTACTTTTATCCATTTAAATAATAAAAGAAAAGAACAAGATATAAAAAGTCAGAAACAACAGACAACTTTTTAAACTGTACTTCAATAGATAAATAAATTTCAACTCATAAATTTGTTTACATTTATTCTGCCGATAAAAATAAAAGCAGCAGAAAAAGCAACAGAAGAAGAATTAATGCAAATTATTAAAATTATCCATTCCACCCATAAAATCAAAATCCAACTATTAAAATGCGTGATAAATTGTATAGTTAATTTATTTTTGAAAGATTAATCATTCTTCTTTGATGATAAAAGATAACTTAATTGCTAATAATAAATAATTAAAGTACATTTATTAGAGTATATTTAAATTTCTTTGAAACAAGATAAAAGATCAATAAGGTGTTGATATATATATATATATATATATATATATATATATATATATATATATATATATGTAAACAATATATTGAAATATCACTGATATTATAGTAAAAAAGGGATTTACAGTTAAACTCAATTCCAACAATTGTTCATAATAATAAATCAATTAACGTGTGATTTGTTGTTAATTTACTTCAAGTAATCAATATAATAGACGCTTGAATGATATTTCAATGCCTGAAATAAAATTACTAAATGTATACATTAATAAAATATGCTTCATTTTAATAAACAATCAGTTGATGCTGAACTGACTGCAAATTGCGATTTTACAACTGGAATTGTTTTAATTTTTACTGCTGCAGTTCAGCTTGATTTAGTACAACAATAAATAATATTTTTTAACAAAAACAAAAATATTTTAGCAATTCACTCAAAGTATAGTTTCCAAGCAAAGTAAACAATTACCAAGCAGACAAACAAATATATGTAATACATGACATAATGTGAAAACGTGATTATAAAAATGATTGCATGTTTTATTTGATTGGTCGTTTTTGTTTTATTTTCCTTCATTTTATCCAATGAATGTTCAATAAAAAAGCAACTTTTCTGCATAAAAGAGTATAAACATAAGATGAAACGAGTAAATTAAAATAATCTATATCATTGATACAGAAAACGAAAAACAAAGCACAAAAAACATGCAAATTTTAAATTTTTGGTTGCCAGCATATATTGTGTCATAGACAAAACATATTTGTCGACTGTTGACCATTATCAATGAAAATGAATTCTGTTCTTACTGGTATATCTGATTATTATAGCTTTTCAAAAAATTGTAAAGTGAACTGGTAAAAGTGATTATTAAATAAAACTGTTTTCAGTTTTTCTTCATCAAAACCACTAGATATGATCATCTAATTAATTACATATTTCATCTACTGTTGCAGCATTGCATTTCTAAGAGGCATGTTCCATCGCCAAAAATAAAACATACAACAAAGAATATTTCAGTTAAAATTGGAATCATTTTCTAACGACAATAACAATAAAATATTGCATTATCAAATGTTTATTCTGGTAAATGACAGTAAAATGGTAAATATTTTCATTTCTTTAAAAGCATATCCAAAATACTACAACGTTTGCCTTGCGTCATTTCATTAAAAGAAAAAGTTTACTTATCAAAAAAAAATTAAACAGCATTTCAGCAAATTGAAAAAGATAAAAAGAAAAAGAATTTCGTTCTTTTTATAGCGACTTGTCATTTACTCGCGGAATGAATTTTTATCTTTGCTGATACCATTCAAGTTCACATATCAATCAGAATGTTAGAAGTAAAAACAATCATCACTTCCCACATTTATAGTAGAAATATTAAATATTTTAATTAGTGGATTTGAAATTTTTATCATACAGAGTTCTCAACAGATTGTTTCAGTTTTAAGAAGTGTGTAAAACACCAATTTGTTAACTTGTTCAAAGGTGCATAAAAAGCTTTTAAAATAAAATTTTATCGTTAAAATTGTTTTTTACCCAAAAAATACAATACAGTAGTTGTATTCATTTAAAATTCCATTTTTTGTCTTTAACTCATTTCACGTAATAGATTCTTAGTCTAACGTACTGTTGCATTATGTAGATACATAAATATACTATTATATTGTCTAACATGATTTTTGTAAAAAAATAATATTAAAAATATTAAGACATAAATAAAAGTAAAAATATAGAATACAAAAAATGTTACATTCAAAGGAAATTGCATTAAATAATAATAGAGAAATAAATAAATAAATTTGATGATGATTTTTAAAATGACTTCAACAGTTAAATGAAACAGTTAGTAAATGTGATAATATTGCTATTTGTAAAAATTATCACAGCTACATGATTTTGCTACATGATAAATTTTTCAAATAAGGCTGTATTCTGAAAAAAATATTTTGAATATTAAAATTTGAAAATCATCATAAATCAGTCTCACTGTTGTAGGATGAAGAGTTAACTGTAAGAAATTTGCAAACAAACAAACAAACAAACAAACAAACAAACAAACAAAATCGCTCTTACCGCCAAAGGTTGTCGATGAAAGCTACTGTAAAAAGATGTTTCTTAACGCATTTTTAAAATGAAAGCATTGCTGTTAACAGAAGAAAGAGAAAGAAGTAACAGATTTTATTTACTAAAAAATTTAAGTTATCTTGAGAATTAAAATTTATAGAAAAAATCGGAAGAATAACTGGTGAACATGACGTGCAATGAACATGATGAGCGAAGCTTGAAATGACGTGCTTTGAACATCACTGGTTGCCGAAATCCAGATAATAGAAAAATGTGCATGTTGACATATTGATTTGTTGGAATCGCCATTTATTTGACACCGCCAACTGAAAATAGCAGTCACGCAAATTCTTCATTGCCAATGTTTTGTGTTATTGTTTATATAGTGGAGGAAGAACAGCATTTCTCAATTTAATTTGCCAAACATTTTAATTATGTTTTAAACTTCCAAACATGAAGCAATTCCATTACTATTACACCTTTACAGTTTTACAAACAATCCTGAGATTTCAGAAACTGTTATTTCGCTTTCCAGCCTACTACTTTATTTGCAAAGTTTCAAATGTAAAAAAGTACAAGCTAGGATGCAATTAAAAATGTCCGCTTAAATAATAATTGAAAATGATTAAAATTATAATTTAGTTAAAAATTTCAACAGCACCAATAAGAACAAAAAAAAATTAGACTACAAACTTTGGTAACTCATATGATAAGATAGCCAAGTGATTGTTGAAGATAGCATTATAAATCAATTTCATATTATCTACCTTGTTATCTCACAAATGGAGGTCGATAACGCAAAATAAATGTGCTGTTAAATAAACACAAATTTGTCTTCACATCAAAAAGTTGCTGCATAGCAGCTAATCTTAACCGCATACTTTTGCTTACCAGATTTGAATCATCAAATAAATAATTATATATACATACTGATATAGATATACATATTTATATCCTCGTCTCAAAATGAACAAACTTATTTTGTTTAGACTTTGTAGTAAATTATAAAATGACTTGCTTATTATGAATTAGAAAGGAAGCATAACTTTTCTTTAAAAATGATTCAAAGTCTGAAAAATGGTTCCCATTTTTCAAACAATAAATAATATGCAGAAAACAAAGCATAAAATGCTTGTGTTTATGAAAAAAATAAGTCGAAAATTATTTGTTTTATGGAATTCGTATTATTATGGTCGTATTAGTCCAGTGCGATTAACAGCTGACCATAGTTGGCTAATTATGATTTCTCTTATCCATTGAAGCTGAACCAGCAATAATTATTCGAGCCAAAAGCGCAGCATAAAGTCCGATGGACGAATTTAAAGAGTTGCTTTGGATGAATAATGGGTTTTATTTGACTAAGTCAATCTTATTTGCATCGATTCAGCATCGTTCAGATGAAGCTGTTCGAGGTAAAAGTTACCATTGCTAGAGAAAACAGTCTGAGCAAAGCATTTTGCCCTGGACACTCTTAGCTTCGTTAAAGATTTTTTGATTGTAAATTATACACCAAAACCGAACTTTAAAGTGTGATAGTTAAAAAAAAGAGCAAAACATCCTAAACATTGTCTTCATCTTTTTACTTTCACATGTTAAAGTTTCCACTACAACAACAACAACAACAACAACAACAACAGTAACAGCAACAATTAGCATATTTGCATAGATCAGCGTACTATTTCTTATTGGATGCATATGCAAAAATATGAATTTGCATATGATTGCATTAAACATCTAATTTTAGATTATTCGAAATTACTTTTATTGGCTTATTAGACGTCAAAGTTGGTAAACTTTCGCTTTAAAAACTTCAACAGTCACAATTACGGTAAGAAAAATCTTACATGAAGCAGGTGCTTTTGTGGGTGCTTCAAAATCAATTAAGCAGCATAGAATTTATATCAACGAATATTAGAAAAGATTTTTACACAATAGAGTTAATGTAATTCAGACGCTTTGCGAGCATTTTGAGTGATTTACATTATTCAACCTATGCTACAAGAATAATGAAACAACAGTGATCTATAAGTAAATTGTAGCAGTAAATCTATAAGTAAATTTGAAAATAATTTAAACTGCATTATGCTCCCGTATTATTCAATTTTAAGCGTTCAAATATGAAAACCTGTGTGCCAAAATAAATTCATTCATCACACTAACAACTGTTAACAACAACAACAACAACAACAACAATATTTAAATTATTTTGATGCAAAATAAATGAATAGCTTATGTGAATTCATTTTGCAATCCTCAGTTTTACGTCATAATTCGTCCTACAAATCTTATTGATTGAAATTTCATTGTTCTTTTACAAATATTTTACATTTACCGATGATAATATTTAATGATAGTTAGCAAAATTATCATGCAAATTTAGAGCAAACAATTCCATTTTAAGCACAACATTTAATAATAAATACAAGCATGAACAATTCAATATAAATTATACTTCAAAACAAAAAAATAAACTGCTTAGATTTTTTAAATTGTGTATAATTGTTAAAAATGATGTTTTGTCGGCAAAATTTATATTAGCAAAAAAATAAGCATACGTTGAAACAAATTCTTCTATTCCCTGACCAAAAAAAAGAGTGATAAATACTCGTATAGCTCACCATCAAATGCATCATTATCAATCTTCTAAATTGTCAACGTATTTTTTTTTATTGAAACATATTGAAAAAGTTCCAAATGAAAAGAAACGCTGACAGTGAATGATTCGTTGCCATTATCAAAGCAAATGATTTTCAAACTTAAATTTTAAGCTATCAACAAATTTCAGTTAATTGTTTCATCAATAGTGATTTGTTGCTTTCAGTGTTCAGTGATTGCTCTTTTCATTGTTGGCAATGTTTTCAATAAAATAGTAATAAAATGTCAAAAGAAAAAAAATAATTGAAATTATTTCTTAATTTTTTGCATCTTTCGTTGAGCTAAGCAAAAATATTTAAACTATTCAACAAATCATTTAAAAAATAAAGTTGTTCTGTACAGTCCGCTGTGCTTAAGCATGTCATTAAATAAATCATCTTCTAATAGATGCCACAATGAATAAATAACTTATATTTGCAATCAATAATATTACTTGAAAATCAGATAAAATTAGTAGTAATAGTTGACGTCCTCACTTTTTGAATGCAGTTTCAAGCTGACAAAAGCTTTGTAACTAATACAGTTTAATAATTGAAATTTAATTTCATATGCAGTTTAAGAAACTTAATTATTAAAACAAGCAAATGCATGTTCGAAAAATTAAATATCTACAGTGCTGTATTGAATGGTCGCAGTAAAAGCAGCAATGCCAACAGCAGAAGAAAAACTAAAAAACAACCTTTCTAAATTTGCTGAAATCAATCAATGTTAACTGAATTGATGAAAAAGAGTTTTATCTCGTTAATAAAAAACATCATAACGCATAAATACTTATAACCCAATTTGAGGATACCTAATTGTTGAAATCGGAAAAAATATGCAATTTACTTATTCAAAATACAGAAAATTAAAAAAATATATATGATAAGTTTGATTAATTAAATAAAAATATATAGTTATTACAATGCTAATATTGGTGTAACTGCAAAGTAAGAACAAGTAATAACTTCATTATAACTATTAGAAGAAATATAAGAAATGAAAAAGTTTGAACCGTTATTTGTTTCTTCTGGATAGAAAAAAAGATTGTAACTTTTTGTAAAGTAGCAACACTTTTGTTTAAAAAGACAATATATTACACTATACAAATATCTGGCTGAGATAAGATCGAATCAAAGTCATTTATTTTACTTATTAGATTTAGAAAATGCTTTTGAACAGAATGCAGAGCTTCCTTCTTCTGATCTATTGTTGATGGCCTTATCTGAAAGATTTTGATTTGGCAAAATGCAAAATTTGACTAATCAAGAATTGGTCATTTAGATGGTAGCCTCATCAGGGTCTCATCCATGTCAATCCATGTCTCAAAGACGTTAGTTCAATAAAAATGAAATAATTTTATTACTGGATTGGCCAAATAAAATAGTTCAAAACAACAAAGCAATCGAAACTTGAATATATGAAGAATGAAACATTTAAAACTTCTCACTTATGATTTATTGATTTTCTCTAATCAATTTTTGTTGCATTAGCTTTTGACCTGCTTTTCAGAACATTTTTCCCAAACACTTCCAACTAATTCAGCCAGTTATATCCATAAATGTGCAAATTATACTGCCAATTAACCTCATATTTGCTTCTATTGAAATGATACAACTGTGCCGTTTATATTTCCAAACTTAATTTGCAAATAATTTATTTGTAAATTCATAAATTATACTATTATTTATATTGACACTTTTGAAAAGATTGCTTCTAAAGCAAATTCAGAAAAAATTTCCATTTTCATATGCAAAACTCAAAAACATTAATTAATTAACATAACAGTAGAGCAGATGTTTTTTGAAGCTGTTTAAAATGATAGAATGTTTATGATTAAATTTCATGTCGTTAATTGAATATCATTAAATTGGTGAACAATTGCTTGCTGTATGAGCATGTCAGGACAGCATATATTTGATTTTTAATTGCAAACTTAAATATTAAAGTTTTTAGAGATCAAGCAAAAATGTATGATAAAATTTTTGTATCTTATTTTATACTGTAAATTATCTGACAAAAGTTGATGCTTAGGGTATAATCAGCTAACTGTTCTACGACAAAAGCAAATATCACGACAAAACTAAAGAAAAGCCGAACAAACAACATTTTAATGAAATTTGAAGAAAATTATTCAAATTCCACAATATAAAACAATATAATATTGAATGTAGTTTCAAAATAATTGCCACACAAAGTGAAAAATCGCTGTTATGATCTATATATATATACATATATGATATATATATCATACAATTTGCTTTAGTAGCTGAATTTTGCACCATTTTAAGTGTAATGAAACATTTTGCACAAATATTGCAATATTACAATAATTTACATGCATGCATGGAACACTTATACATATGGTTGAAATAATGAAAGAAAAGAAAATGTAAATACAAAATGTAAATTAGAAATTCCGTTAAAAAATACCAACAGCTTAATAAGTTTATGCCAAATTTTAATTTTTCATTTATAAGCAAATCAAAAAGCAAAATTACTAAATTAAGCATTAATGTAAGCATTCAAGTAAAATTTACATGTTGTATTTAAATTTTTCATAAACATCATACAAATGCTGCGGTTGTAAGGTGCAGTTTATGTATGAGCACTGCGTGTTTCATTATTACAAAAAAATGCTTCTAAATTTTTTCCCATACTGTTGCATTTTAAAAATCAAATGACAACAGGTAAAAAAATAATACATTTGTTATGAAAAAACAAAAATTTAGATCATCTGTTTTAGAATTATATATTGCTGAAAAATATTTTGTTTTAATAATCACAAAATCTACTTGAAATGTAGATAAAAAATATGAAAATTAGAACGCTCATGGCCTGTAATCACAATGAGCAGAATAAAACAAACAACCTGACAATAAATAAATTGTAATAATGAATGTATATAAATTATAAAAAGCCAGTATATAGCTTTGGTAAATTGTTATTTGTAATATATTGTACAGATGTATTTCAATTTTTCATGCGTTGGATTGTTTATAAGTTTGTGGTTAACTATTTAATTTTAAATTATATCTTAAAAATTGTTTCAACTCTTTAGCAATTCAATACAGGTACAAGTACAAGAAAACAAAACACTCACCAAGTAGATCATGATTAGCATACAATTTTCAAAGAATCAAATGAATTTGTTCCAACTGTGAATTGTACTGAAATGTATTATTATAATAAATAAGTAAATAAATACAGTTGAGCTTTATTTTAGCTGTCCATTTGTAGGTGTATAAAAGGAAGAAAGAAAAAGAGGGGAGGGGGAGGGAGAAAAGGAAAAAGAAAGATGATTTAAGAAAAAGCAATTAACGCAAAATCTTTTCTCCATCTTTTACAGCTGTTTCTGAACATTTCAGTTGGATATTTTCTTATGCTTGCAATATTAGGACAAAAGTTGTCACAAAGCAACAGACTGTAAGACAATGACAATGTTCAGACAATAAAACTGACAAATACTATTTGCTCTGTCACTTTGATGGGAACCTTCAATAATAAAGATAGCACGAACAAGACGCTCATGCAATTGTGGATTTTCCACTTGAAAGGTCCCTGATGATTGCTCATTTCTCCTTTACGATGCTTTCTGCGTTTGAATTGAAACAATCATTTAATTATGTTCAATTGGAAAACAATTCAGCTCGATCAAGCCTGTTGCATTGTTCTTGCTATAAATTGAGCACCATTTTCCGACCAGTTTCCAATAACCTCAGGGATATCATTTGCGTTCAATCATAAGCTTTTATGCAAAGAGTACTCTGTTGTTGTTGTTGTTGTCGTCATCGTTGTGATTGTTAGTTTTTTTTCATTTTTTACTATATATATATATATATATATGTTAATTATCAATAAGCAGTATGACTACCAAATTCCATTAACACTCTCTTTCACTGTTCCCTCCTGATCTAATGTTGTATAGCAAAAAAAAACCATAATCACACACTAGCAATCATCGCATTTTTAGATTTTGAATATTTTCAATATAATATTTATTGAAATGAATTCAAAAGATTCAATAATTTTTTTCTAATCCAATTTTCTAATACAAAAGCATCTGCGATAAAACAAAATTATCTTATTAAAAAATATGCATTTATTTGATTTATTCCCTTTCTCAAAAAAGATACTACTTAACAATATTAGGAAATTTAATACATTTTACTGTGATTAGAAAAAACAGTGGCATTGCCAATCTTTTTAGTGAAAATTCATTTAACAATTTCTATTAATAAAATAGCACAAATTAATTATTAATTAATTTATGTTTCTGTTTCAGTGAATGAAATAAAAGCTTGATGAAGTGATTCCTTTTTCTCAAGCTTATAGTAAATGGTACTGATATCGGTTTAAAATGAAATTTTAACACAATTAGTGTTCATTTCGATTTTCCATAAATACGCATAGACCGTGTTAAGCGCAGTTGTGAGAGAGTTGGGTGCAGGATGCGTTGCAAAGAAAAATTATCACTAACTACACTGTCTGATCTTAAACTGATAACACGTATCCGTCATATACGTATCACGTAGCCAAAGTAACCACGGCTGATCAAGCCAAGCATACTTTGTTAAGTTACACAAGTGCAGGTAAAATCAAATAAAGTAAGTGCGCTGAATTTAAAGCTTGAAGCAAGCCATTTTTACACGCATTCTTTGACAAATGTTCTTACAGAATAACTTCATAATTTTTGACATTAAAAATTGCCTATCTTTGAAAACATGCAATTGGACTATATTCCAAAAGTTGAATAATCAGAACATAAGTAGAACAAAGTAATGTTTACGTCGTAAAACAATTTGATGTAGATTCTATATGCAAATGAACAAATGCTGATTATCTTTAGCCAGTTTCAGTTACAATTTATAAACTAGTTCTATTGCATTTAATGCAAAAAGTGCTTGAAATGCTACATTGAAAAGACGTTATCAAAATATTAAAGTGCTATTTCTTGCAAATGCCAAGCACACTTTTAACTTACAAATTTTAATAATTTGGATTGAACAACAGTTATGTTTTTTATCAGCAAAAAAAAATAAACAGAACAAGATCCACAAGTTAAAAAAATAAATTACTAAGTTATAAATGTTAAATCAGTTAATAATCTTATTAGTAAAAAAAATACCATCTATTTGAAGATCACTTACCTGTTTGAAGCAAATGAATATTAGTAATTTATAAGTTTCGAAAGATTCATGTATGTTGTCACTCTTTTTGAACATCTTTTCAATTAAGAAAATTGAAAACGTTCTAAACAACTGCTTTCAATTATTCACCACTTCATGCATAGAACAAATTGAAAAACTGCTGAAAAAAACCAATATGAAATGAAACATATAAATAGATTCCGCAGCATTTTAGAATATATTTATAAACTTTGGGCTAAATATTGCAAAGTGTAAGTGAATTTGTTGCAAACAAAATTGATGCATTTCAATTCATATTGGGGTTGTTTGCTTGAAAATGCTGCCATTCCGTTGAGCAATGGCAAAACTGTTGAATGAGAAACTTTCCATCTGCTTGTTGAAAAAGCGACCATTTTTCATTGGAATGGATGCTCATTTTTGTTTCGATTATTTGAAGCACTTTAAATGAAACTCTTCGACAATGACTACTTTGCACAATGTCTGCTTTGCTTTATTTTAATGAAATTGAAATAAAATAGCTTTTGAAAATCTGAATCCTTTTCACTCGTCGACAAAACTATCTGAGGTGGAGTTGTATTTTAACATGACAAAAGATTGTCAGTTTAAACTCATCTGCAAATCATCATCAATTCACTAGTAATTTTTTGAGCAGTATTGATTTCATATTTGTTGACTGATATTTGCCACACTTGCATTAAATATCTTTTGTTAAATGAAGTCATACTTACAGTACTACAAATAATTTAACGGTTGGGACTGAAAAATGAAAAGCACTTGAAAATTTAACAAATAAATATATCAAGTACTAATGTAAGATACTGTTGGAAAAGTTATCATTGTTCACTTAGTTAAGGTTGATTGAATTTTGAAGGTGGTGTTGTTTAGAAGTCAAACAGTTCTGCTTAAATAACTGGAAGTTCTTCATTTGTCGAAATTATCATAATCAATGCATTATTTTTTCATTAAACCAGAGTTAGGCTGTGAATTCATCTAATGTAAAGCAACTGCCATGCTTAGAGCTTAGTTTGAGAAAAATGAAAACTTTGGCTACTAAATTTAAGCAAATTTAAAATCAATTTGAAGAATTTAATTCAACTGAAAAATGAAATCCAATCCCAATATGTAAAATTAGTTATTGACGTTCTTTGAAACATTCTGCAAATCACTTGCTCAAGCATGAATATCATCTCTTAAGAAAATAGCAAACGGTAATTTAAAAAATTACAAGACGCTGAACAAATGTGCTTCAACTTTGAGCAAAGTTCATTATTTCAATATCGATTCAATTTACTACAAAATTTGCTCTATATCATCATCTGAACTGCAAAATAGTTCAATATCTGCAGATTAGAAATGAATAAAATTCAAAACAACTTTCAGACAAAATTTGCATGTAATAAAATGGAAATTTTACTTCAATATGCAAATTCAAAATTGGTATGCCTCAATATTTTGATATAACAGCAAGTTTAAATAATATATCAACTTGGTAATACATTTTTGTTTCACTTTAAAAATGGCAAAAAGTATTGCAAAAAACTCCATCTGAATATGTGAAATAAAAACATGAACATTACCACAAAGTACAGTAATACATTATACAGAAAATTTTTTCCATTAAAATATTCTTCAACTTTTGCCACAGTCAACTTGAGATATAATTAACTATGGGTAAGATTTTTAGTAAAATAAAAATTTTTGAAATTGAAACCAATCAATTAAGTTCATGTTAATTTGGAATATTGAAAATGATTGTCAAAGTGATAAGCGTGATACGAACATTGGCTTCAAAAGCTGCTTGCTAATTTTGAACATTCGTCCATTTGAAAGCGCAGATAAAGATCAGCTTTTGGCCAGACAATTTGCAGACAGACAAACACAGCCGATCAAAAATTGTATGTGATGTCAAGCAGTTAAACAAACTGTAATTGTGGTCAAGAAAAGCTTTTTTTAAAATTAAAATAAATTTATTGAATTGACGCTTTAGCTGCCTGCACATCGACTATTAAATAATTGACAAATTTGTCAAAAGTGAGAAATGTTGCGAATGTTTGCAAGAATATGTCATGTGTTGACATGAAAAATTTAAATTTTTTAAACTTATTTACACAAAGCATACCACCTCAATTCAATAGCTCACGTCGAGCAGTATGAAACAAAAAATGCCAATGGGCGAAATGAGAGCCTGCTTCAATAAGTTTTAACAAAATATTAATTAAAAATAAAAATATTTTAGATATCTATTAAATACTGCCAAATTAGAATCAAAAAGTAGAAAGTACTTTTTTACATTTGAGCTGATTTTTACAATAATAAAATTTTACTTTTCAAACAGTATAACAACAAACGCGTCTAATCAGTAATTGATGCAAAAATTGTAATTCATTTATTTAAATATAATAATAAACAATAACTGCTGTTGGACATTAAGCAGAAAATTATTTTATTTATACAATGCAATAAAATAATAAGATATTGTACAAGAAGCTCATTGTGTCACTTACCAATTGTGCTTTTGCCTTGAACTGAAAATACTATACGATACGATACGATACGATACGATATGATATATGCTATACGAACTCGAACGATATTAATAACTGCAGTTCATAATGATTCAGTTTCATCATTAGAGCAACGTTTTGATGAGCAATATTTAAATAGGGGTATGCAAATTATTTTGTTCAAGTGCAAATAGCTTATTTGCAAAGTATGAGCAAATTGGAAAAGAAATTTAAATCAAGATGATGAAAAAGTAAAGTTTTTGTTTATTGGACAGTGAATTTTTGAATAATTTTTGTTTTGTCTAAAAGTTCAGTGAATAAAATACAAAATAGCATTAACAATACATACTCGGATTTGTTGTTTGCAAAATGATGCAAAAAGGAAATGACAGAGAAAAGGAAATAATGTACAAGTTTTTCCGGTGGCTATTGTGCAACAGCAGCAACGCTGTTATTGGCTTAAATGTTTGAATCAGTCAGTGAAGCAAACTTTTTCAAAGTCTGATATGAAAATGATGGCAGAAAAAGTATCAAAGGAAAATGTGAAGCCTTCTAATCATTTTAACACGTTAAAAGCATATTTAAGCCTGAAGTTAATTGCAACAATGCTAAAAGTGAAAACGATGCAGCAGCACCAGCAATAAAACACACCGATTTCAATCAAACTCATCCATCACATTCACAGGTAGCGAAAATTGAAAGGAAGACTAATTTTCTATATCTATTTTTATTTTTCATCATTTGCAGCATAATAAATTATCCAAAAGTAAAATTTGTCTAAAAATTTGCGTATTGTTGTTCTTTTTCACTAGACTTTTAACAAATTTTTTGATAACAAACAAATACGCCATATTAATAATCTTGGCAATTGAATAGCAAAAGTCAAGCAAACATGTAGACCAGTATTCTAAAAACAAAAGTGCAGCATTATATTATTCAAGTAGATTTATAATTTGTAATATTTAAACAAGTGTATATAAATAAATAGTTAAATTAAGAAATCAACGGGGAGAGAATAGTGCATAATAAATAGTAGAGCTCTCATTGGTTTTGTTCTCGTTGACTTGTAACAAAATAATAATAATATCGCTTCAAGTGTTGTAAAAGCGTATTTAAAAATAATCGTAATAGTTTTCATTTTCATTTCAAAAAGCAGAAGAAGTTGGATATGTAAAAAGTAAATGGAAAATAAATCAGTTAAAATGTCTACAAGAAAAGAAAAAAAATTCAGTGTGCTCAATTCTCTGTTAGAGAATAAAAACGAAATCGCGCGTATTTACATTACAGTTGATAAAAGAGGCTGAATGATGTAGAAACACAATTTATAAAGTAATTGAAATTGTTCATTGATCAGCTGATAAGAAATGAACAATAAAAAATAAATCTTGATTTTCATTATTTACTGTAATTACGAGTTGTCCCGCGTGTATTTTTGGACATGCTGTGAATTTCTGTATGCTATTTCTGTATACTGTTGTATGACCGACATAATTTTAAGGCAATTACTTACCTTTTTACATAAATAATTGGAAATGCATTTCATTCAGTAACAGATAAAAGAGTGCAATATTTGCATACTGAATGTTTTTGCAACAAGTTGCATTGATAAATGAATAGAATGAGAGATAGAGAAAGAAGCAGAATGATAAAGTGCAAACGTAATTCTTTCAATATTAATCACAACTTTCACATATTACGATATACTTGATTTTCAGTTTGATCACATGTTCATATTCAAATTGCATGCAATGAGAATATTGTCCAGTGTATCGTGTAAACAGTTATTGATTTTAGTGGGTTAGCGCCAACGAACGCTTTCAAGTTGTAAATTCAGCGATCAATTGATGCTTTGATACTGGTAGATTTCTGCAACTGTTCGAACGCGTTTAATTAATTTTTTTCCATTGATTAGTGAAATAATAATTTCTTTTTTCACATCTTACTTTGTTTTTATTATTGATTGATTGATTTTGAAGTTTGCAAATGAGAATGAGTTACATAATGAAGGCGTATCTTTATATATTTTTTTTCATCATTTTTGAAAAATGATATAATTTTATCGTACCACGTTGTCCGCAGTCGCTCTGTGCCACTCACCTTTTCAACAGCTTTAGCTTGACGTTCGTGTTGGTGGTATTTATTTCATCGTTGTCACGCAATCATATTTTGTCTCAAACCATCATCTAAAAAAACTTAATAAGCAATTAATTTTTACAATAATTTTTAGATGCGTTTTTTGACAAAAATATTCTCATCCAACGAAGAAGAAGAAGAAGAAGATATTATCAGTGATGTAAGCGGAAGAAGATTATTTAAAATTTTTTTCAATTATTGCTCGATGATGATGGTGATGATGAGGATATTTTTTTCTTTTTGATTTCTTTCCAGGTAACCAGTGGTTATACTTTGAGCTGGAGCACCCGTATCAAATGTTTCATATTTTGTTTCCTTTTTGGAATCTTCTTATCGGTTATGGTTTGTCATCTTGTTGCATATATGTTTTTTGAACGAAGCTAACGTTGATAATGAATTTGTATTGCATTTTTTAGGGTTCGGTCAGTGTATTCTTTCGAAATTTTGTCATGTTTTCAATTTTATTTTCCATTGGAAGTGTGATGTCAATGGCAAGGTAATAATGTTGTTTCTTTTTGGTCCTATGTTCATTAGACGTTGAAAAGTTTATTTAAATATTGGGCGGTGGCTTGGATTTGCATATTTTGTTGTATTTTTCGTTTTCTTCTTTGCTAAATAACAAGAATAAATGCGCAGGCGGTAAGAACGTCACATTCTCGCCGGCTAAGCTAGTTTGCATTGTTTCTGCTCCGTTTCGTTGAACTTTGTGTGTGTACTGATTTTCTTAGCTGTTGTTCACAGTTGGAATTTCACAATTGCAATGCCAGTCAATCTTTGACTAAAATTGCTGTTTTTTTTGCTTTCTAATCTCTGATGATTTTTTTTTTGGCACATGATGCTGCTGCTTTTCATTAGCAGGTTAATTAGCTCTGTGATCAATGATTTGATCTAGCTGAAGAAGGCTAGAAAAAGAAATGCCAGATTAGATTGCAACTGAGACTGCTTTGGTGCTAAGAAGCAGTGTGCCACGTAAACGGAATCTGTATTGATTATGTAAATGAGAGAATAGAACAGAATCCGCAAAATAAAATCCATCCATCCATCCGTCCATCTCTTATTTTTGCTTTTCATTTCAGCACATGCTTCTTGATGGGTCCGGTGAAACAGTTGAAAAAGATGGTCGACCCGACTAGATGGATTTCGACAGTGATTGTTCTATTGATGATAATTTTAACTTTGTTTTCTGCATTCTACGTGAGGCATTTTGTGTTATTTTGAAAAATAATTAATGAATACATAACAATAATTGATTGTTACTTTCAAGTGGAAGAAAGGTGCCTTGTGTCTGCTGTTTGTGATCTTCCAATATCTGGCGATGACTTGGTACTCTTTGTCGTATATTCCATACGCGAGGTAGGCTATAACACTGCACATTTGTTTATTGTATTCTTCGTATTCTATATAAGCATAATTTTTCACAGATCCGCCGTGAAAAGTTGCTTGCAAACGTGCGTCTGATAATTGACCAACCACATGCACAGCTGAGAACGCGACTTCTTTTTCATTACAGCCGGAGACAAAACAAAAAATCCGTCCACAACTCTGTCTACACTGTAGATGTTACTAGTTGCCCTGTCAAGCTGAACAACCGTTTTAATTTCAATTTCACATCCAATATTCAATTGGATATTTATTTCAACAATTAGCTGCTTGCTTGGAAAGTAAAATTTCACAAATGAAATCCTTTTCAAAAATTAATCAGTCACCGGCTGAGGAAGATAATAATAATAATAATAATAATAATGATAATAGGAACGAAATGGAAAATAATAAATTGTTAATTTAACTCACATTATATGTTACTGAATAATTAATTGAATAGCAATGCGATCATAATAGTAATAATAGTAGTAGCAGCAGCAGCAGCAGTAGTAGTAGCTTCATTCATTTCCAAAAAAAAAAGAGAATAAAGTATTTTAAGAGAAACATTTTCCTTCAATTTCTATTTGGAATGAATTCCATCCGTTCTTCGAACATGTGCGATGTGTAAGTTGAACAAATTCTTAAAAAAAGAAGATTTTTTAAAGTAACGTATTATATTTTTTTTCAATATTAGCCGACGTCCGCTTTACAATTTGAATAATATTTTGTTCATCATTTAGTTGGCACTTTCATAATTCATAAAAGAAAATTTAAGAAAAAAATGATTTGGCAAAAATCAAACATATTTGAAATATTAATTTTGTTTTTAAATGAATTTTTACCGAATCATTACTGAACAATAAAAAAAGAATAATACTGTCTAAATCTTTTCAATCGATGAATAATCTGTTCTCACTTTTTTCCACTTATATAATAACAAAAGTTCTCATTCTCATTATAAAGAAAAAAAAGAAATATGTCGCATCTTAATTCAGAAAATTTTCAAAGTGTTTATTTATGCTATTGTTGCCATATTTGAAAAGTAAGTGCAACTTGATGCCGGAATAGAATTGCCAAAATAATTGAAAAAAAAAACAGTTAACCTGAAAATGATTAAAAAATACAGTAAGAAAAGTTGACGAAGGTTAAAACGAAAAAAAGCTGTGGTATTGAATTTTTTGCCTTGTAAAGGGAACTGATGATGAGCATCTGAAAAATGATGAACAGTTTGTTGTTCAATTGACATTTTGAAACGTCATCTGCAATCTGCCGACGGCTAATAATAAATACATCAACATTGTATAAAATAACCTTCATTTAAAAATATTGTCGTTGATTTATTTTAGTTGGGCTGTTATCGAAAAATTGTTCATTTACAAATAGCAGAAGGTCGTCAATTCTTGTTTTTCCAAGCAGCTGGTCAACAAATTATTTCAAAATAAGAATTAACATATAGCGGTAAACATAGCGGTGTACAAAGAGGTAAACAAAAGAAAAGCCAGTAAACAAAGAGATAAAAAAATGCATCAAAATTGTTGAATTGAAGAGATATACGTTGAATTTGAAAATTTCAATGTGAGAAGAAATAAATTTGTTCAATTTTTTCTTCCAATCATTCACACGTGCACATGCGCATCATGCTGCGTGCACATCAATGAATGGATGCATTTTGCATAATAACAAAACACATGTGTGAAAAGTGAAGCAAGAAATTAATAAAAACAAAGTCTGAAATAAAGCTATTGCTGTATACAATTGTGAAAAGTCGAAAAATCTTCACTACAACTAGAACTAATTAATCCTCTGATTAGCAAATATAAATATATGTGTGTGCGTGTGTGTTTATAAAAAGTAAGAAGGAAGATTGTGAATGCATAAGTTTCTATTTTCATATGGGCAAAACAAATTTCACTCCAACAAAGAAGTTTGAAAACAAAATGCATTTCTTCACACTTCAGTTGATCATCATCATCAGCAACAGCAGCAGCAGCCAGCAGCATCTGATTGCTTGCTTAAGTTGCAGCTTGGTGTTCAAAAAGCAAAATTCACAAAGCACCGTGCAAAAGCAGCAAAATCGACAACAACAACAAAAAATAGCTTTGAAAAGCTTTTGCACATTTGAAATTGAAAATATTGCCAAGTGGGAAAAAGCCCGTCATTGTTCAAGGCTAGCGTAAGGATGAACACACAATTGAAATTTGCATTAATCAGTGAATGTTTGTTTGATTAAGTGATCGTTTGAAATGTCACACAATACCAACCGAAATTAATAATATCACCAACAAATAGTTATAAATTAAATTTAACAAAATTAATAATAATAATAATAATAAAATAAAAACGGACGTCGGAGTGAAAAATTGAAAAATAAGCAAATGAATTAGATAATAATCACTTACTTTAACTTTGTTCTCTTCGAAACCATTTTCCACTGCCAATATTTCCAACATTTCTGGCATTGGATTTCGACCATGCTTGGAAAATTCACGTCTCAAAAATTCCACTTGTCTCAATGTGAGACCAGTCTGCGAAGCTAGGCAACGGTTCACTTGATCATCCGGATTCGATTGAACATAATAAGCGGAAGCCATTTTTGTCATCAAATTATAATTATTATTAATATTAATATTCTGTTTGCTTATTTGTGTTATGAATCTGAAATAATAAAAGAAAAGAATAAATGAATCAATTTGAATTGATGTATGTATGTATATGAAAAATGCATGCACACGCGCCAAACAATCAGCAAAACAACAGAAGGATAAAAGTATTCTTTTTAGCACAAAGCATTGGAGTTTGAAAAACAACAACAACAACAACAACAACAAGCATTTGTGTGTGTGTGAAGAGTGAAAAGTTTGTGTGCGTGTGTGCATCTGTGGAGATGCGTGTGTTTGTGGTGTGTGTTTAAGCAGCAGCTAATGTTATCATTGCAGCCGCGTTATCGAAGCAACAGCAACGGCATCATAATCACCAAAAGCATCGCCCAATCGCCAACCCTTTTCTCAACCACTACTACACTCTGCTACATCACAAACAACATCATCGTCATCGTCATCATCATCATAAGCAGCAGAAGCAGCAGCAAAAGCAGAAGGTGCAGTATGATAATAAATCTTATTTCAAAAATTGATAAGAAATAAATATTAATGAAAAAAGAGACACAACAGCTTACACATTTGATATTGATATTTTGAAAACAACAACAATCAAGCTACAATGGAAAAGAGAGATTTGAAACTGAAGAAATTGGTAATAAATTTACCCAATCTGCCCTCGACCCTCGACAATCAAACCTTCACTGCAAATAAATAATATTTATAATATAGCCTGCGAGTTTTCCAAATGCAAATTTCTTTTTTTCAAAACCAATGCTAATAATATAATTCGTCGAGTAAACATTATTATTGAAGCAACAAGCTTCTGCTTACTTACCTGCCATTATCTCGTCCTATTGGACAAAATTCAAGGTTACCACCGATCAGTTCTTTCTCAACGTCGGTCATTGGCTATTGAATTCAACATTACATACCCACCAGTACAGTGGTGCTTTGAAAATTGCCTACAATTATTAATAAATTTTTTTTTTCAAATGAAAATTGCAATTCATTCACATTGTTTGTATTTTTAGTTGAAAAGAAAAAATACCATTTTCTGGGCACAATTATTTCCAGTGTTCAATTTTCATCTGAGATCATAAATAATAGATAGAGATCAGATAAAAATTTACTTAATTTTCATACTGTGATATCACATACACACGCACATATCACATAGCAGAGATTATTGTTTTTATAAAATTAAAAAAATGTCGACGATAAAAAGTGCAATATTTGAAAGCAGTGAAAAAGGCAAGCAAGCTGTTATACAGAAACAAAATAGCTGTTATATATGGCAGTATGGAGAATGCGTGAAAAAAATTTTGCAAACAGTGCATCCATCTATCAGTCAGTCAGTCAGTCAGTTTGGCATGTCAAGATCAATCACACCAAAATCAGTATTGTCAGGCAAAAACTTGATCAACGGTCCTTCAATGTGGAACGTTTCGCCGTAAGACAACCGGCAAGTGTGCCTGATTTCAAGATACGGGTCTGGATCATTCTTCCAAAATGGAAGCCAGTCCCGGTCGCTGGCACATCCTTCAATAACAAATCGACCATCATCATCAGGAACACCAATACTAAAATGATATTTTTTATAACACAGATAAACAAATTTTTAATAATAAATATTTCCTTTATTTACCCCATCAAATCATCCGGATCAAACATGCCCAACACTGTACTACCGTCTTTGTCCCAAAGTCGAATTTCCGTACTGTCGACTGCTCTGGGATTTTGCTTGCAAATCAATTTCCCATGACCACTAACGCATTTATCGCCCGCATCTCCAAATGGAAACAAACAAACCAACATTGAAATAAAGCATAAAAACACGGACGAAAACATCGCTATAAAAAATATTAAATTGAAAAATATTTTTTAAAAACAACAAAAAATCACACAATCAAGCAACTATATATATACATATACATATATATATATACAAAATAAGTAAATGGGGAGAAAGTGTACCGCTGAATTGAAATTGCAAAAAATTATTTATTGGTATTTTTCTTTTATTTGAATCTATTCAAACTTTTCAAAAATGCCAATTCAAGTTCACAACTGATAAATGAAAAATAAAATAAAAATTAACAAATAACAAAAGTAGAAAATAAAAAAGAATTTCCATATTATTGAATTGTTAAAATACGAATGTTGCACACAATATATAGATAGATGTGAGATAATCAATCGTTTGAACTTGAATATAGATAGCAACAGTTAGTTAGCCAAATGCCGAAATAATTACACTAACGGCTAATTTATCTTCCGACCGAACTTTCAAATTAGCATTGATAACACCGCTCGGCGCCAATGCTAATTTAGCCTGTGCAGCTATCATGGATCCAGTTCGAAACATGCCGGCCATCAGTAAAACATGAGCACTTTTATTTTTCGACGCTTTTTCCGAACGTTCACAAGGCGCCATGCCCACACAATCCAATATTTTATCAATGGCATCTTCAGAATACATGAATTTAATTTAATTCAATTTAATGCATGCAAATTTCCAACCTTGAATAGAGTTATATCCGGGTAGAGAATATGTGCACGCAACCTCGACATTTCCATCCAAATCTTCCCATATGGTATTGAAATTCATCTTCATTGGCTTCACTTGCATACTGAAGCCCAATTCCACATCTTCCAGCTGGATGTATGAAAAAAATATTATATGTAATATAAAATTGATAATGATTCGACAATAAAAATTTACTGGATATTCGTCTGCGTAATCAGTAATATCATCTTCGTTGTCTTTTATTGTGCAATTCATCACGCAGCTGAACATCGCAGGGGCTGAAACAATCACATATTTCATACATTATATATAAATGAGCAAAAAAGAAACACATAGGAATAATTTAGTCCAAAAATAAAATTCTTAAACATTTTTCACTGCTTACGTAGATCAGCATCACTAGGCAATTGAAAAGCGACGTATGTCAAGCCGCAATCATTGTTTCGTATAATTTCGCACGGAATTTCCGCCACCTGTTTCCACGGTTTAGAAACAGGCTTCATGTGAACCACGACGTTCGACAATATCTGATCGTTCAGTGTGTTCGAACATTCAAACTACAGAAAATACAATAATGGGAGAGAGGAGAGAGGAGGGGGGGGGAGGAAAAGGGAATAAATTTTCATATTTATTATTTTTCACAACATATTTTCCAACTTCAAAAATCAAGACTCACCTGAAAGACAATATGTTCCAAAAACATGTGCTGCACACAAGATACGGCAATTTCCACTTCAGATTCGGTCAACTCTAACGGCGCCGACGATTTGAACAGTGGTCCAAATTTGGCAAATTGCTCAATTTGATGCAACTGTTCTTCGTATATCTCCTCCCGACTCTTGAGTCCTTTCTCTGGTTTCACAGAAGTTGGCACAACATCAACATCCATGCCTGTCAGAAAAGCATTGTTGCAAGCAAGAAAACAAACAAACAAACAAACAAACAATATTTTGCAAAAAGAAAACACATTACTCGGCTTGTGCTGACCACCGATTGGTAGTTGGCTTTGTGGAACTGAGTTCAAATTGAACGGTTCAAATTTTGATGAAGAAAAAGCGCAATATTCTCTCAACGCGCAAACCAACAACGATGGCGAAACATCCAAACCTACGATTGAATTAATTTATTATAATTTGAAGAAAAAATTATTATACATATATATATATATATATATATATATAATACCGCCGGTAATTAATTCTTCGTATAGTTTCAAATTGTTCGTGGAAAATAATACAGAATAGAATGTAGCCCGATCACGCACTTCGTCGTCAGAATCTAGCAAGCATCGTTGCAACAACGTGACAACGTCCGCACGCAGAGATTGGCATACACCAAATTTTGCCATCGCTGTCACAGCAACTAACAATATAATTCAAACCAAAATTATTATAATAGAGAATTTAAGAGTTATAAGAGTAAGAGAGAAGAAAAATAACGTATCATATTCTTTTTTTTTCCATACTGCTCGATTTATTACCTGCTCGAACGGGGGGCGGTTCCAGGAGGACACGATTGAAAATAAATCGGATATATTTCCTGGGATTGGAACACTTGGGACCTTCTTTGCCGAGCAAGTTCAGCACTTTCGTCGCCAAAGTCACGTGCTCACAGTCTTCAATAAATTCGCACAAATATACCAAACCTGCAGAAAATGGAAAAATTGAATTCATTCAAATTAATCCCAAAATTCCACTGCCTCCTGGGATATAATCTCTTTTTACCCGGTTCTTTGGCTTCGTCATTTTCTTCAATTATCCAAACAATCGTATCAATAATGGCTTTTTTATACAAAAATCCTCCCTGTGATAAAAGAAAAACCTTATACATTAAACATTAAAAAAATTGCTTACTTCGTCTCGAAGCATGTTTGACAAAAATGATAAAAGTATGGTGCTCTTTTTGGGATAACGAACACAAAGTGATCGAACAGCGTCAATCACTACAACTTTGAATTCGTCGCTTATTTCTGATACAAAACTGCTGATCTGCTTCATCAAACGATCCACTGAACTTTCGGCGCCGGTTTTCAACAATGTTGTTATAGCCAATGTGGCAATGCTTCTATTCTGATCCGATATCAACTGCTCCAAATCAACATTACAAGCCGCAACCGCAGCTGGATAAATTCCGGCTACCTACATACAAAATAATAAAATCAACAAGCAAGTAAACAAATAAACAAACAAACAAAGCAACTGTGTCACAACTTACCGAACTTAATGTTCGAACGGCTGCAAAGCGCAGTGCTGCTTTCGAAGAGGAACAAAACATCTGCAATACGGATATGGCCGACGACAATTCTTTGCTCGTAATATTCGGCAGCCGAAGCAAAGCCGATGCAGCTTCATATACAACCATTTCCGACTTGTGACGTAAACACGATTCCAAAAAATCCAACAATGTACCAGTGTCTCTACTTTAAAAGAAATTCAACTAACAATAATTATAATAATGCAATAAAGAAATATAGTCATCTCTCGCATACCCTTTTTCATCTTCTTCTATCAATTTCAATGCTATACGAATCTGTAAACAATATATACGAAAATGAAAGAAAAATACACATCCACAATAACAACAATACCAAATAGCATAATGCAAATGCAGATCTCGAACACTGCTTGCTGTACTTCTGAACCAACTGCACAACGGATAGTCGATCATTTTTCCGCATTTCATAATAAACAGCCAAACCATGAAACTAAACGACCTCTCTTCAATCATTGAAAATCACGCAATTTTCAAAAGTAAACAACAATAACGAAAAAAAAGAAAAACAAAAAAACAATCCAATTTATGTCATATATACATCTTTTATCAGCTGATTATTTTTTGAATATACACACATACATGTGCATGTGATCACTATTAATTTTTGAATTTACAAATTCACACCTGAATCATTGGATTGTCGGAATTTGCCGCTTCTTGAATTTCGCTAGTCCATCTTCGAATGCAATCAGGATTTTTTTTCATCAAGTACTGTACAAGAATAAAAAAAAACTTTTAATTCAAAATAATACATTAAATTTATTACTGTAAAACATATTACTAAAGTTGAAACCAGAGCCGCACTGGCAACAGCAGGAATGCGATCGACAATAGCCTGTTTCATATAACGTTCGATAGCTTGCAGCATTGTACTCTACGAGCGGAAAAAAATATACATATAAAATAATAAATAAGCTCAGTTAATATTTTTGAAATTATAATTAAATTTACCCGGAAAAAAATTTTTTACAAATAAATTACCATCTAATTCTTAAATAAGAATAATAAATAAAACATCTTACATCAGTAACTTTGCACAAAGCACGTATGGCCGAAGCGCGGTAAATGTCTTCCTTACCAGTCATATCTTTTGTCAAACTACAATATTTCACATTTCACATAAAAAAAAATTTTTTTGTTTTCCTCATGCAAAATAAAATAAAAAATAAATATGCAATTAAAATTTACCTGCTTGTCACAATTATAACGTCATCAGCAAGGGAGGCGAGTTCCTTAATTGTCAAATATACAAGTCGTCGAAGCACTACATCATTTGACTGCCATAGTTTGGTTATTGAAAAAAATGCATCCGTAGCTTCTTTTCGGCTTAGCTGTTCCCCCTGACTGATAAGATACAGCAATTTCGTCAACGTTGTACAACATTTGCGTGCATTTATTGGTGTTTCATTAAACTGTCTAGCCTGAATTGGATATAAAATAAATTCTCCTCAAACAATGCAAAAGTGAAACCGCAAACCTCTTGAAGAACGGTTGTTCTATCACAGCTGCTTGCAAAATAAGCACCTGAATGAGATTCTTCGTCTTTTTTATCTTTTTTCAAAGCCAACATTGTTTTCAAACAATAAGCAACAGAATCTGCCTTTCACTAAATATCAAAAAATAAATTCAAAAATAGCAAAACTAATCAAATTGACAGTATTTCAAATAAATTGAAAAAATTGCATAATTGACTGATATAATTTGTTGGCGGACAATTCTGATCTAAATTTCAGCTCATTTAATAAATATTAATTATCAAATAAAAGATAAAACACCGAACCCAACCAAAAGAAAAAAGCACAATAACATAACTTCAAATAGAAAATAAACTTCCTCAATATGCAGGTGGACAAAAGCAAAATAAATTTCACAAAAATGAATAAAAATAATTCGTATAACAAAGAAAAAAAAATCTCGCGCACCAGAGAAATTGTAGACAACATTTCACAATCAGTGCATTCAAACTGACAAAATGAACACGTTCACTGTATGCATTAGTACAGTTCTCAAAGAAAAGCAAGTTTGTTTCTTCTGTTGCGCTTTTACAAATTTGAATAAAACAATTAAAATATCTAATTAAGCTCATTTTTACAAGTTAAAAGTATTTTTCGCAAAATTTCATGCAAAAAAAGAACAACGAATAATTCTTTACATACTGTATCTATCAAATAATACTTGATTGACCTTGACTGTAGATGGGAAAATTGTTTAATTTTTTGCCTTGCCTAATAATTTAAGTGAAATTTATTTTGATTTTTTTCACTTTAATCTTTTCAACACTGATTTGAAGTGAATTTTATTTCTTTTAGAGTCAATGTTGATGTTTAACAAGCCATTGTAAAGAAATAGTCAAGATTGATGTGTGAAAAAAGATGTTTTGATGAATGCTGTATTTATTATTATTATTAGTGTTGTTGTTGTTTTTGTTACAAGAAGAGGAAACGTTTTTGTATCTTTTCAAATTCCATTGCCGAAAGTTGAAAAATGCCAACTGATGAAGAAGATCAAGTACGGCTTTCGATCCTGTATGGCAGCCAGACTGGAAATGCTGAAGACGTCGCGGTGTGGATATGGCGTCAGGCGGTACTGCGCAGAGGTGTTGGCTTGCATCTAGGTACGATGGACGATTACGACTTGTCCGCCAGTGCAAAACTGAAACAGACCGTTCTTTTCGTCTGCTCGACCACTGGTCAAGGTGATCCGCCGGATAATATGAAAAAATTTTGGCGGTCGTTGCTAAATCGGCATTTGAGTGCAGATTTTTTAAACTCATGGACAGTGGCGGTGCTTGGACTGGGCGATTCGAAATACGGCAATTTCAACTACGCTGCTCGCAAGCTGCACGCTCGTCTGCTTCAACTGGGAGCGGGGGCATTGTTGGACGTTGGCTTGGCAGATGATCAACATCCGTTGGGCTATGAAAGTGTGGTCAGTGTTTGGAAAAAGAATTTCTGGACTGAATTCCACCAACTGCATCCAGAGGTTCCTCAACCGAGCGAAGCAGAAACATCTTTGCAGAATCGATTCAACATTGCATGGCAGGACCACTGTGTAATTGGGGAAATATCTGAAAAATTCCAACTTGACGAGCAAAGCCAGCTAGTGCAAGCTGAAGTTGTGGAAAATCGACGCATCACCGCCGAGGATCATTTCCAAGATGTCAGATTAATATCGTTTGAATTGAAACCGCCAGTTGGCTACCTGCCCGGTGATGTGCTTTGTGTCAGACCAGCTAATTTGGACGAAACTGTGCAACTCTTTCACGACACTGTTCAACTGGAAAATTTAGATCGTCCATTCTACTTGCAGCCAGCTTTTCCTAGTACGCCAATTTCGGAAACTTTGCAGCGTATCCCGGTCTTGACATTTCGTCATTTGATTTCGAACGTGTTCGATTTGCAAGCAGTGCCAGGGTGCAATTTTTTCAAACTCTTCTCACTGTTTGCCGCCAATGAATTGCAGAGGGAAAAATTACAATCGTTCGCCTCGCCGGATGGTATTGACGATTTGTACAATTATTGCAATCGTCCAAGGCGTACTGTTGCTGAGGTGTTATCCGAGTTTCCAGAAACAGCTCGCAATGTGCCGTTGCAGTACTGGTTCGATTTGTTGGGTGAAATTAAGCCGCGCGCGTTTAGTATCTGCTCTTCAGCTGAGCTTGATCAACAAGTGCAGATTGTGGTCGCGGTGGTTCGCTACCGAACCCGGATCTCGACTGATCGACTTGGTCTGTGTTCAAATTGGCTTAGCCGTTTGCAAGCTGGTCATCGACTGTCGGTCACCATCAAGCACGGATCTTTGGTGTTTCCATCCGCAGATCGGCCAGTAATACTGATCGGACCTGGAACAGGCGTGGCCGCTTTGCGAAGCTTTCTACGATATCGACTGGCGAGAAAGATCTGCTCAAATGTGTTATTTTTCGGTTGTCGACATCGCCTGAAAGATTACTTATTCGAAAAAGAATTTGAAACTATGGCCAAATCTGGCCATATTTGCTTGTATACTGCTTTTTCCAGAGATCAGAGGGAAAAAATCTACGTTCAACATCGTCTACGTCAACAAGCACCGACCATTTACAAACTTCTAACTGAGAAAGATGCAATTGTTTACATATGTGGCAATGCTAATTCCATGCCGGCTCAGGTAATCGAAACCTTGAAGCAGATACTGGTCGAAGAAGGCTCGATGAGTGCTGAAAAAGCAGATGATTATTTGAAAAAAATGGTCACCAATAAGCAATTGCAACAGGAAGTGTGGTCTTGAAAATGTGCGCTCATAAATTGAATTTTTCACGGATATATTAAAATTATTTTTCCAGAGAGTACCTTCTCCTCACTTAATTGCTTACTCTCTCAGCCTGGTGGAGGAATGATTATTTGTTTACACGAATGAGCAGTGTAAAAAATTATGCTGGCACACCAACAACAAGCAATGTTGATCTTGAAATGAAAGACAATGAGAAAATGTCAGTTATTTTTAACAGAGCGAAAAAAATTGAATGAGAGAAAATTTGAATATTGTTGCAATTGTGTAAATAAGTTAAAATTTAGAGTACATAGAGTTTGAATTGAATGATTCATTGAGTGCAAATTTAGATAGAATTGAATCTGTTGCTTGTTTATACAAAAAAGTAAGTGTGTAGTGAATATTGCTTCCTCCAGTAATAATCTATTGATATGAAATCAAATTATACAAATTGAATTCATTGACAGATTGAGATAATGCATGCATGTTATGCAAATTTTTAACAGGAAGTTGCTTTTGAATTTTAACATAAATTATGTTTGAATTATTTGAATAATTCTACTTTTGTTTTTTTTCTCCACCGGTTAGTAGTACTACTGTAAACAGTGAAACACTATTGAACAGGAAAACATGTTTGAAAAGTGTAGATGGTTTTTTCATTTTGACTTTAAACTGTATTTAAATTGGAAACAATTTTTTGTGCTACACCCACGGGATGGGATTGTCAGTGCTGCAAACAACACAAACGTGCTATACAACAGTTGTTAAACACTGCCGGCCGGCCAAGACCTTCCAATGCAAAGCACAAAGCAAAAGCGGCTTGTCTCCTCTGTTGGTAATGTAAACGGAAGTAAACAACGCGAACAATGGACAAAACGATAAAACCATTCATTGCATTTTGCCGGCAATTGGCTACGGAACATTGCTCAAATAGAATAATATTAATAATAATAATAACAAGGCGCTATATATCCGGCGTGCTATGAATCTTTTCCAACAAAAGTGACAAATGCTGCTCATCACAAACAACAATTTTACAACGCATAAACTACAAGCAAACAGCAAACAGTCGCAGTGTCAAATTTAGCAAAATATTTTCTTATTAAAAACAGGTCACACCTTTGCAGATGCTTGCAAATAAAAGGACTTAAATCAACATTTGTAAATAAAAATGACGTAATACGTGAGCTTGTGTGCTTGTACGCAGCAGCTTTTCTGATTTCATTCAAAAAAATATTGCAAACTGATTTTTCATTCAAGAAAACAAAACTTACTTTTAATGTTGAACATTTGAAAGAAAAATTACCAGGAAGAGGTGGACATTAAATTGTCATGTGAAAAAAAACGGCAAAGTTCTGCAGCTAACAATGGCCAAACAATGCAGCTCTCAACTGATCAAGCAGCCTGCCATACAAAAGCAACAGGAAATCATAAATAATAATAATAATAAATAAAAACAGAAAGCAAAGAGCAAAAACAAAAACAAAAAAAAAACAAAACAAAGCACCGAGCAGTGATGATGACGATGATAATGATTTGTCACTGTTTTTTATTATGAAAGCACAATGCAAAAAAATGACCCCATGTGAAATGGATGTTTCACATCCAAAACAGCTGCTGCTATGCAGTTGAACAATTTTTTCCTCTTATTTAAATTATTAACTGCCAGAAAAGAATTATTCAAATATTTTTCATTTACTGTGGAAAATTTTTATGTTAAGATAATAACTTTTGCATTTGGTTTTTTGTTGATTTGAGAAAAGTAAGTTTTGTTGTTGCTGTTGCGTTTGCTAGATGACCAAATGGGAATTTTGAAGTATTAAAATTCAAAATCAACGCTAGACAGCACTTGAAAAGCTAATCTTAAACACAATACAAATATTTGCACAAATTGTTTATATTTTCAAGTTTTCTCCAAATCACAATTTGCCATTGCACGGCAGTTTGCTAAAAATGAAACTGATCAGCTAATTTCAACATATCAATTCACCATTGTCACAATGCAACTATTTTATACGACACTAATTTTCAACTTTAAACGTTTTTATCATCAACAGTATGCATTGCAATCAAAAAACAAAACGATAAATGATGATAATTTCAATCATATTCCAAGTACTGTAGAAAAAGCGACAACACTGACAATCATTTTGATCTCTCTATCGCTTTGATAATTGTTGTGATTTTTGAATAAAATGATATGACAAAATAAATTCAATTATAACAAATTGACATTTTCTAATTTTAAAATTGCTAAACAATTTTCCAATTATACAATTCAGTGATCACCAAACTGTTGCCATTTTAGCCAAAACGGAAGTTGAATTGCTCTGAATATTGAATTTCTGTTATCTGAGAAAATTAAAAATTTCCTTTCCTATAAATTTCGCTCATCAAATCACCAAAATCGCTATCATCACGATGTATAAATTGAAAAGAGGTTTTGAAAAAAATTTACCTAAATAAATAAATTGTAATACCACGTATTTTTGCGTGCGATATTTGTTCACTTTGCATGCACACGAGATGTTCTTCTGCTCTGATCAAGATCAGAAAATATATTTGAAAATTTGCATATGCTCGATTTAATTCACGCACTCAAAACTATATGGACAAGCGAAATTGTTAAACGCAAAAACACGGACCGGTAAGATGAATGAAAAAGTTTTCTGAAAAAGCACACAAAAAAACAGATTCGTAGAAAACAAACTCTACTAGACAAGGTCGAGTCTCCCGTTGAGCTTGGCAGGTTTCCTTTTTCTCCTCTCTGCCAAATGCGGAAAAGCAGTTATTGCTTTTTGGCTCCGCTTTTTTTTGCCATTAAGGTCAATAAAAGCACACAAGATACTACGCCAGTATGTCTGAAAGGTCTTTGTCAAAAAAGTCAGTGCTGAACGACCTCCAATTTTCCGGCGACCTAGCCGAAGCGGCGGCCCTTTTCCAGCTAGTCGTAAAGCAATTCACTGGCGCCACGTTGTCTGACAGCTTTATCAGAAGTCGCTTAAACTTCAAGTCGACCTTCACCAGGCCAGTGCTTACCACCAACGAAGTATTCATGCTTTGGATACCAATTTTCAGAATAAAAATAAAATAACATTGAATCCAAAAATTAAAGCCCACAATAGGATAAATAAAAACAGAAATAATATCAATAAGCAGTGCAATAATTGGAACGGATAGATGAAGTGCGAGGAAGAAAGTGAAAAAGAGAAAGAAGAAGAAAATTGAAAGTCTTAAAATTTTACTCTTAAACTCCAGTCAAAATAGCGAATAAAATACTCTGTTTAGTATCCTGGAGGCCATCTGCGCGGGCTTGCAAAATTGACAAAGATCGTCGTAAAAGAAATGGAAAAAAAGACGCAGGATACGTGCCACAAATGGTGCCCTCGACCACGGCACGTGATTTATGTCGCCCATTACGACTCTATGGCATGCTTTCAAAAACCAAACGGACAAAAGCAGCCGCCTGGCCGCCGCCTTTTACGACCAATTTCGTCGGACAGGCGCCATCGATACCTTTGGCCAATCAGCACTGACGGCGGTCTGTTTGGTATCCAATCATTATTTAGCGTACTGTCTTGAACGCAGTGTTCACCCTTTGAACAGGCTGTCGTCCTTCGTCCATGTGAATTCAACTCATGTTCGACTCATCGGTGCTGTCCTCACCGGCCATGGTCAAATGGTTACGTTTGCTCATCATCAGTCTCCTCTGCACCGGCTGTCTGGCACAAGCTAGCGCTTGGTGGTAGTGATAGTTTGATGATCATTGATGAATTTCTTTTTTTTAAAACTTTCTCACTCACACAAAACGCTTCATTTGCCTACTTCTTTCAGGCTCATGTCACAAATGCAAATGTCAGCCGTGAGCGGCTCCAGTCCAGCCTTGTGCGACCTCATACCTGGTCTTGGACGTCGCCAACGCCGACTATGCCAACTTCATCCAGATGTGATGAAAGCCATTTCAGATGGCATACGTCGAGGTGTAGCAGAATGTCAAACCCAATTTGCCGGATACAGATGGAATTGCACCACAGTTGAAGGTGGAGGATTTGGTCGAATTATGCTCAAATGTAAGTAGTGTAATGCTTTGTATTTTTCTTTACATTACTTTTTAATCAACCCTAAGCATTTAATTAAAAATAACAAAAAGATAAAACAGAATCAGTTGATCTGTTAAGCGTCGTCACCCAATGTTATGCATTTCAGCGATAGATTCAGTCTCATTTCCAAAGTTCCGTTTTCACACTTATTATATATAATAAATACAACAAGTTGTAACAACATTTACAAAGTAATAATATGCAATAATTTCAAGTTATTTTTCAGTTTGTTTTTGTTAGCAATTGATGTTCAGTTTCTTTCCATTCGTTTATTTTAAACGTTTATCCGACGACACAAAATCCATTCAGGCCGCTTTCTTGTTATCATGCTTTGAATTCAAAGGGCTGTAAACTGGTCCGCATGTTGTAGTTTCCTTCGCAATTTATTGTTATTTGTTGTTTGCTTTGACAAAAGTGAAACGCTCATTTTCATCTCCTCGTTCGCTTTATTTGTTTGCTGAAAGTAGCTTGATCTTTTGCTATTTATTTAAATTTGCAAATTAAGAGCATGCAGAATAAATTGAAATGACCAAACTGAATTGCCCGAGGGCACATAAAAGGAAACCATCAATGCATACGAAATTACACGCAGTGTGTGTTTGTTGTATGATTTGAAAAATAGGGAAAAAATTGAACTTCAACCCTTTCCCGCATTCGCTTTTCGACACAAATAAAAATATTCAGATGTCACAATTATTCCAGAATCAAGACGAGATGATGTGCTGCCGCCGTACAAGCTGCAGAATAATGAAAAATGATAAAGAAAATGAAAAGTAATAAAAGTCGGCTTGTTCAGAAGCTTTATTTGTCAATTTTTTCACTTAACTCCTTTTATTAGCTGACCTTTTGACCCCAAAACTGAGTCAATTAGACGGTGAGCTTGAAAAGCAGCCACCCAGGACGTTCAGATGCCTTTGTTTCGTAACAATCGCGCAAAAATACCGACCTTTTCAGGAATGCAATAAAGCAATTATTCTGTCACCGGTAGTGAAAAACAAATTAACTGGAAAAGAGCAACGATCTAGGCAAAAAGTGCTAGCAGCTAGCCAGTTGCGTGGGATAGAAAAATTTTTTTTCTTTCCTTCCACAATTAGCAATATTATATTATTGATGATTAATTAATTGAACGGCGGAAATTGTTTTTTTTTTTTCAAATTTTAACCATGCTCTTTGATTTCTGAGCAATCGATATTTAAGCAATTTCAATTGCAATTATTGTGTCTTCTAGTGGGGAGTCGAGAAGCAGCATTTGTTTATTCGATTTCAACCGCGAGTGTGGTGCATTCCATAGCGAGAAGTTGCAGTACAAGCCAGATCAGCGATTGTTCATGTGATAGACGCCGTGTTGGTCGTGGTCAAGATTCACAAGGTGAATTTAGCTGGGGTGGTTGTTCAGATAATCTGCCTTATGCTATAAGTTTTGCAAGAAAGTTCATCGATTCCAAAGACCGACGTTCCCGTGATGGCCGTGCTCTGATGAATCTACACAACAATCGAGCTGGCCGTAAGGTATGCATGCATCAAGAAAATGTCGATTAATAAATTATTAATTTTATTTTTAAATTATAAATTGTAATTTTTTTTATGTTCATTAATCTATTTACAAGGCTGTGAAAAGAAATTTAAAAATCCAGTGCAAATGTCATGGTGTATCTGGATCTTGCGCCACACGTACGTGTTGGCGTGCTTTGCCACATCTGAGCATCATTGGTGCCGACTTGGCGGACAAATATCACGAAGCACTTCAGGTAAAAAATGAATTAATGAGTCTGATGAATTATCCTTCCTCTACCGGTTGAAAATTTTTCAATCGCAGGTTACGGTTAATCCGAACGGAGAAGGGCTAATACCGGCTGACCATCGACGGTATGATTTTTTATATGGGCCCAAAGCGGCACTATTCCAACGCAAACGCATCAACCGAGCTGAACTTGTTTATTTCGAACCGTCGCCTGACTACTGCGAAGCGGATATTCGAACAGGCAAAATCTCAGCATTCGTTTTCACTGTGATTTCAGTTTACATTATCTGTTTTACAGGTTCTCTAGGCACGGCAGGACGTCAGTGCAACAGAACATCCACAGGCCAGGATGGTTGTGATATTATGTGCTGTGGACGCGGTTACGACACCACCAGTGTTCGACGTTATTATAAGTGCAACGTATGTTCGTTTATTATTATTATTATTATTAATTTTTAAAATTTACAATTTATTCCAATTCAAAAACAAAAATATTAAACAACATGTAAATTCAATTAATTTATCAGTTGCAAATTACTACCTTATTCTTATGAATAATTGAAACTGCTGACTAAAAGATTAACCTCAATCTGTGATCACTAGTACAGGTAAAGCATTTCCGGCATGTTAATGACTTTATCTAACCTGCATGTATTACCCAGTTGTAGTTGCTTTAGTGTGTACACGCATTGGAGTGTATTTGTAGCAGCACTTCAGATAATCAGATTTATTTCTCCTGACCCGACCTGTTAAAACGTCAAAAAAATATTAATAATGTTGAAACCAGTTTTTAAAATTAATTAACCCACAAAACGTACGGAATAGATAGAGCATAGGTCATCATTTCGGCATATTTAAATGTAACTTCGTGGTAGTTTTCCAATTTTCAGCTTCATGCCACTCTACATACATATACATAAAGCTAAGCTTCATCTGAAAATTAGCCAATTTACTTTTTGCCCTGATACTAGATAAGCGACCACTGTAAATTTGTAATAGAAAAGAGAAAACACTATTATCTCAGTTTGCAAATTTGCTTTCGAAATTTTCAGGTAACGATTGTTTGAATTAGCATGAACTATGCAGATTTTATTAAAACTGCCTAAACAATGTTGTCTTAATTAATTAATTAATTAATAAATAATAATAATAATAATAATAATAATAATAATAATAATCAAAATGCTACACTTGAACATGATGAAATAAAGCACGCTAACCAGTGAGTTAGTTGTACACTGCAATGTTGAAATAAAAATAAAAAATCCAATAAAACATTAATTCAAATTTTTCATTTAAATTTTTTAAAAATATGCCTTGTTATTTATTAATTAAAGCAATTTTTTTCTTTTAGTGTAAATTCATTTGGTGTTGCAGAGTGGAATGCCAAACATGCACTGAAATAGTTGACGTGCATACTTGTAAAGCTAAACCACCAGCTCACAATCGTACGCACAGCATTTACCCTAGTCGTGATTTTCTAAACAGTTGACAGAGCAGCTGAGCAAAAGCGAAACCGTGCCTGCAGCCGGCTGCCGGGATAAAATACTACCGCTTTAGCAATCTGTAATTGATGTTAATCAACAACAACAATCAGCTGCCAAGGAATTGTTTTTTTTTTGTTTTGTTCAACATTTCAACTTTACAGGGTACTTATTAATTTTGGTATACATCGCCGAAGCCCTGTATCGTTCTGTACAGTTCAATTCATTAAAAGCAAATTCTTCGACAAAAATAAAAAACAGTGTACACTCTGGTGTTATTAAAACCCTGCCACGCAGATGATTAAAATAGATGAAAATTACCAATCTCATCTTACCTTGTCCAGATAATATACATAAAGTATAGATTGAAAAAATTATTCATTATACAACAAAAGTATTCTTCTGTAAATAAAATAAATCACAGTCAAACATTAATTTCGTAAAGATACTGCAAATAAGAAAAATATGCAAAAAAATAGAAAATAAGACATGAAATTATTTTTGAAAAAATGAAAAAAAAATAGTTACACAAGTAATAAGTTCGCTAACGCTGCACTGTCTTCTTTCACGCTCTCGCTATATTCATCGTTAAATTGTACTTGATTTTTTTACTACTGTAAATGCAAAAAAAGTAGTTAAATATTAGCAATAAAAATGATAATTTCAGAAATGCTGTGCGAGGTTTCATTTATAATGTTCCTTTAAATTAAAAGCATGAAAATAAATATATCGCAATCGACAAAATTGGGCTTAATCTAACTATTCATATATAAATATATATGCAAATGTGATGGAATAGAACCACGTTCTGTTCCTCAAAATGAAAATCAATAATAACCTCAACAGTGTACCAGTAGAAGCGGCGCATCTATGAGAAATAAAATTAGTGGAATGAGCAATCAATAAATTGTAATATGAAATTCGATGGTTAAAGTTCGACATGTCGCGTGCTAAATACATTCGACTCTTGCAAGGCATCTACACGAACACAAGCGAGCAAATTTTTTCAGGCAAGCAAATTACACTTGCTTTACGAATCACGTGCGGAAAATATGATCGCTGATCTTGTTTACGCTGTGTGAAATGTATAATTTGAATTATATTACTATTCCTTTCTTCGATATGTATGAAAAAATAAAAATTCACAGAATGTTAAACGCATTTTCAGATATCAGTCACAAAGCCAAATTGTTATGAGATCCATTTTGAAAATTGAACTAAACAATTATGCATTTTAAAGTGCTATTTCACAGCATAAAATATTATAAACTGAGCACGTAAAACGCTAACTTTCAGCACAAACAAAGTCAATATACAATACGTAATTGAAAAAATATGATGTAAACAACGTGAATCAGTTAATGCTGTTAAAATTTGTTATCATGCTATTGAAGTGACGTTGTCAGTGTAAGAAATAATCGAAAGCACTACAACTGAACGCATACATTAGACCATTGGTAACAAAGTTTTATTCATTTCCAACCGATATTACAGACATTAATTCATAATAAAGTGGACATTCAAACTAACTCAGACCAAGCTAAGAAACATGACATTACAGACGGTAAATGAATGAAAAAAAACAAAATTTTTCCCAATACATGTATATATATATATATATATGTATGTATGTATGTATGTATGTATGTGTGGTTACATGTACAGGAAAAAAGAGAGAGAATTATTTAAAAGCAAATGATACATTCAACTCCGGGAAATCACACAGGTTTGCTGACGCCAAGTAATTCACTTTATTTCGCGCTGGTATATTTTGTGACAGCTTTAGTACCTTCGCTGACCGCATGTTTGCTCAATTCTCCAGGCAACAATAGACGCACTGCAGTTTGAATTTCTCTAGAACTTATTGTGCTGCGATGATTGTAATGTGCCAACCGGGATGACTCAGCCGCAATACGATCGAAAATATCATTCACAAAACTGTTCATTATAGACATAGCTTTGCTGCTAATGCCAGTGTCAGGATGAACTTGTTTCAAAACTTTATAGATGTAACTAGCAAATGATTCCTTACGGGATCTTTTTCGCTTTCTATCGCCAGCTTTAGTAACTTTTTGCGCTTTTCCAGCTTTCTTTACGCCTTTCGCAGGAACTTTCGGAGCCATGACGCTCGACGGCGAGAGAAAAGTAAAACAAGCGAACAGGCCACGAAAACAACCTATGTGTATGCTATGCTACGCTTACGGTCTACCAAATTGATGCGCAAGTTTACTCAAAAAAGCAATTAAAATAATCTCTAAAGCTTTGATTTGGAAAAAATACATCACGCGTACCCAATAAATTTGTACGGTTTATTGCAAACACATGCATTTAATTGAACAACTTTTTAGTAAATATATTTCTAATTTCCATCTAATCAATATTATAGTTTACTGTATTCCATCTTGTGAATTTTTCCAAGACTACGCAAGATCATTATTATAAATTTATGAAGAAACATTTAATGAGAAAAAGTAATAATCTTTATTTATCACAATATTAGTGCTGCTAAATTGGTTAAATAATTTTCATCAAACAGTCCAAATATGTACAGTAAACAGATAATTAAGATTAATTTTTTCAGGGCTAAAAATAGTTGGCTAAAAATAATTCTGGTGAAAAATGATTTTGAAAAATAAAATAAACGAGGCTATTATCGCACGCTAGTTTATTTTTTTAGATGGAAAATTTTACATTAAATTTCATATTTCAACATTCACATTTCAACAGCTTCATCTCATACCTATTGTGCTTGTTTTTCTAACAACCCGTTGCACATTGTACTTTTGCTTGACCATATTTCCGATTATCATTGCCCTAGTTTTCAACAGATGAATACGTGATGTCATATTCGACAAAGATTGTGTTAATCACCACATTATTGGAATCGAATGACATAAGTAACATGAGAAATATTCCTATCAGCAGCAGTAATATGTGTGCGTGTGTGTGTGTGTGTGTGTTAACAAAATGTTTGCCAGCAATTAATCAGTTTTGAAAATCATTAAGCAAAAGTTTTCTATCAGATTCGTTTCATCCAATTATCAAGGTAGTACTGCATCAACTAGCGGAAATTAATTGTCTAACCGCGTGCACAGCTGGTAGATTGCTAGCAATGGAGGCCATTTTGGGATAATTTTTCGTTCCATACATAGTGGATGCATGCATGTAGTGAAAATTCAATTTTCCAAGAAAGCATCTGATGTTGTGAAGTACTGACGATGAATTCATATTAGAAAAAAATTGAACAAATCCAACAAAAACTACTGGTATGTAATATTAAAGTAATAGATGTGAGAGAAAACAAAAACTTCGTATAAAACTGAATACAAAGTATCATTAGCAGAGAATAACCGAACCGTACAATATGCTCGTTACTTGTTCCCCCCCCCCAAAAAAAAAAAAAAGAAATATTTTTGCGCGCTGTTCAAGTGCTGAAAATAAACGAGAAAGCAAAAGAAAAGTAATGCTAATATTATGCTAAATATGTACATTTGCCGTTTCAGTTGTCCTTTTTTTGATGAAAACAATCAATTTAGCAATTAAGAAAACAACTGTAAAAATAAAGCGTTTCCAACAAGCAACTAATTATTGACAAATTGCAACAGAAAGAGAGAAGTAAAAAGTAACTTAATTTAAATAATTAATATTCAGTTCAACATTATAAAGGAATCAAATATCAAAAATTACAAATCACATTAATTGCTTGAGCAGTTGGCATTGTTTTGCAATGAAAAAATAACTTACTCATTGTATTATTGATATTTATTTGCTTGTAGAGTAGTAGTGCTATTTATTTGCAAATTTACTGAAATCAAAAATACTCATTTCACAAAACGTACGTTTCAATTAATAAATAGCGGCATTATCGGTTTGAAACAAATATTTTATTTGTTAACAACAAGAACAATGTTGAATGATCAATGAAGTTCACATAATCAGTCTCATTGTGAGCAGATCTATTTCTACATCAACACTGAACACATTTTCCAATGTGATAATACTATACCAATCAACACGAGATATAATAAAATTTACGCATTATCATGCAAGCGATCAGCGTGTTTGTGCGTGGTGACAAATTGCACACAAAATATGAAAAAAAATAATAAACAATAAATCCATTTTTATGGATAAACTTAAGCAGCATCAATTTCATAGACATTTGGATAAGTTGAAAAAAACAACAACAGCACACCCATTGCTTATATTATATTTATTCACAATATGCAATATATTTATTATATTTGCAGCCCATCCAAAAACATATTGCCCGACGGTTGTTCATCAATGGAATTTTAAATTTATATACTTGAAATGGAAAACTGCTCAATTGAAACATACCGCCGCTTGTTAGAATATTGTTTGCACGTTGCTTTGCAGAAAATTGTGAATTTTGTTTGTTTTGCATTTGCAAGAATAACATTTTTGATGGCTCAAAAGTGTATAAACTTGAAAAACAACGCAAAAATCGAAAAAGTTTTTGCAAAACAACTTCAAAAATTTGCACCACTTATTTATGAGAGAATTATTATTTCTGTTCATGTATTGTTGTTTAGTGGAAGCAATTTTTCCTGAAGTTGAATTAAAGCTTCGATTCTTTGCAAAAAGCTGCATCACAACAACAACAACAACGACAACAACAACATCATTTGATGAAACAATATTTGAAGCAAAACTTCTCATTTGCTGCAAAACGTCCCGCTTCGACTGTCTTTGTTAAATATGCCAATTTTAAATTCAAATCACAGAACATGCATAATTCTTTTTTTGATATTGAAAAATTGAAAGTGGTTGATTGATTTGAAACAAAATAGCAGTTGAGTTGAATAAATTTTTTTACAAAGAAAAACAAAATTATTTCTACAATGATAACAACCTTGATCATTCGTAATCACGTTGGGATTAATAAATATTAATAAAAAGCATTCAATGTTAATTATCGTCAGTGAAAACTGAAGTAGCCATTGTTGAAAAGTAATGTTTTTACATTTTGGTTTTTTTTCTTCTAAATATGCTAAATTTGCATTGTCAACTTTTGTCTTCTATGACTAAATCTTCGATATGTATTATTTCAAATGAAAAAAAAAACTTAAATCGCTTCTCATAAAATATGCACATATTTAATATACATTATTTATAGATCTCAGGTTGTAGCTATGTGTGAAATAAATATCCACACATGTATATATATATATATATATAGTTGAAGAGTATGAAAGGGCATATTTCAGTCGATTCCACTCAAAGTGTTAACGAAAAGTGAAATTTCATAAAACAAAATTGATTATAGAAACTGAAAAGCAGCATAGAAAAGTAGATTGGAAATCGTGTTCGAAATGCAAATGCGATTTGAAATAAAATATACAATCGCTGTTGGGTAATATTTTGCACATGTGATGATGATGACAACAAGACACTGCGGGCGTTGAAGCACCTGCGAATGTTGCTGTCCATTTTTGCCGTGTCAATATTGTTTAAAGTGTTTAATAATGAACAACAATTAGAAGTAATAAGCGAAATGAGGAAAACATGTATACATAAAACGTCCCTTGAATTCTATCTATTTCACAACGTCAAAGCATTTTTGCGTGAACAATTTGCAACGACGTTAAGATTGGTTGTGCACCAAATACCCGTTTAAATGAGGATGATCAATAGCTAAGATAGGTAATTGTGGAATTTTGTTCTTGTAGTTGTAGTAATGAGGTGCAGAATGGATAAACGGATAAGCAAGTGATTGTGACAAAACTTTGCTTTTAAAAACAGAAATCTGACTCGTCAGAAATTCGATCATGATCATAATAATAATAATAATAATAATAATGAACAGTGTGTCAAATCAAATTTTAGTAAGCTGTCACTGTGTTTCAGTCCAGTTGTCCATGTAGCTCAATTGTTTCGAGTAAAATTTTGCACGTGAAATGCAAAACGATGTTTGCAATTGAAATATAATAATTATTTGTAGAAAACAAAAACGAATAAAAGCTATTGCTTACTAATTGCTCTAGTTTTGCAATTATCTATTTAATAACTGAAATTGATTGTTTGCAATAGAAAATCAAGTCAATCTGCACCAAATTCATATAAACTTATTTATGTAAATATTGCTCAATTCCCAGGTTTCTTCGAGTAAATGAAGATGTGTCACTTTCAATTCAATCATCAATAAAAAAAAATAGAAATGCCATTATCAATATTCTCAATATGTCAAGGTAAGCTTAGCATCATCACTTGTGGTCAAGTCACCTCATCATCATCACCACCACCACCACCACCACCAACATTATCATTACATTTTTAAACAAACAAAGAATGAAAAAAATTAACGAAAATAATGTAAATATTTGTGCAAAAAATTGTGTTCAATATCGTTTCATTCAGTTTGCTGATATCACTTACACAAGGCAAAAGAAAGCAATAAGTAAAACACTGAAAACTGATAATGAAAAACTTCCGGTGTATCAGCAATCAGCAGGTTTACAATAATATAAGCATGTGTTGGCCAATTCAATATCCATAATTTATTAATTTTACAGAAAAATGAATCAATGCTGAATAAATAAATAAAAAACAAACAAAAGAAAAAATAAGAAGAAATGACGTATATAAAATTTGAATTTCATATTTGTACATTCACATGTTCCAAACTAACCCCTCTCAGCTGGTGTGGAATAGCCGTGAAATGGATGAAGACATTTTTAACAAGGATAAATTCAATTAATGATAACTCTAATCAAATTATCAGCCACCACCGTTAGAGATGCCATCAAAACAATCAAGAATCAGACGAAGATGTTGACGTCGATTAGAGAAGTTTATCGAGTTGAAAAGCACGTTCGCTTTTTTCATTCATTTTATAAGACCATCTTCAGATGAGATAAATAACAATGATGATTGATGATGATAATAATAATAATAATAATAATGGTAAAAATGAAAATTATTTGAAGAAATAAAGAAATTCTCGCTCCGCGATCATCTTCTGCTTAAATGGACATTTCAAAATCCTATCCCAAATAACAACCTAATACACGTCAGCAGTGATCAATAAACAACTGCAAATGGTCAGTTCTTTTTGAACCTTCAAGGCTTTAGAGAACGTCAAATTTCCAAACTGCAGGTCAAATAAAGGGTAGAAAGCCACTTGGTAAATGATAAGTGTTTATGCGTTGAGCTGAAGAAAGTTCAAAACCGACATTTTCGATCCAAAAGAGCAAAAAGCAGATGCTGAAGCCTACCGCATGTCTGTCCGTCAATGGAAATTCTTGCCGGCATAGGTAGGTAAGTGTGAATGAATCTTTTTACTTTTATCCGCCAATTTTTTTTTTATTTTGCAAAACTGATGCAATTGCTTGAATATTGTCAAAGTGAAATGAACACTGCATACAAACCCAGTCGTACCAATTTAGATCAATAATTAAAATTCTTTCAATGCTGAATTTTGCTTTTCTTTTTCTTTGAAAATTATTTTCATTGAAAAACAAAACAGTTTTTTTAAAAAAATCTTTAAAGGTAATGGATTAATATTGAAGTTGAGTTTATTGAATATGATTTATAAAATGAAAATAGACGACCACATGTATGCATGAATTGAAATGAACATTTTGAAATCATCAGTGCGTGATTTGTGCAAAGTTGAAAGAGGAACAAAAAACCATTTTGCACAAATGCAATGTTCATATGCATAAAAGTAAATAATGCACAAACGTTCAGCTTTGCAAACAACATATCATTCCCATTAGGCAAAGAAATTATAAACTTTTGCCATGGGAAGGAAATTCGATTTTCTTCTGAGATAACTCAAAGCAAACTTGAGAATGTGGAATCAAAAATCACTTGATACAAGCGCAAACCAAGATCGCTTAATAATATTTAAAAAGTTTGAAAAAAATTTCCATTTCATTGTACAATAAAATCTTCAACTCCATCTTTAACAATTCTTGTCCAACTTGTACTTAGCGTTTGTGAAAAGCGAGCAGATATGATGTGGAAAATGCAATTTCAAAAATACATTGTTCATTTATCATCCTGATTTGATTGTTAATTTCCAAAACAAAAAAAATTTTTTTTATTAATTATTTGATACAATCGTGAAATTGACTTTTGTTTTTCTATTTTTACAAATTAACAACGCCCGTGATATGCATTCATGCAAATAATGAACCCCACGACGACTGCCATGTTTCTGCGAGTGTATTATTATTTTGGAATAAGATCTAAATTCACAGCTCAGCTAAAGTCAGTAATGGAAAAACTTTTCAGCTAACATTGCAATATCTGCAGCAATAAGACAAACAACTTGTGAACCGATTTCAAAATTGACAAAATTTCCTACATGTGTTATGCGGTGTTTCCTATTTTTCTTTTTTGCTTTTCAATTATTCAATTCATGGTCAGTTCCATTCAAACACTATGCTGACATAGGTTTTTTTTCTGCAAATCAGTAAAATAGCAATAACACTGAGAATGGTAAAATTAGCTGCACCGAAGCGTGAGAAGATTGTTTCAAATTGCTCATAAAGCGAATTAATTAAATAATAGAACACATTTTCAACACTTCAATACAACGTTCATTTGGTATATTATCTACACAAATAGAACAGTTCACACTAGTATGAACAGGAAGTTTTTTTTTGATTTTCAATTCATCCATTCTAAATACATGCCTTGCAATAAATATCTTAATAATCCTAATTCACTGCAGTATTATAATGAAGAAAGTAAAGCAACAACAACAACAACAACAACAACAACAACAGTAATAATAATAGTAGGCAATGTTTGCAGCAATAAAGCTTGTTAAACCAATCGTTTGGCAATGAACAATCGTATCAATTTTTAAATAAAAGAGCAGCAGCTGGCTGACCAACAAAAAACAGTACAAAGTTTTTTTTTGATTTGCTTTGAAAAAAATTGTCATAATTGAAATTCATTCGTTATAAAGTTGAAGAAGTTTGTACTCTTTCTTTATCACATGTAACAGGTTCATGTCATCCATCTCATGTTGGTGAAAGAGGAAAACGAGAAAAGAAACTAACAAGCAAACCACAGTCATTTTTCAACGACTTGATTTTCCACTTCACTACTATTAGCCACGCCTTCTTATTAGATTCATTAATCTCTGAGATATGACAATGAAAAGCAACGTCAGACGACGCCAATTTCATTAAGCACAAGTTGTGGGTAGAGAGTCTGTTTCACGTGGTTGGCAGAAATCTGCCGCAAAATGTGCAAACGTTGAAAAACGACCCCAATGATGAAACATCATTTCTCAACGCTTTATCAGTTATCTGAAAATTTTCGACACATGTCATCAAATGGTTCACCACTTCTACTACACCTCTTTTCAACATCCACCTCTATCTTGACTTATTATCTTTCAATTTCTGCTTCACACATATCAAAAGAAAGTTGACATCTGACATACGCAACGCATCGCTTCACTAATGACAACCGACAATCCGATGAATCTGCATTGTCGTCAATGCATCTTCATTTTCACGGCTTTCAGAACGCCCATCCGCGCAAGGTACGTGGTAAGCGCTTAATCAGCATTATTTATTCTTTTCATAAGGATACTTCATTTGTACTTTATTTTTCAAAATTGTACTCAACTACTCCTTTATCATACTCAACTTTCCTACTATTTCATTTCACATCTGTATAATTTAGTCAGTCGGATAATAAATAACACATTTTCCCATTTCAATTACCCATACAGTACAAAACAAATCAACTACTTAATTAGAAAATACTGTGATATCATATAATTCAAATTTCATTTGATGTCATTCAAAATTGAGCAGTCAAAGTTTCAATCACAGAATTCGGGGAATTCACTTCATGAATAATAATTATTGAATGATGAATTATTCCATTTCCAGTGACAAAAAAAATCAAACAGCTATGCTAATAGTTCAGAAAGGAAATTTTTTGATAAGATTTGATAATTTTCTTTGTCGAATTAATCGTCGACCTTTTTCATCATTTGATTCTTAGAAATAAACACACACTGCATTCTATTACACTACACGCTATTGTACAAATCACACGAAACACAGTACAACATATTTCAATTAGCACTGCATTTGTTGAAAGTAATATTTGAAAAAGAAATAACCATTGGATCTTTTCAACTCTACCCATAAACAGATTTTGCTGAATAAAATGAAAAAAAGAAATTCACAATTGAAATTCAACTACCGTAATTAACATATTAACACTAAAACATACTAGAAGTTTTCCTCTTTTTAATATTCAAAAAAATAATAAATAATAAATAAACAGATTCAGAGGATCATTTGCATACAAATTGATGCTTATGAAAAAAATTTTTTTTAATGCTCTAAACTGATGATAAACATGAAAACCTCGGTGGGTATCTAGAATCTGTCACGTAAATAGCTGGCATGCCAACAATTTATATACACATTAGATGTTTTATCACGCAAAGCAAAGCAAAGGACAAATTGAATGTAATCATCTTGTTGTCGAAATATTTTCCAAGTGTAGCTTATTTAAACTTTGTGACGCATTATAGTTGCTAAGCTCTAACAGAAAGCTTGTCTCACGTTATTAAGCCGTTGTGTCAAATTTCAATCCTTCCAAATGATACATTTGATATTCGTATTTTGCTGTTTTGAAAGCAGTGAACGAAAATTATTATCATTATTATTGTTGTTATTATCATCATTATCATGCATGCACACATGCATACATGCATCTACGCACAATTAAGTGAAAACTGTAAAAGTGATTACTTTTACTCATTTCATTCGTTATACACGTCATTAATGGTGAACGTTTTACAATGCAATAAATTTATTGTTTAAACTGAAACTAAATAAAATATGCCGATAATATTACTCAATAAATCTTACATTTTCAAATAAACAACAAGCAGTTCATTTTCACTAAAGATGAAAATAAATTTGCCTGTATTATTATTGATTTCATAGTAAATTTTGCTTAAAATGCGATATGCAGTGGTAAAAATAATGCAAAAATTGAACAGTGTAAATAAAAATGGAGAACACGGGAGGAAAGAGAACATTTCTTCCTAGTAAATTACGAGTGCTCCCCGACTATTACCGTCCGCTTAGCTTTACCAGTAGTGGCAGGGAAATGAAATTCAGCTTTGAAATTTTCAAAAATGTTCAATAAATCACACAGAAAAGCAACATCTTTTAAAAGTTTTAACATTCGAATATGATATTCAAAATTCAAGTAATATGAAAAATGTATGCTTTCTGCAGAGAATATATGCACGCCAATATTGCATTCATTATTAATGCAAACGTGCAAAGTAATCGATGATCTGCTGCTAATCGTTTCAAAAAATACTGGGAAAAGCATGCACTGAAATATTCTCAATTAGAAAAGCCATTTCATAAACTACAGGCTCATAAAGGCAACTGGATATCCTATCAATGTTAATTTTTTTTCTCTTAATTTCTGATACGATAAGTTTCACAAAAGTTGAACCAAGCAGCTGTTGAAGTTGGAAACGATGTGAAATTTTGCATCAAATGATTTTTATGCTGCCGAACAGAATTTTCAATGATTCATTCGAATATAATTGGCCCAAAATCATCCATATTCATGCATGAACCATTATTATTAGTATGTCTAACAGGATTTAGCAGAGAATTAATTTTCCATTTGTCAGCTTTCATCGAACTCAAATCTCTCCTTCCCCTCCCCTCTGGTGTCGTCGGTACTGCATACCGCAGTTTAGATTTGTGCTGAATGGAAATGGCCACTGTTTATCTCCTGCTTTCCGCTGCACTGTCACTCCTGCTGATATGTTGTTGTTAGCTGAAGGAGGAGGAATCAATTGGTTGCTGTCTTCAACCACTCCGATTGAATAATTAAAGCGCAATTAGACATTTCACAACAAATTAGTTGCCTCACACACACACACACACACACACACAGTTCAGTTTCATGCGTAGAGATGATGCATGCAACTTTCATTTTGCACTGCTTGTAGATTTGTAGTAGATAAGATAAGATAAGATAAGATAAGATAAGATCAAATCTGATCAGATAAAAATTTGTTAAAAATAAAAATAGCAAACTTAATAAAATAAACGGTAAAATCAAACAAGATTTTCATTTTAGCAATGATGAACGCTTAAAAACGCTTGCACAAAGGTTTGCCTGAGCCGACCCGTTGGTTGACAAACGCAACGCAACGTATCGATTGATGCTTGGAATTCAGACAAGCAAAGGTGTGGGCCGTAAATAAGCGCGAACAATGAGCCAACTTTTGAGCTTCACTTAAAAAATTAACCAAATTGACCTGCTGTCTGGCCATTGCAATTTTGTTGCCTTGTTCATTTTGAACATCCGTTCAACGTTGTCGTTGTTGCTTTGGTGTTTCCCATTTCGTCATTTGGCAGTGTTCGCTGTGGCATTGCATTTTCACCACTCGATCATTCATCATCATCATCACTTGCTATAAAAAAATCGGAAAGAAAAAGAAAACCAATAAAAGAAGCCGGCAATTGTTTTTTGTTTGTTTGCTTGTGTTTGCAAGGGAGCCAAAAAGAAGCGAATGAGAAGCTCAAAAATGAGAACCCTTTGTGCTTTGCTTGCAAATTGCTTCTGTAAATGAGCCCCAAGTGGCTTCCGTTTGTCGTCGTTGTCGTCAATTCTCTGCTACTGGTCAACAGCAGCCACATGCCGGCATACCAGTGGCGACCGACTGGCAAGCCAGCAGTGGACGAAGTTCACGTGCACAAGCCCAACGATTTGAAGCAAATCAAACTGACCGGCGACGTGATGATCGGTGGTCTGTTTCCAATACACGAAGACGGTTCCTCAGCCGGCATGCATTGCGGTGAAATCAAGCTTGAAAAAGGCATTCAACGTATGGAGGCGATGCTGTACGCGGTTGATCAAATTAACAGCGATCCAAAATTGTTGCCCGGAATCCGACTCGGTGTCTACATACTGGACACTTGCCACCAGGATACACACGCACTGGAGCAGACCCTCGAGTTAGTTCGAGAAACGTTCGCCGCAGACATTGCCAAAAAGTATACCTGCTCTGACTATCTGAACACCAATCAACAAGCTCCAAAACCAATAGTGGCCGTAATCGGTGCCGCATCTAGCCAAGTTTCGGCTATGGTTGCCAACGTGCTTCGACTTTTCCACGTATATTTCTTTCTCTTCTGTCTATTTGTATTTTCTGCAAAGTATTTATTTTTCCTTTAAATTCCATTCAGATTCCTCAAATCAGCTATTCATCCACTTCTGTAGAATTGAGTGACAAATCACGGTTTGGCTATTTTTCAAGAGTCGTGCCACCGGACAATTTCCAAGCTGAAGCAATTGTCGACGTTGTACAAGCATTGCAGTGGAATTTTGTCGCAGTGATCGCCGATGAAGGTAGTTACGGTGAACCGGCATTCGAAGCGTTTCAACTTATCGCTTCAAAAAGGGGTATGCTACTACTGCTACTACTACTGCTACTACTACTACTACTACCACTACTACTACTACTACTACTATTGTTATCTATGCTTACCAATCCACTTACTGTACAAGATCATAATTTAAATAAAGTTATTTTCAAATAAGGTAAAATAATGAAATGGATAATTTAAGCTAAAATTTCATCATAAAAAGAAAAAAAAAAAATAGTATCTTAAACTTTCACGAAAAAAAGAAATAACTTTCACATTCCTCACTAGTCCAATAGATACTGTACTATTTATTGTCAAGTATGTATTAATTGTAGATTTATTTTTTCAAAAAAAAACAAATCAAAATCATTTCCCCACCATCAATTATGAAACATAAAATTACAATTTCAATTGTTTCAAAGATAGCTCTAAATTCGATATTTTTATTAGTTTGATAGAAGACTGTTTTTTCGAAACCAACAACTTCCATTTTGTTGAATACATGATCGCATGGTGATAAACTAAATGACGAGCTGAGTGAATTGAAAAAGTAAAATAGAAAAGTATGATTGCATTAAATGATGTACTGAGAAAAGTCATTTGTTACGCAAATTCAAAGAGTTCAGACAGAAGAGCCTGGATGCAAAATGCAAAATTTAACTATTGTCAGTGAAGCGAAGTGACTTGAAGATCGATTTATCCATCTCTCTCTCTCTCTCTCTCTCTATTTCGTAGACAGTCTTTCAAATACAACCAACCCCCGCAACAATAAAAATTATTTTACGCATTGAAGTTAATTAAAGTAAAATTGACTAGTGCTTTTTTCCCATTTACTTATAGCTCATCGTCGAAGAGGTCACGTCGATAGAGAGGAAACAAAAAAAAAAATAATACATTATTCCATTGCTTTCAGGAATTTGTATATCCGCATATGAAAAAATCAGACGCCATTATCGTGATGAAGATTTCACAAAGATGATCACACGTTTGAGTGAAGAACGATCCGTTGGTGTAGTTCTATTCTGCCATGAAGACAATATAAAAAAGGTATACTACATTACTACTATTCTGTGTTATAGCAAATTGCAGACCTGAAGTTGAAACCAAGATTTATACAACTGGACAATTTGCAGATTACCCTGTCAGTGGTTAAATTAGGACTGATTAGCCGTTTTGCTTGGATTGGCAGTGACAACTGGGGTACTAAACGATCTATATTAGTTTATAATCCGTCATCAGTGCTCGGTGCAATAACAATTCAACAAAAAACATACGTAGTTAAAGGTAAGAGCGCAAATGCAAGGTCTTATGTTTCAAATAAACAATTGCACGGTTGTGTTGAAGATTTTGACAGATACTTTATTTCATTGGATCCGAACAATTACACCCGCAATGTTTGGTTTCATGAATTTTGGGAAAATCGTTTCAATTGTTCCATCACATCTCAAGCATGCCGAGGTTTGTACAGCAAAAAATGAAATTAATTAATTGTTTATGACTGAAAGCAACTGCTAACTAAGATACAAGAAATATTATATTTTTACAGCTCGATCGCTTGGCAAAGAACACGTACAAGAAGACTATGTTCCATACGTAATTGAGGCAGTCTATTTGCTGGCAAATGCATTGCACAATATGATTGCGAATATCTGTGCCAATGTGTCCTTTCATCATTGTAAGATGTCGAAAAAGATTGACGGCAAAACACTTTTGCACTACATTCGAAATTTCCCATTTATCGGTATAAAGTTTCGCATTATAAATGACAAATAAATAAAACCCATGTCTTAATAGCATGATTTGCCTGTGAAATAATTGAAATTTCGTTTTTCACCAGGTCCGCAAGGTGATCAACTGGTATTGGATAGTAAAGGAGATCGACGCGCACGGTATAACATATATCAGTTCCAAGGTTTATATAAATATTACGTCCCGGTCGGTGAATGGGCAGGAAAGTATGTAAAAGATTACTTTTGCAATTATGTGATTAAAAAGTGCAAGTGCATTGCAAGACAATGAAAATGCAACGACCAAATGAATGATAAAACGTAAAGAATGAAATTTTAGACTTACGTTGAACTTGTCGTTATTGCGTGAAGGATTTCCACGTGGATTGATACCAACTTCGACGTGCAGCGATCCTTGCAAAGAGGATGAATTTCGCACAACACCAACTGGATCTTGTTGTTGGACCTGCTTGCCTTGCAATACGCAGACTTCAATTATGCCGAATTCGACGAGCTGCTTGCCGTGCGACGTGGGATTTTTGCCCAACTCTTTCAAAAACCAATGCTTACCAATGGTCCCGCAGATTATCGAATGGAACACTTGGTGGGCAGTGGTGCCGGCCACGTTCAGCGCGGTCGGAATCGCGGCTACATGCTTTGTCGTGTACATGTTCATCAAGTACAACAATACGCCGGCCATAAAAGCTTCTGGAAGAGAACTGTGCTACGTGATGCTGATCGGGATCTTTTGCTCATATTTGATAACGTACCCAATGCTGAACCCGCCGAGCAAAATTACCTGCGGCATACTTCGTATGGGTATTGGCCTTTGTTCGTGCATAATTTACGCTTCGATATTTACGAAAACCCTGCGTTTGGCAAGAATTTTCAACAGTGCCGTACAGCAGATGAAAAGTATACGCTTCTTGAGTCCAATGGCACAGATTGTGATTTGCCTGATAATCGTCACTGTGTACATTTTCACCGCCTTGATATGGCTGATTGCAGAACCTCCGGATACGGCAATTTTGTATCCAGATCGAATGACCGCGATCCGTTCATGCAAAGGTGCAACAGTGACGTTTCCGTTGTCGATGATCTACAATGTATTGTTAATTATACTTTGCACTGTATACGCGTTCAAGACTAGAAAAATTCCCGAAAATTTCAACGAAACCAAATACATCGGTTTCACCATGTACGCAACCTGCATCATTTGGTTAGCTTTCATACCGATTTATTTTGGAACGAATCAAAATTTTAAGGTGAGAAAAATATCTTTTTTGAAAAGAAAAAATTTTAATCGATAATAATAATAATAATAATAATAATAATAATATGTGAGGAATAAAGTGCGTTTAAAATGAGTGCAAAATGCATTTGTGAACAAACAAAGAAGCAGTGATAAATTCTACTCATTAATCTAATTGTTGACAACGATAAACAAATTAAATGCAACTGCCAACGTTAATTTGCATAAACCTTTCTCGAGCATTAAATGAAATAAATTTGTTGTTGAATGAAAAAAAAAGAACAAATCTACTCAATACTTCCAATCCAATGCATTTTTATCTTTATTATTATTTTTTACTTGTTGTTGTGGTAGTGGTGGTTTTAATTCTTTTGATATTTATTTCAATTTTTATAAAACAATTTTTCCATCTCCCTCAATGAATTGCAGATTCAAACGACCAGTTTGTGCATGTGCATGAGCCTCAGTGGTACTGTGGCGTTGTGTTGCTTCTTCGCACCCAAAGTGTACATTGTTCTATTTCAACCGCAGAAGAACACCTTCAACAACGCCAAACACAGCTATCGAACAGTCGGCATGATGCGTGATCACATTTTCACCATGCAGTAAGTTGGGCATATTGCATTTGTATTGTACTGTAATGAAATGAAATGAAATTTGTCCAACGAATGAGTGTGATGTGCATTTCAGAACAAGCGCCTTGCCGTATAATTTGAAACGATTGAAGTCGAACGAGCGTCTCGTTGTTGCCATGAAAAACAACATATCCCAGCAATGTCCGGGTAAGTGATGAAAATTATCCATAAATTCCATCGGTATGCAAAAATTATATTGTTTGAAGAAACTTCACAATCCTACGAGATGAAGAACGACTCCAGTCAGACTGACCAAGACGAACCATCATCCAGTGTGGACAGGGTGCAAGAGCCGTTGATAAGGGGACGCCGGGCGAGCAGCAAAACTTTTCAGCACAACTGCGTCAACACGTTCGCGGACGAAATTTCTTCAGAAATTGCATCCGAAACGTTGCAGTCGAGAATGTCATCCGCCGGCAGCGCCCTTCCAACAACGGCGGATTATAATGAAGATGAATCGCCGAACACTGGAGATGAATCGGCGGTCTCCAAATCGCAGTCACTCTGGTTTACATCCGACCGAGCTGAACAATTGATCCAACGTCTGCGACAAGTGACCGCCAAAGATGGAACCACTGTTTGAGGCGCATCTTCTTCTTCTTCTTCTTTTCCATTTCTGCTCAAATTATTCAAAAAAAAACAACGATGACATCCGACTACCTCGAACTGACTGCTGTTACCAAGCATACCAATACCAAGCAAATAAAAGGGAAATTTTTTTTTATAAAAGTTGAATTTGAAAAAATAAAAAATGATGCTTTTTCTTGCCGTGACCCAACAACAATGAACAAATAAATTCTCTTCTCCTTGATTTGATTAGCAACAGTAGCAGTAATAATAATAATAATAATAATAATAATAATAATAATAATAATGATAATGATAATTGATATTGAATATTCGTTTCATTTATTCAAAAGAAAAGCATAAATGATGTTCTAAATAGCTCGTGTGATCATGATGAAATTTTGAAACGGCAAAAGTATGAAAATAAATCACATACATGAACAACAGAAGAAATTGAAAAATATCCATTGCTGCTGGTGACTTATCTGTGTTATGCACAGTTCGTTGTCAAGTCACTTTATTTGTAGTAAGTTCACAAAAAGTCGACAACAGACAATAAAATTGACACAACATAGACGATGATTACAATTTGAAAAATGAAGAAATTGCAAAACTTTTTTGATTGAAGAGAAAGTCAAAAATTATTAATAAATTTTCAATCCTTCCTCTACATCATCCATATCAGAGTCGTCACTAAGGACATAATGATCATTACCAGTGAAGTATTCCTATAAAGTGTTCAGCAATTAAGCAATTATTACGATGTTTTTTGTTTCATTTTTTTGAACGATGATGATAGGGAAACTTTTTCGACAAGAACCACCACAACCACAACACATCACTAGACAACTGTTGTAAAAGCAGACAAATACAAATAGATATACAAGACAAGACAAGACAAGACAAGATAAATAACAAAAAAAAAAAAAAAGAAAAGCATTCTTACACTCGGAAAATTTGTATCCTCTTGGAGAGGAATAAACTGGAGATCAGAATCTTGGATTCTTTGTTCACTGTATTCCACAGGTGTCAACTGAAAGTCAAGTCTCACTGCTTCTGTATGCTTGCGATTGATCACTTTCACAGTTTTAGTGTTGGACAAATAGCCTTCTGCCAAAACGGTAATATTGTACGTCCCTGGAGTCAGGAGACGCCAATAATCACCATCAACCGCTAAAAATTACAAAACTGACAAAAATCAAACAAATCAAACAAATTTGCATACCTGATTTGACACTGTGTTCAATGAATACGGGATTGTTGGCGTTGGTAATGTTCACCACGTAAACATTAGCAAATGCAATTGGTTCTCCTGACTTTTTATCTTTGATTAAGCCTTTAACACCAATGTGAACCTGAGAATTGTACAGATAATTAGATCATTTGTATATTTGTAATGATGATTTTGCAAATTAAGCATAATCAAATAATCAATTGCCTGCCAGATGAAATTAAGCAGTGCATTTTTGTTATCTTCCCAAGCTTGCTTCAATTTGCTCGGATCTGGCATTTTATCGCAGCCAAGTTCGAGTGTAATTTCAAAACAATTCGATGCCAAGTAATTGAAATCTTGCATTCCTTGAAAATATTATAAACGTTTGTTTAAAAAAAATTCTGTAATTTTTTTAAAGAATTTTCTCACCTCCACGAACTGAATACCACCGAGCTCCGTTTGTAATACCGCCACGACGTGAAAAATCTTCACCAGCCAATGGACACGGTTCACGCTTTGGATCAGCCATATTGGCGTGCTTTGTTGAATAAGACATTGCTAAATGTCTGAAAAATTTTTAATTAAAAAAATATCATAAACGTAATATCGTTTGTTTACATACTTGAAAACATCATCGTCTGAAGTTTTTGAATAGCGTTGTTCAGTTCCATCTCGACTCAAATCAAACGGATAATTTGCCACCAAATCACCTTCGTGCATATTGGCCGACAAAACGAATGGAATAAGCAAAATCCATCTACCGACAGCGCGAACTTCCGGTTCCAACTGTACAATATTGAAATGGAAATGTTTATTATTAATTTAGATTAATTACGTTTATTTATTTATTTACCGGACCACTGTCAGAGAAGAATTGCAACAAATGAGAATTCAATGGAATGCCTTCACGTTCAAATAGATATAACAAACTATCCAAATCGGGAAAATTGCGATTCAAATCTACACCATTCGCATTTTCTCTACCAATAACCCAATCGTTCAAATCTTTCTACAACAAATACAATATACAAAAAAGTAAATAAATAAACAATATATATGTTTACAAAAGTTAATGCTTTCTCAAAACCATCCGGATTCATACTGGGAAGTAGATGAATTCTTGTAGTGTTGATCAATTTTTGAACTTCTGCATCTTTCTGATTGTACATTTCGCAGAGATAGTCGGCAAGATGAAGAAGCAATTCACGTCCGATCGCTTCATTGCCATGCATGTTGGCCACATATTTGAATTCTGGTCTTACTAAAAATTATGAAAAAATTATGAAAACCAAAAAATTTCATTGATTATTCGCAACAAGTTGATGAAAAGAAAACCACATAAATAAATAAATATATATTTTTTTTAACCAAACCAAAATCAGTCCTTATCATTGTTGATGGATATGGTTTTCAAAAAATCAATAAAGCAAATCAATAACAAGCAAATTGGATACAAATGCAGAAAATTGAACAATGCTTACGCGGTTCATGCTTGCCAGGATGTAGGGAAAATTCCACAACGGACAATGGTCGACTTTCGACACTTTCGCCTATTGAATAGACTCGACTGATTTGCGGACATCTGGAGTGGACATTGTCCAGAACTTGTTCAAGTTGGTCAGAATTGTGATAAGCAAAACGCAAACCAGAGCCCGGATCGACAAGCAGACCAAGAACGCACGTCAACCACAGTAGCATGGTTCAACGGCCGGCAGCCGGTGCCTGAAAGCTATAATACAAAATTGTAAACGTCTTTTAGGAGAGAAGAAGCAATAATTTCAGAAAATTGCAAGCAAAATGAAAAGCACACCACAATGAGCCAAAAGGAAGTGATCGATTGATTGTTGAAATGACGCAAATTCATCCATCGATCTTAGCTAGCTCAACAGCTAAGATGGAAACAAACAACAGTAATAATAATGTTAATAGTGAGACGTGGGCGTTTGGCTTTATCACAAGAAAAAGTGCAGTCGGCTTTTTATTTCTTTTTATTTTCAACACAACACTGTCTACCAACATTACAACATCGCTTGTCAACAATATTGATTAGCTAGTCATTTCACTAATGGACAAAAAATTGTTTTCCTTTTCATACTGTAGAACAGAAGAAGTTGAACTTTCATGTTCTTTTTTATCACATAGAAAAATTTGAATTTTAAAATTTCAACTTTAAATGAATATTCAAAAAAAAAACATTTAATATTGGAATTTAATTGAAATCTTTGTGAAAGAAATTCAGCTCAATCACGCTAAACAAGTTCAAATTCAATTATCTCTTCAGTGAACAATTTTCTACTTTCTGAGTAACAACAATAATTTGAAAAATTGAATTTGATTCGTTAATATGAAATTCTCTTGAAACTGTAATCTTCAAACAAAATTTTGCAACTTATTTTGCAAAAGAAATTTAAAAAAAAAAAATAATTTTCCATTTATACACTACTGTGCTTGTTTTGTGAATGAGAAACAAATATTAAAACTCTGTCACGAGAAAGAACGATAAATTTTTTTTAACAAATTTACCGAATACGCGTCCTCAGCTATTCAACATGACTCTTGAACATCGCTGTCTTATCGATGACGTCACCGTTGATTGAAAATCATTAAGCGGACAAAATTCGCCCAACAAAACAGTAACTTTTCAAATCTTTAGAATTTAAGAAAAAAATTTTGACAGTTTGAAATTTTTAAATTTTCAAACACAACTTTAACAAAACTACATTGTACATCAGTGTTTTTCATTTCTTTTTTTTTAATCAAACAGTTTTTAAATTTTCAAATCAATCACAACAAACAAACAAACAGACAAACAAACAAATAAATAAACAGATAAACACAATTATGACAACAGCTATTGTGTTTGTTGAATTTACTTTAATTCAACGCCAGCCAATATGTATATAGATGTGCTTGTAAGCCTTGTATGGCTTAGCGATGACGCAAAGCGGCAGACAACAACGCAAAATTATCGATTTCTTACGGCACAGAGTGAATTTAACAATGCTCAGGTTAGTTGAATGAACAATCACCGTAAATTATTGAAATTAAACTTTCGAGGCAGTTTAAATCAGTTCATTACTGTAAATGGTGAATTTGTTGAACAATAAAAAAGTACCTGTTCTGAGATCAAATTATGATTTCAAAGAAAACTGATTGAATTTGAATAAAAAATTTATAAACGACAAAAGCTGAACAAATTTGAAAAATTATCATCAATCAACAACAACTTTGATAAGCTGTATAATTTTGATTACAACTTGGCAACTAATCGCTGATCTTTTGGCGTTTTCAAATTTAATTGTTTTGAAAAAAAAAACTTTCATCATCTCACATTCATCACAACGTGTCTCAAATGGTCAATATGCAAAATGAAATAATAAAATTTGGCAAAGTAAATTTTTAAAATTTATGAATTTACATTTTCACGCGCGTTATGATCGAATAAACAATCAATCTTTCTTTTTCTCGAACAAACGAACACCTTTGCAACATAATTATCACCAAGTGACAACAAAGACGCAGTTTGCGCAATGCAATTTAGTCAGTCAAACGTGAAATCGTTCACAAATGTCGACAAAAACAAACAAACAAACAAATAAATAAACAAATAAACAAAACAAACACAACTACATTGAAGCAGTTTGAAAATTGTTTCCAAAAATTAATCATCGGCAAATTTCAAATTTGCTCAATTTTCCACCTTCGAATTGTTTGCTCAACCCGATTTGAATATTTACTTTTTGCAACTGAACAATTTTCATGACATCAATCGCGATCAATCAAAAGTTGAAAAGTGAAATTCTATTTCAAAAATTGGCATATTGGCGTATATTTGTAAAAATGATAAATTACAAAACTTTGCAAATCTCAAGCATAATTTCATTTCAAATTTTGAATAATTTAAATTAGCACAGTAATGCCAATTAAAAGTGACCCATTTTGAAAGAAAACTTGATTGAACTTGTTTAATAAATAAATAAACCTTTTCCTTCAATGTAGGAAAATTTGAATTGAGGAAAATTTTTCAAAAAAAAAACCAATATATTAAAAAATTATGTAAATTTAAAAATATTTTTTCTTTGCATGTCAATTATTAATCGCAAGTAATGTTAGGAAGTGCAACTGTAATTTTTGCATATTATAATATATTCTACAATGTAAAACAACAAAAAAAACATCATTGTTACGATAGTGAGGTTGCTTGTTTGTTTTGGAGAGAAAAATTATTTTTTGCATTAAATCAAAATAAATAAATAAATAAACAAAGAAGACAAAGATTTTTTCAATAAGTATGATTCATCGTCAGTGGGAAAATTTTTCACAGTATCCATTTTGTTGTCATGCTGATTCAGTAACCAGTTTGGTGTGCAAGGCGAAAATCTTGATTTTATTTTTTCCTTGTTATACTTATTGTACAACGTAAATGGATGATTCATCGGCTCGTGTGATTGGTGGAAAAATGCACAATGTGGGCGTTGTTTAAACTTTGGCTTATAATGATCAATTCGACCCGCTTGCAGTATAATATAGCATATATATATATATATGTGTGTGTGTGTGTGTGTGTGTGTGTGAATGCATATAGATAATATAGTTTAGTATAGTAATAACTTTGTTTGTTATTAGTCAAGCAGGTTGATAAAAGAAGCAGTTGTTGAAGAAGCCAAAGCAGAAGCAGTTTTGAAAATAAAGTGAGAGAAATGAGAAATGCAAACTGGTCGAAGCAGTCTAAAGTCGGCCGGTTGTTCGTCATCATAGCAAGCAGCAAGCTTCACAGCTGTTGTTGAAACGATTTTCAAAAATTGTTCTCAGTCAGTGATCTCTGCCCGCCAACATTCGCGCATTTCGACTTTGGCAGCAGCATCGTCCTCCACTTCCCAAGCATTTTAAGCTTCAACCAGCTGTGCAACAATCAACAAGCAAGCGTTTTTCAAATTTTCTCCAAATACAACCAAATTTTCACACACACACACACTGCTTGTTATACATATATATATATATATATATAAGCTTTGTTTACTGCCTTGTTGTTTTCTTTTTGCTTCCGTTCAAAAAATAACAACAAACAATTTGGTGAAAAATCACATCTGCTGAAATTAAACGACCTGTTCAATATCATTAATTAATTAATTAATTAATTAATTATTGAACAGTGTCGTCGTCATAATGGCAAGCTGGCTGAATGCTATGCGTATCATTATTCAAGTGATCGGTTCCTTGTTCCAACTGGTCGCCATTGGACTCATCCTGACCGCACTGCTCACCCCAGCCTGGCAAGAGGTCTACTTCAGCATGGAATCGCAGACCTTCCACCAGCATGGCCTTTGGTTGGACTGTGTACAAAGCCAACGGTCAGGCATTGTCCACGCTGCTGGTTCAGGAGGTTGGTCTTGCACTTACAAATTCAACGCCAAGCAAGCTGGCAAAGAGGGCAGTGCTCATGCACCGAAAAGTAAGTACAAATTTGAACGAATGAAACCCACTATATTATATTATATTATATTATATTATATTATATTATATTATATTATATTATATTATATTATATTATATTATTCTGCTGTTTCTCTCTTTCATCTTTCCTCATTTAGCTTGGCAAATTATAACCTTGTCGTTGCTCAGCGGCGGAGGTTTGTTCTCTTTGATCGCTTTGTTCATATCCTATTGTATATGTTGCCCTCGGCTGAGTGCAGTTCTCTGGGCAATCACCAACACTTTTGCTGGTAAATATTATGCAAATAAATTTATTTTTTCATTCATCTTTTCAAATTATTTCCATTTTCAGCTTGTACCACTGCTGCCGGCATCATTGTATTCTTCCGCATGTCTCAGGCAGTAGAGAATAGAATTGTTATTGAATTGACCGAAAGTTACGAGGTAAGCAGTCTTTTGTTCTTCTCTCCTCTTCTGGCTGCATATTTATTATAATTGAGCTTTTTTAATCCCATAAATCACGTGAAAGATTAGAGGGATTTTTCCTTTTCCGCTCATCAAACGACAAGTGATTTGAGATCATCGACAAAACTTTCCTCCTCCCCCTCCTCAAATGCTCTTATATCAGTTTTCTTATAATTGGATTCAATTTTTCAATAAGAAACATGACAATATCTATATTTTTCAAAGTTGATATTCTTTCCTCCAAATGCTAGATCTAGGAAATTCTACCCCAGTAAAGGACAACTGGCTAACTTGTTCAACAAGGCAACAAACAGACCTGTCCAATATGTATATATATTATTAATCATAAATTTGAGAATATTTTCAACACACGCTAGTAATTCAATAATATTATTTTTTTATCATTATTAAATAAGAATACGAGAAATAGATGTTCAAAATTATAAATTATGCAATTCTTTTTATCCCATTATCAATAAATCTTAAATATTTTCCTAACAAGCTTTCAGCAGAGCAAAATATAAATGACATCTATTTGAAATAAATGGCACAAAATTGAAAGAAAAACTAGCCCACGTTTGCAATCTTTTCATGACCCACAAAAATTTTAAAGTATACTTTTCAATCTTAGCAAATGAGAATAATGAAATTCCACGAACAACTACGTTTTCAGTGTCAGTGTGAACGACAAAAAAATATTTTCTTTCCTTGTTTTTAAATATAAGGATGCATCATATTTGGGGTAAACACCTTTCAAGCAATTTTATGAACAATTCTAAATTGACCTTACATTTTTTTGAAGCATAACTCAAAGTATGGTAAAGTTTAAACAAAAAAAATTATTTCATACAAACACCATCTAACTCTCATTCTCTCTCTATTGTAATGTGGTATAAAAATTGTTAATACTGTTTTTTGCCTTGATTGCCCACAATGTATTGCATATCATCAAATTTAATACAATTGAATTGTAAGATTGTTTTCAAGATGAAATGTATTTCAGAACAAACATGTTTACATTTGCTTACTCAACGACTATAAAATGTTCTCTCAAATTTTTATAACTGGCCATTTTCAAAGCTATAACGATTCCACATTTCAGCTTATTATATACAATTTGTGAATAATTCCGTCAGCATAATATATATATATATATATATATATTTCAACATATTTGACATTCCAATCTTGAATTGTCGTTTTCCAAACTTCCTGTCACGTGGCGAACACAAACAAACAAACAAACAGTTTAATAATATTATTTATGCATTTTCACTTCCAGTTGTAAACAACTTTATCAGCTAGCTATGCATGATTTGCAAAACAATTTGCATTGACCAAATTATTGAAAAGTTCCACAATGGCGAATATCTATTTAAATATCAAAATACTTTTAATAAGCGGGTCTTCCATTCTTAAAGTTTTTCTTCCTCTTTAATTTTGAACTTCAAAAAATGAAATGCAAATTTTTTTATAACATTAAAGCATCAGAACAAACTTTGACAAACACAGTGCAACCACCGCCTCAACTCAAATCAACTGGTAACAGCTTTTGTTGTCGATAGATCTACCAAAACCGCTACGCTGTTTTAGTTAATTTTTATATTGCTCATATTCTGGCTATTCTAGTTTTGAAGAAAGAAAATAATGATGACAAATAAAATAATATAAATTACAAAAGACAAAATAAATACTCTCATTAATTCTCTCAGTATACAGTGATTTGTCAAGTTGTGGGTAAATTAATTTTTCATAGAAACATATCATCACAGTTGCAGATTGTCATTTCTAGATCAGAATTTCACACAATTTGCACACGCTTTTGAAAATATGTCCAAAATATCCAATCCAATTGCCCATGAATCTCACCAAATACTTTAGCTGTTTATTATCAAGTTTCAGTTTCAACATGGAGCTTTTGATTTTAACTTTTCTTCGACCGATGATAAAAAAAATATTTGATATTTAAAATGTATCAAAAATACATATTCTGTTTTGTAGTTGTAAACTGAAGAAAAAGACATGATGAAATTGTTCATATTTTTCTTTCATTTCAGCAAACATTGGGCTATTCGTTTTGGCTAGCCGCCGGTGGTGCAATATTGCAAATTGCTGCGTTGTTTTGCAGCATTATTTGCGCAATATTAATATTCGTGATTCACAGTCAACAACAGCGGACCAACAAACACTGGCCAACGAACAAAATGAACAACATCCATCACAACACAACCGTCTGAATGTGTTTGATGCTGTTGCTGTTTTCTTTGTTATTACTTTGAGCGTTATTTTAAAAATTCATTTCATTCTTCCTCACTCACTCTCCACAGCTTTCAGGTTTATCCAAATAAAACTGATCACAACAATACAATCATTTGCTGGCTATTTGGAATTAATTATACAAAACACTTTCTGAACTATGAAAATTCGGGTTAATTTCTGAAATACCATTACATGTGTTGTGTTGGAGAAATTTTAAACAATTCACCCAAACGTTCATATCCTTCAGTACAACAACCTTACTTTCTACCGTACCTTCTACGTGGCAATTTTGAATTCGAATTTGCATACTGTAACCGAGATACATGTGATTTGAAATACGAACGAAGAAAAATAAAAACCACACGTATTATCGATAAATTGACTTGAAACATCAATCACCCTCTATTCTTCTCAAACCTCGTACAACACGTTATGAACTAGTAAATAAACTTTGCATATTTGTTTGAATTTTAAAAAAATATTTTTAAAAATAAAGCAGAAATTGGTATATAAAATATTTCAGCATAACCAAAAATGCTATTTCACATTTAAAAAGTGTTTAGATGAGAACAACTGCTTAATCTAGAATCAAATTGCAAAAAAAAACAATAATGACCCACTTGTTGGGGGAAAAACGAAAAGAAAATTCAGGTACTTTAAAAATTCGCGCCAAAAAATATCTCGATAAAAAAAATTACCTGCAAGTAGCAGCATATAATTGCATTTGTAGTCGGTCATCGGCGATATTACTTCGTTAACTAAACTGCATAACTGCCGAGAAAGTCGGTTTTACAGCTGCATGCATCTTGTCGTACTAGATTTACATTTACTAAAACGTTCAATTGTTAAAAATCTTCCTTAAACAACGTCAATCATACGTAAAGAAAGCAAACTTCATAATTCATAAAATTAAATTCGTCCGTCAACGAAATGCAATTGCACTTCGCTAAATTGATTAGGTTCATGCACAACGTGCTGTATTTAAAGAAAAGTAAATTCTGATAAATGATAAAATCAACTGAACAAGTCTACACTTGCGTGCCATGTTATTAAAAAGAATTCACATTTCTGAGTTAATATTAAAATAGAAGAAATTAAATTAAAGGAAAGATCAGACAAAAATGTTTTCATTTCAGCTTTCGAAAAGTAAAATTTATAAAATAAAAATTTTCTTTCATTAAAGTTTAAAAAAGGAAAAATATATTTTAAAAATAATTTAAAACTGATTTTAAAAAATAGCACAATTACTTACTCAATTTCAACAGCAGAATGTTCAGCAGACAGAAACAGACATTCACAACAGTTCTGTGGAGCAGAGACAATCCGACTGAGCCAAATGGATAATTCAAAAAAACAAAACTGGTTCAGTGACAACGTAGAAAAAAAGTCGAACCTGACTTTTGCGTCAAATTTCACAGTAAGACAAAAAAATTAAAAAATATTATTGTTTAATTCAAAAGTATTGAAATATTTTGAAATGAAAAAAAATTTTTTTTCCACATTTTTCAAGTAATTAATCGGAAAACAACAGAGAATCATTTCAAATGAAATTCAAATTTAAATGAATCCAAACGCAAAAAGTTTAAAACGCAAAAAAACGACATTAAAAGTATATTAATGCTAATCAACTGAAATGAACTTGAAGTTTTCCATGAAAAGTTGGACTGTGTTGGAAAATCAATTAAAAATAAAATAAAAATAGAAATTGAAGATTATAAAAAGAACATTTATTCAGCATTTTCAATCATCATCATCTCCATAGCGACTTTACATAAATGTATATAAAAATAAACGCAACATCTATTTATTTATTGACAGTTAACTAGATTTATGTTCCTTGAGAGCTATTTGACAAAAATAAATCACACTGAATAAAAAACTAAACTGATAATGATAAAACTTCACAAATTTGCCTTATTCATCCACTCTTATACAGTAATATTTATTGATTAATTAGTTTTAACAACTTTTGACGGATATGTCGCATTTTGTCATGTCGTGCATTGAGTTGTTGGATTGAGAAGATAAAAAATTTATTTAGTCAACTCAAAACTGACTGTAAAAAATGATTCAAAGCAACAACAGCTGCTGACGTCATCAGTGAATTGTCCAATCAGAGCTGTGGAAAAGAAGTGAAACAGAAAAAAACTTTCTACATTAAATTATTTTTTCTTTGTACTGCTTGCTTGTTCAGGCCCTGATTAATTGGTACATGCTGATTTTATCCAAACTGGACTGTTGTTGTTTTTTTTATTTGCTTTTTTCTGTAGTAATTTTGTCACTGTTGGCCATTTTTAATCGTGCAACTTATTTATATAACAGCAGTGTAGAATGTAAAATTATTCAATTCAATTGCAAATAAATAAACAGTATAGAAAAGAAGAAAAATATTCAAATCACAAACAATATCCAATGCAATATTGAATATTAAATGGAACAGTGCCGGTTGAAAACAATTCTATTGACATTCTACGTATTCGGCTTGGTGTTGCAACTGTTTGCAATCATCTTGTTTTTCGTGGCATTGTTGACTCCTGCTTGGCAAGAGCTTCACACGACAACAGAATTGGAAACTTATTTTCAACGTGGCCTGTGTGTGGACTGTTTGTGGAAACAACGCCTGAACGGTATCGAAGAGATCGATTTCAATAATTGGATGTGCACATGCAAATTTGGCACTGATCACATATTTGGCGATAAAGTTGAAGAAGCTACAGGTAGAAATTTTTTTTTGTTTCATTTTTTATTGGTTGAGAAAAACATACACACACACACACACACACACATATATATATATATATATATATATATATATATATATATATATATACAACTTTGTGTATACTGATTTAGAATGGGATATTGCTACAATTGGATTGATAAGCAGCTCGGGTTTATTATCACTGATTGCTTTGTTCGTTGCTGGTTTGATTGATGAACCAAGATTTATCGGCATTTCATGGACGTTGTTGAATTTATTCGCCAGTACGTATACAAACTGCATACATGTGAACTATTTTATACATTTTATTTATCATCTTTTAGCCATAGCTAGCATTGCCGCAGTGAACATCTTCTACAACATGTCTTACATTATGCAAAGAAAAAGCTCGTCCGACTACTACACGGTACATTCATCAAGCATGTAATTTTTATATTAATAGTGTCTGTATCCAAGCAACCGTTGTTCTCATTGACACCAAGTAAATTAAATTTGCAAACTGTTGATGAAATTTCTATCAAAAAAGGTTCTTTCTTTAATATGAAAATTTAATCCATCTTTGCATTGAATATGTATGTATGTGCATGTGCAGAAGACATTAACATTTCAAAGCTCACAGCACAAGCTGACAAACCGAACCAGTCTGCTGTTGTGGAAAATTTCCTTTTTTACCAGAATAAATTAATGCACAACTAGATTCTGCAATTGAACAAACAAGCAAGCAATTATATATAAGTCAAATTTTCATTTTACAATAATTCATCAAAGAATAATAATACTATAATCTCTGACTTCTCTGCATTAATTTCCATCATTTTTCAGATCGGCTATTCATTTTGGCTTGCCTTCAGTGCCTGCATTTTACAAATTATCGTTCTGTTCTGCAGCACCAGCTATGCTGTGGTCGCAATTTTGATCTACCAATCCATGCCGCATCCGGTGAACAAAATTTGCATCAATTCGATTCCACCACAACAAGTGACAACAACAACAACAACAACAACAACGGCAGCAGCAGTAGCAGCAACAACATTATGATGAATAAAAATATTTTTTTCTTTTTTGTGAAAATCAATAAATTTCCTTACTTGACATACTGAACAACCACCACAGGCAAGCATATTGCTTGATCTACCAGTTTCATCTGGTAGTCTTAAATTAAAAAAAAAACAAAAGACATTTATTAATTGATTCGAACTTGTTACCAATTGGATTCATATGATTAAAATGCAAAATATAAAAATCACAATTGCAGAACTGAGGGTGTGTTTTCGAAATTTTTTCAAATTAAATAAAAACTGTACAAATTTAAAAATTCTGTTAATTTTCATAATCAATTTTCTTTCTATGCACCATGGGCAGTGAATGAATCATAAAAACTGATGATACATTTTAGTAACTGCCAAAAAGCAGTCAACAATTCTGACGAATCAAGAATACCTCTTAGGCGGGGGCGGCCGTTGAGGAACCGGAGCGGTTGAATTTGATATTGCCGCTTCTAGAAATTAACTCATTTTCCAATATGCACCAATTTACATTTTACACATCTTATATGCAAAGGGAAATTATATTCGGACACTATCAAACATCAAACGTACTCTGACAATCGTTACTATCCATTGCACAAACATACAAACGAAAAGTATACGGTATTTGGAAAAAAATCAGGTTAGTTTAAGATTAAACAATTTTTTAAAAAGCAGAAACGAAAAGTCCAAACCAGCAAAGGGTGTAGTTTTATTTTTCACATTTCACCAACACAGTGCTAATGTTGCGCTTGCATGCTTTAGAAGAAAAAGGAACACTATCAACAGAAAATGCAAGCGTTGTTAAACACAAGAAAGAAAATTATCACAACAAAGAATAAACAAACCAAACAGAGCACATAATATTGAAAAATGATATAAGTGACAATAATAAATAAAAATTATTAATTCAAATAACAACAAATATTACTTACCATTATTTCTTCGGTCATTCAATCTTGAATTATTGAAATTTTTATCAAAATCATCATTAAATAATTGATGTACAACATTTTGGCAATCAGTTTCCCAGTCGGTTGTTTTCAAACGCACGCAGAGTACATTCTGGCCAATCTAAATTTATAATACAAAACAGGAAATTGAAATTTTTATCAAAATTAAAAAAAATTATTCAAAAAAAAACAAATAAATAAATGAAATACTTTAACACCATCCATACTGAGAGCGGCTAACGCGTCGTCAGATTTGCCAAAAGTGCAAAACAGATGCTCACCGATGCATTTGGTGAGCAATGCTTTGATGCCGAGATGTCGTATCTTTTCCAAGACCGAATCGACAAATGGTACCATGTCTCGTTGACTTTGGACACTGACCACAACGGTCGCGTCGCGAGGACCCATGCTGCTGACCATATCCTCAACCGCATCACGCAGCTTGTCCACGTTCGTGTGACCAATGTGCAAATTGAACACCGCGCCAACTGGCCTGATTTAATTAATTAATCAACAAATTAATATCTCGTGGGAAAAAAATTTAAACATCAAATTTCAACATACACAGTTCGTTGTTTATAATTAACGCTTTCATATCTTACCGGTGATCGGATGTCTTCAATTCTGCTCGACAATAAACTAACAATTGACAAGTATCTTGCGCTTTGAAATATGGACGCCGTTTTCGAAAAAATATCCTGTCCGTCCAGGCTGGCACACGAGCCTTTTCAGATGTGTCGTAATTATCAGAAAATGCATCATATTTGTATGTCGGTGCAAAATTGATCAAACCTTCTTCAAATTCAATAAATACCTAAAAAGAGAATATTAAAATGAAACATTCGCAATAAATTATTAAATCGTTCATACGTACACATCCAACCATTTTTTGTTGTATGAGCTGATCCGCTTCACGTAATGAGTCATAATCTCGCAAATCGACCATCTGTTTCACTTCTTCGCCAGTCATGTCTATGCGATAGTTGAAATCTCCGAACCAAAATATAAAATCGTGGGAAAATAAATTCAATCCCTATCGTAAAATTGTGATAATAAATTCAAAAAAAAAAATTAAAATTAATTTAAATTAAATTATAAAACTACAGATGGAAAACGCAATCGTCTGCATGTGCCTTCATAATCGTCGTTGCGTTCTTGCACTTGAGATTGGCCGGCTGTGAAGTGAGAACAAATGAAGCAAAGTGAAGAAGCTCCAAGCGTGAACGAAATAGCCGTTCCACCTTTGTTACCAATTGTACCTCCGAATCCTGTTTTCACCGCAGCAGTAGAAACATCCCTTGAAAGTGATAATTATTAAAATTGATTGTTTTTTCATATTTGGGTTTGTTTTGTTTTTCAATAACTTTTTACCTTATGTGAACAAGCAACTCTGGCTGAACAAATACAAAAAGACAAATACCTACAAGTTGTATTGTTTCAAGCAAAACGTATTCACTTATAGAATTCAATTCTTTCAAAAATGCATCTCGCCAACTATTCTGATTCGATACGCTGAAACACATAACAAACAATTATCATAAGTTAGTTATGTTATAAGAGTGAAAAATTCTCAATTTGCCATTACCTCGCGTTCAGAACATTGGAAGCATTCAAATCGACCATCTCTTGCAAGCCAATAGCATAAATGTCATAAGATTTTTGATGGGATGCGTCGCCTTAAATGATGCGTCATAAAATGCACAAATTATCTCACTTTGTGTGCATGCATTGTAGAAATTGCTTGCCGTTGAAATTGGGCATCAAATTGATCAACCAATCAGCGAGAGAAGATTCATTTCGAAATACCACACTGCTGGTCAATTGTCCACCGTTGACGTTCCACGTACCGCAGAACAAACGCAACTGGCATGGATCGACAAATTCTTCCACTTTTTCAATCAATGAAATCCCAATCGACGGATACACTAAACAAAAAATTCAACAAACTTGATTTTCTACAAAAATTACAAAACTCCAAATGAATACCATGAAAATTTTTATTTGGCAGTAAACAGTTGATCTGAGCAACTGTATCGGTTCCAAGTTTGCTATTTCTTAGCAAAAAATTCATCGCTTGCTGCTTGGATTTATCCATCAAATTTCCCTGTATTGTACGACTGACCGAAATGGATGCATCTTTGAACTTGAATAGAAAAAAAAATCAAATAATGCAAAATCAACAATTGAATTTAGTTTTATTTTAAAAGGAAAACAAAAAAATTTTTTTTTATTAAATTAAAGTATACCTTTGATTTTCCTTCTTGAGCAGCCGTTCCAGTGTACAATTTGCTGCAATGATCGCCGTTCAATGTCCAACAAGTTTTGAACAATTCCACAAAACGCGTGCAGATATTCGCCTTGTCCGACAAACCAAGAGCTGCTAATTGTTGTTGCAATATTTTCAAGCCAACCAACGACTGCACTGAATTTGTTCTATCCAAACAATCCAAACAATTCACTCTTAATACACCTGTTTGTTTTCTAAAATTCATTGGTTTTATTTAAAATTGAATAATTTATTATAATAAAACAACAACAACAACAACAACAACAAATAAATTATTATTACCTTAACAATTCACTACCGTTGCAATGGAAAAAACCATGACTATTGACCAGAGTTTCTAATTTCGGCCAAAATTTTTTCAAACATTCAGATCTGCTGCTTCCCTTCGCTTTAGAATGTAAATCAAACGAAATAAACGGAATAACTGAATCAAAAGTTGAATCTGAATGAATCGTCTAAACCAATTGAAAATTATCCCCAAAGAACCATAAACAAATAATTCAAATATCTACTTGATATGATTCGGATAGAGTATTTTCATCATTTTTTGTTCCCAACAAATTAATAATTGCTGCATTGCCGTAACAATTTTTCAACTGTCGAAAATGCCTACAGCATACGATAAAAATAAAATTAAAGTGAAAAGAACATTACAATAAAGCAGTTTTACTTTTCATAAGCTACTATACTAGCTTCCAAACTACGGTTGATTTTAATTTTATGCGAGCCAACTTGAATGCCTGGCTGATCCCAAAACAGTGGCACCGATCCGCGAACCTGCACGTGCGATACCACATTGTCATTATAGAAAATTACCTGCAAATCAAAATTGAATAACAACAACAATGAATACAGTAAATAAGCAAATATGACTTTGAGAAAACAATCTACTTGTTCGGTTTCGATGAAATTGGCAACATTGCCAAAATCATTAACACCACGAACATTGAACCGCGTTCCCATCCGTTCACTGCTTATCCTGGATATTATACAAGCTTTGGCTTGTTGGTGACCAACGTAAGCGGTTTTCACTTCAATGACGCCGCATATGCAAGGCGTCACCCAATCTTCTGCATCAATGCCAAATTGTTGCAAATGCGAACGTAAAGTTAAATTCCTAACGTGAAAGTATTTTTTTAATTTCACATAAACAATTAAATAATCACACATCTTAGATTAAAAATAAAAATAATTATATATTGATATTTGTAGAATAAAAGATTTCTTTAATATGGTTTTTTTTTATTTATAAATCATCCTAAAAGTTACAAATTGTTCACATATTCAATAATGAAAATTGCAAGAAAACCAATGATAATCGATACTTTTATGTGATGCAGTTGTTAAATCGATTTATTAATGTGAACGTAATCAATTTCCACTAAAATGTCGATCACATTATTTCATATTAAAATACACAATAAATAAAAGTGCAAATAGTTTATTACGATAAAACGTATCAATTTTCAATCAGAATATTATCGGGCATCATTATCTTACCAGTGAAATCGAGTATCGCCTTTTTTATTATTGAGAAACTGACGTTGCATTGATAAACTAATATCGACAAACGCGTTCTGGCTATTCGACCAGCCAAACAAGAATAATCCGCATGAAAGTAATTTTTGAATCTAAAATATCAAGGCAAACATTTAAAAAATGCATTACAATACTTTAAAATGCACTTGTTACTTGAATAATACGAGGATCAGAGAGTTTTTGGTTCAAATCTCCCCAAAGTGGCAAACAGTTTACATCAGTAATGCGATACGCTTCACAGTTAAATAGCTGACCGATTAGACTGGCATTTTTGACAACGATTAAGTATTGAACGAAAGAATCCTCAGCTAAAGAAATATGTTTTTAATAATTATAATTTCTATTAAATAAAAAGTAATATTGAATTACTTTCCACAACAGGAACTGATAAAACACCTAAACATGCGTGTACGTCGCATATTTTATTACAATCACTCTTCAGTATCAACCATTTCTTTTGATCTACAAATTTATTTGTAATTAAATTAAAAGAATATCAGTTGCACATTTACCTAAAGATAATACGACACCATTGGCAAAACCAAGTACGCAATCTTTGTTTCGTGTGTTTTCCAACAAAACGATGTTCTCTTTGCCGGCAGCATTTAAATACACGCTGTACGTTCTTCCAAATGGCATTACTCTAGCATCATAATTTTAAAAATATTCACAATTATACAACTCTGAAAAGTAAACTAATATCACATTAACTTTATTACTTCATTACTATCATACAATACTTTCACAGTAATCAAATATTAAAAATCACAACAAAATAAAATCAAAGTAACCAAAAAGTAATAAAATAAAATAAAATAAAAGTAATATTCATATTAATAGCATTTTTCTGCTTCGTAAACTTATTCTAAAACATAAACTTCGATGACTTTTTATAAGTTTAACGTAAAAATCATTGTACTAAATAAATGCTACCCTAATCAGATAAATAAAGTTTTAAAATAAAAAATTGTAAGAATATATATTTCATGCTGTTTATTACCAAACTCGGATCGGGTTGAATTTGAATAGATGGTCTGCAGAAAATAAATAATCGTAATCTCAAATTTTTAATAAAAACATCATACAGAAATAAAATAACATTTATCCATTGACAACTAGCATGCTTGATAAGTCGAAGTAAAGAAAATAAACTGTAAACAACAAGGTTCAAACTTGATCGGATTACTGTATTACAGTAATATTTCGTTGCATTACTATCTCATAATATTACTAAATTTTATGGTTGTCATTATTGAATAGTTTTTCTTGCAGAACTTTATTTTATATAAATTATAATAATTTTAAATTTATTATCACGCTTTTGATCTCCACTGGTGAGATTGACTTGTTTCACATTTTCAAAGAGATGTTACAAATTTTTATTAGTTGAACACTGTCATCTGGAATTTTTTAAATTTATCTAAATTCTAATTAACTTTAATTTCTTATTTTGTTTTAGAAATGGATTTTCAACACAGAGCTGGTGGTAAAACCGGCACTGGCGGTGTAGCGTCATTTTCGGAAGCTAACCGAGATCGACGCGAGCGTTTAAGGCAATTGGCTTTGGAAACAATTGACTTGAACAAAGTAATGTGTTTAAAATATATTTCAATTGTATAATTATGTTATAACTACCTTTTAGGATCCATATTTTATGAAAAATCATCTTGGTGGATATGAATGTAAATTGTGTTTAACTTTGCATAACAATGAAGGCAGTTATTTGGCTCATACGCAAGGCAAGAAGCATCAGGCAAATTTGTAAGTTTTTCATTAATAACAGTGTTTTAATACATTTAACGAGTGAACATTTATTTTACTAGAGCGAGAAGAGCTGCAAAAGATGCGTTTGATATCAATGGCTCTTTGTCTTTGCCTGACAAGCCAAGAATTGAACCAAAGAAATTTGTCAAAATTGGAAGGCCAGGATACAAAGGTGTTTTAATTGAATAGTTGTAAAGTTACAAAATAAATTCATCCATAAATGCTTTTAGTAACGAAACAGCGTGATCCAAACACAGGTCAACAAAGTTTGTTGTTTCAAGTTGATTATCCAGAAGCGGTGGAGAATGTCATTCCACGTCACCGCTTCATGTCAGCCTATGAGCAAAAAATTGAACCGCCCGATAAGCGCTGGCAATATTTGTTATTTGCTGCCGAACCATATGAGACGATTGCATTCAAAATTCCAAGCCGTGAAGTGGACAAAGGTGAAGGGAAGTTTTGGACGCTTTGGAATAAAGATACTAAACAGGTTGTGTGTGCTATATTTGATATATGTTTTGTACAGATAAAATATTTTTGTTTACAATTTTTTATTTTATTAATTCTTATTTTTATTCTTATTCTATTATTATAATATTATTCTTATTTTTAGTTTTTTTTACAATTCGCGTTCAGGGTAGAAGCACGAGATAGTAGAATTGCCGAACTGCAATCTGCGGTCATAGCTACCCGTCTGCCACCACCGAGCTTTGCGCCCAGACATCCGGCACCTGTTCCGGCGCCCGGTACACTTCCGCCAGGCGTGCAACCTCAGTTCACTATTGGATTCATGTAATTTAATGTAACAAACGTTTGTTTATACTGCACGTTTCAAATATCACAATATTCACATCATCAGAATTTCATCACAGAATAAAATTATTGATTGAACGAAGAACCACTAAACAACAACGAAACCGACATCTTTTGCGAACATGAACTTAAAATCAGCATTATGGTTTGTTTAGTCAGAGAAGTTTAGCATAGTTTGCCTGAAATTCACAGTTTGCAAACCAACTTTTCTACTTTGTAAACTGTCTGAATGAGATCAACTGGTCAGACAAGAATTAATTCGGCAATTTACAGTAATGTGAAACGTGCGAAGTGTAAGCTGATCAAACTGTAAGCGTGAAGTTGCCTAACAGTCCAGCTGCGGACAATCTTTGGTAAAGAAGCATAAACACTTCTATCTGCACATCGTTGTTCAGCATCATGATACGTTGCACCACTTTGGTTGGATCCGACACTCTACGAAAATAATAAAGCATGCAAGCATATTCAGAAATAAAAAGTGTGAATAAATAATGTACCTGACGTAAGTGTGAATAAATACATGCACAAACGTGCCCATCAGAAGTTGACAGTCGAAACGATCCATCAGTCCACCGTGTCCAGGTATCACTGCACCGAAATCTTTGATTTTGAAAGCACGCTTGAAACCGCTCGCAAAAAATCCACCAAATGGTCCAATCAATGATGCGAATAACGCCATTGTCAGACTGTGGAACATGAACGGATAAGTCCGAAAATTGATGCTCCGTGGAAGCTGAAAGCACAAAATAAATTTCATTTAATACCATTTTCCTCAACATATATTGCATTTGGAAATTTACAAGAAAATGGAGAAAAGCTGGAGCAATCGGTATGCTGTAGTTTTGTAATTTAAAGGTTGCCGCTACTTGACAGTCTGTTGTGAAAGTTTCTTTCAATTCATTGTAAGTAGCCGGGCATACCAATTGTGGAAATTGAAGAAGTACATATGAGAGCTACAAAGCACAGCACTGTCACAATGTAAGTTTTTATTAAACAATCATCCGCATACCAGTAAGCTGAAGATAATGGTCGAAAAGGCGCCGCCCAAAAATCCTTCCCAAGTTTTCTTTGGTGATAGCTTGATAAGAGGAGTCCGGCCGAAAAAAAAGCCAAATAAATAAGCGGTCATGTCGTTGCAGATAATCAACAATACTGGTACAATGAACCTATTGAAAATAATAAACAAAAAATGTTTCTTTTTAATTAATAATAATAATAATAATAATTTTTATACCAAATGGTGCCTTCAAAAATGTTCTGAATGATCAAATATGACTGTGCGACGATCAGCAGTAATGTCACGTGTGTCCAAGCGAACTGTAAAAAATGAATTTCAAAATGTTGCAGAAAAATTAATTTGTTTTTCTATACCAAAGAAAATTGTCGCATATAATAACGTTTTACCAAGCTCAAGACGAACCAAATAAAGCCAGTCAAGTAGAGAAAAAATGAAATCATTCTGTGATTTGTAAGGAGAAATCGAAGAAATTCCTATAAAGAAAGAAAAATCACCGGTAAAAAATAAAAAAAACATAATAATAAAATAATAATTCATTCTTACATCACGTTTCAGAAATAAGCCAAAATAATCAATCACTGCTTCGCCGTAAAAAAAGTAATCACTAGCAATAAGAAAATACCATGATAATGATCGAAACCAAGGAAGCTTGTGCATTCGATAAATTGCATAGCCAATGCTAATGATTTCTTGGAAACATTTGATTTGAATCAACAGGACCTTAATATAAATTTGTTGTTTTCAAATAACACTTTAATTATTAAAAAAATATTCTTAATATATTTTAAAAATGATTACGATTGTGATCAACGCCAAAGGTCCAAGGTAGATTACAAATGAAAATGCAAGAAGCATAAAAAATGAGAACACTCCTCGAATTACCCAATTTCGCCATCTGAAAAAATCAGACATTTTTTTGTGAATTGAAAATTCATTTAATTAATACCTTGCCGATAGACCAGACAACGCCTGTTCCATCGATGTAGCACCGCCTTCTGACGTAACCAAATTCGAAGTCGAACATACATCTTCAAATCTGTAAAAAAATTTTATTTACCAAATTTGAAAAATTTTGAGCATTTTTATCGCAACTGTAATTTGTACTTGAAAATCAAAAAATAAACGTATGCTACATATTTTTCCGTCAATAATTTACTGTTGCTTATTCACGGTTACAATATAAATGTAACGAGCAAATTAATGGAAATCATTGAATTCAATGCATAAATATCGCAAATTGAATTATCAAACAGGGGCGTGACTCGTCAATACATGTACAAATATTACTATCAATGATTTGCAATGCTTCAAAATTTGCTTCTCTACAAGTGAGTTATTGCCAAAACCTTCGAAATAAACCACCAGAAATTAATTAAATATTCTCCTAGAACAATTCACACCACTGTCAAATGATTTTCAATTTAAATTTGATCATAAACTGCATTTTAAAAAAGCCGAGTCATTTCAAAACAAATTTGAATTAAGCATCAAAATGTCAAGCAGAATATGTCAACAGAATGTTGGATAAAATGCAATTTGATGTCCTTGTCAGCTTCAAGCTTAGCTGCAGAAAAGGCTAAAAAATCAATCGCAATGCAAAACAATTTTCCACTTCACAGCAAACACATTACTGCGGAAGTGAAATGCAATATTTTAAGTGCTTTGCGTTAAAAATGAGGATAAAGAACAAAGCATTGTAAAATAGCATGGGCAAAATTTTTAAATTTAAATTACGCATTAGAAACAGTGGAATATTCGCATTCAAATCGGAATACTTGAATTTTAACTATTTAGCTTAAACATGAATATGATAATTAAAAAGTTTTGAAATATGCATATAGACAATTCGCAAGTACACAAAAATTACATAAATAAAATTGAATTACTTGCATTCGCTGCCGTCACTTCTGTCATCATAATCACTCTAAACATTAAAATAATATTATTACCAACATACTAAATGAAAATAAAAAGAACAACTTCTTGGTTTGGCTCAACTTTAGCGTCTGAAGCATTTAATTGCCTTTTTCGCACATTTTCGTCTTCTCCAATCATTTTTCAACTATATGAAATAGTATGAAATGCTCCAAAAAAGTTCTAAAAATTCAAACATAAGCATTTCTCACCAGAGATAAACAACAGCATCTTCAAATCAGCGATGATTATCGACTCAAAATATACCACGACCAATAATGACACAAATGTTCTTTCATGATTACAAATCACAACGTTTAAATATTTATCAATCGCAAAATCTAGTTTATAATAATGATATTATATCTGCGTTTCAATATCCATTTCACTTCACTCATAATCTCACTAATGAGAAAAATACAGTAATACTTCAATAAAATTCAGCCATGTTTGAAGCAATTTGTGATTTGAAATTTATCAAATAAAAAACTATTTTGCTGAATAATAGGAGAATTTTCATTACAGAATATAAAATCGCTAATTTCACGCATTTTTACACATAAAAACTACCAAAAATGCGGGATTTATATTCAACATCTTATCAAGTCATTGGTATTTTTAATTGTAAATTTTTATTTTTAGCATAATAGCCAAAGAATTAAAACTAAAAATAACAGTTAATGATAAATTTTATGCTGACAATTTCATATTCAAAAGTGATATAGTTAAATTTGAGTTTTGAATATTAAATTTTTACATGCACTTTTTTGCAAAATAAAATGTCTGTGTAATCAATAAAAATGATTTTTCTTTAAAATTCATGTGTAATAACAATAAATCTGCCATTTTAACGCATACTTTTCAGGAGGTGCAATTTTGAAATTCTTCCTTTTTGCAGCATTATTATTGCTTCTTGATTTACATTAATTGTAACCTGAAATCAATAATCTTACTGTAAGCGTCGCTAATTCCCTCCTACTCTACAAGTTGCGCAGTTGTTTTCTTTTCTAATTGTTTGTTACGTAGGTTGTGGCAAGAAAAAATGACTTTGTAAGTAGTTATAATAAAATTGTCATGAAATGATGTATATATTGTTTTTCTACTTTTGATATGTATGATTCATCAGATTTTTATCTCATTATCACTTGATGATCTGTAAATTTGAAAATTTTACGATATTTTTTTTAATTAGGAAGAGCTTAGATTTATTTAATGTAAATATTTTTGACTATAAAATTTGGCTTAATTTGAGTTTAAGTCTACATTCGAAATGTGATATATTGCATTGTGAATTCTTTTCAATGTTTTTATATGAATTATTGAATTATCATTTTTTACTTTGAAAATTTGTCAGTAGTTATTTTTGTAATATACATTACGCATATTAATCTAATGTTTATGTATATATTTATATATATGCATGTATATATTTATCAGAAATTGTTTTCATGTTTATTCTCGTCTTGCTGCTTATTATCTTAATTCATAGTGCATATTGTTCTTCAATTATCTTTAGCGTTGGCTTGGTTGTCTGACGCGAATCTACGTAAATTGCATCTTGTTTACATTTCTTGCGTCTAGATTTCATAAAAGAGAAGTGTGACGTAGGAATAATCGGTGTCTCTTTTTCCTTCTCAAGGTTTTTCCGTGCATTAGAAATTTCGCTTCCAGACATGCTAAGTCGCTCTTCAAGATTCAAGCAGCTGTTACAGCTTTGGCAATGCATAACTAGCAATGTTAATCGCTGTCAATCAACCGGATATGGTGCACCGCCCAATTTTCCGGCACCAATGTCTAGAATGGCCGCCGAGCCGTTCCTCAATGGCACTTCGTCCATTTATATTGAAGAGATGTTTGAATCATGGAAGAACGATCCGAAGTCTGTTCACAAGGTTCATTTTTGTATTAGATATTAGTATTTATTATTATTATATTTAATTTTTGAAAACGTGTTTTAAGAGTTGGGATGCGTTTTTTCGAAGCGTCGAGGCAGGAATGCAACCAGGCGATGCTTATTATCCTCCACCGTCTTTATCGGCACTTAGTCATCACGTGGCTTCTATAGATACTAAAACTATATCTGATCACGCCAAAGTGCAACAATTAATCAAAAGTTATCAGGTGACGATTTTAATATTTTAGATTTATTATTTTTTATAAAAGATTTTATATTATACTTTTAGACTAGAGGCCACCACATTGCCGATTTGGATCCATTGGGCATCAACAAGGCAGATTTGGATGATACCGTAGCACCTGAATTGGAATTATCAACATATAATTTGAGTAAAAATATTATTTCATCAATTCATAAACAGTAATAATGGAAGGTAAGGCAGTAATTTAAAAATTTAGATGTTTCTAATGTTTTTTTCTTTATTGTAATTTATGAAATTGCGAAAATGTAAGTATACCATGAAATTTAAAAAAACGGCAATATTTTTGGTTTTTATATTATTTACTGTGACGTAACGATTTCAGGAAAAAAGTTTTTCATCCTGTTCATGTCTTTCAAGTTTGCTTAGTGTTAGCAAATGTTTTACTTTGTTGAAAACAATTTTTTCAGTAATGGAATTTTAATTATTTGTTAAAATTGATTTAAAGATTAGATTTAATTGCTCTCGGTGAAGTGCAAGGAGATACACTTAGTTAAAAAGGAACAAAAATTGTAGCAAAGGTGTGAAACAGATCATAATTAATAAATTAACAAATGAACTTTAAAATTATCTTTATTGACACAAATGGGTCTGTCGTATTGAATTTATTTATTATTATTTGACAGACGAGAAATATCGAAGTGTTCTTGAACGGCTCTTTTTTGAAGAGAAATATTTACTCGTTTCATTTAGTGAAATATTTTCCGTGTACTGCTCTTTTTTTGTGATGTTCAAATTGACAGTAATAATAATCAAGCTTAAGGACATTAGTGGAAGTTTGAAAATTGTCATTTTACTTTTGTTTTTTTTTGCTTATTTTAATAAATATTCAAAATTTTTTTTCCACACGGTATTTTGAACAAATGTACAAAAAGGAAATATGAAATAATTTGGTTTTTATGTAAATTTGTGATAAAATTGCTTTTTACTTTACAATTATTAATTTTGAAAAAGTCAATCAATTTTGATTATGTAGCACGAAAATTAGCATATATTTTAAAAAATAATGTTATATTTAATTGCACATGGTATGTTTGTTGTTGTTGAGTGTTGAAATGTTGAAAGACATAACTGATAAAGTTTTTTTTTGAAAAGTAATAAAATTATTGTTTGTTTTAGGTGAAAAAGATTTGAATCGTGAATTTTTGCTTCCGAACACAACTTACATTGGAGGTGATCGTTCAGTGTTAACTTTAGGCGAAATATTGGAAAGATTGAAAGTTAGCAGTTTGATTATCATTACCTGAGATTAATATTTTGTTATTTTTGTTTTATTTTCAGAAAATATATTGTCATCACATTGGAGTGGAGTATATGCATTTGAGCAATCGAGAACAGTATCTGTGGATTCGAAAGCATTTTGAAACGCCAAGCATTATGGAATTGACACCGGATGAACAAAAAAGACTTTTTAAAAGATTGATTCGTTCTACTAAGCATGTTTTTTTTAATATTTGATTGAAAATTTCAAATTTGAATATTAATAATAATGACATAAAATTTACAGATTTGAAGAATTTTTGGCAAAAAAATGGCCAGCAGAAAAACGATTCGGTCTCGAAGGTTGTGAAGTGTTGATACCGGCAATGAAGCAGGTGATCGATTGCGCCGCTGCACTTGGCGTTGATACGTTTGTCATTGGCATGCCACACCGTGGTCGGTTGAATATTCTGGCAAACGTGTGTCGGCAAGAATTGGAAGCAATATTCTGCCAATTCAGCACACTGGAACCAGAAGATGAAGGGAGTGGCGATGTGAAATATCACCTTGGCGTTTGTATAGAACGATTGAACAGTGCTTCCGGTAAACCGATTAAACTCAGTGTGGTGGCGAACCCTTCACACTTGGAAGCGGTTGATCCAGTGGTGCAGGGTAAAACACGAGCCGAACAATTCTACCGCAACGACACCCGGGGTGACAAGGTGATGAGCATTTTGTTGCACGGTGATGCCGCTTTTTCAGGTCAGGGTATTGTGTATGAAACGTTCGACATTAGCGGTCTACCCGCCTACACTTGTCACGGTTCTGTTCATTTTATTGTCAATAATCAGGTAATTAAATATTGTAAATTTTGAATATTTTCATCATCTGTTGTTTCATAATATCGTTTATTATTATTTTTTTCTACACATCAGATTGGCTTTACAACGGATCCACGTTTTTCACGTTCATCGCCCTATTGTACAGATGTAGCTAAGGTTGTGAATGCACCGATATTTCACGTCAACGCCGACGATCCTGAAGCAGTTATGCACGTTTGTACTGTTGCTTCTCAATGGAGGAACAAGTTCAAAAAAGATGTGGTTATTGATTTAGTAAATTAAATTAAAAAAAAACATTTAAATTATTAATACATTAATAATAATTATTCTTTTTTCAGGTATGCTATCGACGACATGGACACAATGAACAAGATGAACCATCGTTTACACAGCCGTTGATGTATCAGAAAATAGCCAAAGCACTTCCAGTGATGGACAAATACGCTCAGAAATTGATCAATGCCGGTGTAGTGACTCAAGAATATGTGCAGGTTAAAGGAGAGTTTTTTGTTGAAAAAAAATAGTTTTATTTTAGTTAATAATTTTATTTTACAAATGAAATCAATTACAGGCCGAGATGGATCATTACGGAGAGATTATGGAAACTGCTTATTCGAATTCACAGAAAGAGATGTTTCTTCGTAATCGTGATTGGATAGATTCACCTTGGAAAAGTAATTCGAATGACCAAAGAAAAGCATCACAGAAATAATTTTTGATTAATTAATTAATTATATTTTTAAGCATTTTTCCCTTCTGATATGGATTTGAAATTGAAATCAACTGGTGTTAGTATTGACGTTTTGGAACACATTGGTAATATTTTTTCTGCAGTGCCGAAAAATTTTCGCCTGCACTCCGGCTTGGAGAGGGTGTTGCGTGGCCGGGCACAGATGGTACAATCCCGCACTAGTGACTGGGCGTTGGCCGAAGCGTTTGCTTTTGGCAGTTTGCTTGGTCAAGGTTTTCACGTACGTCTGAGTGGTCAGGATGTGGAACGTGGCACTTTTAGCCATCGTCATCACGTGCTGCATGATCAGAATGTCGATAAAAATACTGCACAGCCGTTGAATGAACTATGGCCAGGGAAACAGGTGAAATTTTATTTTAATAAATAAAATAAATTTTAATGATATTAATTTACATTATTGCAATTGCAATTTTATCCACCACTAGGCACAGTATACTGTATGCAATAGTTCACTTTCTGAATTCGGCGTACTCGGTTTTGAAGTTGGCTTTTCGTTGTCCAATCCCAACACTTTAGTTATTTGGGAAGCGCAGTTTGGTGATTTTTCCAACAACGCGCAGTGTATATTTGATCAGTTTATTGCCAGGTGATCAAATGAAATTAGTTTTAATGTTGTTGTTTTTTTTTTGAATAAATTAAATTGCAATTTTTATTAAGTGGTCAAGCGAAATGGATTCGTCAGTCTGGCATTGTTTGCTTGTTGCCTCATGGCTACGAAGGAATGGGTCCGGAGCATTCATCTGCACGATTGGAACGATTTTTGCAACTCTGCAACGACGATGAAGAACGAATGAGGGTTCGATGTGGAGTTTATTATTTTGAGAAATTAAAATTACAATTATTATTTTAAAATATATTTCAGGCACCCGGTCCAGAATTCGAGGGAGGGCAGTTGATGGATTCGAACATGATTGTTGCGAATTGTACAACGCCTGCAAATTTCTTCCATCTTCTTAGACGGCAGATGCTATTACCATTTCGTAAACCGGTATTTCTTTTTTTACTAAAAACTGACATTAATGTATTTAATTAATTAATTTGTTTTTTTTTATGCTCATTAGTTGATAGTGATGACTCCGAAAAGCTTGTTACGTCATCCGGAAGCACGTTCACCATTTGACGATTATTTGGAAAATACTCGATTCAAAAGGCTTATTCCAGAAGATGGTCCAGCTAGTGAGAATCCGGAACAAGTGAAACGGCTTGTGTTTTGTTCAGGAAAGCTTTATTATGAATTGAAAAAGGAGCGAAATAACAAAAAATTAGATTCTGACGTGGCTATTTGCCGAATAGAACAGGTTGATAGATAGACGTTAATATTGATTTGAATATTGTTTAATTGAAATTTGTTTTTTTTTCTTTATTTTTTTTTTAGCTTAGTCCTTTCCCGTATGATTTGGTGAAAGAGCAAGCGGAAAAGTTTAAAAATGCGCAACTAATTTGGGCACAAGAAGAACACAAGAACATGGGTGCTTGGTTGTACGTCCATCCGCGGATGTTGACTGCTCTTAACAACGGTCGTTCAGTCAAGTGAGTTTTAATTAATTAATTAGTTAATTAATTTGTTTGTTTGATTGATGAAGTTATTTAAATATAACAGATATGCTGGACGTGCACCTTCGGCGTCGACCGCTACCGGCAACAAATATCAGCACATGCGAGAGCAGAACAAAGTGATTGCTGACACATTGGAGGTGACCATGCCGGGTGTAGATTGAAAACTTAGTAAAAAGAAATTGTTTATTTCAAATGCTGCCAACAGTTATTTATTTATTTAAATATGTCAATTTATATGTTCTTCCATTTTCCTTATCCTAACCGACTGTTTATTTAATTCTGTTTTACCAGTCCTCTAGGACAATCTGCAATGAATATGGTAAAACTTATTTAATATTGTTTTCTGCGTGCAGAATTATATTGTTCAACTTTTAAAGATTGAACAGAAACAAGCGTGCAATTTATAATATCATCTGTTCAGTTTTGCATTTCAATTTCAATTCAATCAAGTTCGCTTGGATAAAGGAAAACGAACTGAATGTGAACAGTAAACGATGTGTTATTTTGTACATTGAAGCCTTTGTTGCATTTTAAAGCAAAGTCAATTTTTGTATAATGACAATATTTTGACAAAATTTGCAAAATACAGAATTATGAAATATTGAAATTGCAACGTGATTCAACGTAAAAACAGTGCACAAAAATTATTATAAATTTTCGATAATTATTCAAAAATTGATCCAAATGTTCAGTTGAAAATATCGTTGCAAGTTGCAATTTACTTTATATTGATAAAAATGCATCTATTCGAATAAATGTCATATACTGTAATTAGGAAAAAATTACTTAATGCAACGTTACAAAACAATATAAATAATAAATAAGCAAAATTAAAGGCAATACATTTAAATTTAGTTAAAATTAATGCCAAAATAATTTTACATTTATGCCAGTCTAAAATTAATACCTGTGCATATTTTGCATTACTGTAGTAATTAATTTGATAATACGTGTAAAAAGTTAATTAGTTGTAATTTTTCAATCATCAAATTAGAAGTTGTATTTATATTTTATATGATGTATGTGAGAAAAAATAATTTTTAACATTCAAACTTGAATATTTGTTATAATGCCTACCGCGTTTTTTTATTACAACTGTCATTTTGAAGTTATACTTTTTTTCTAAATGTAGTTGTTGTGAATATTAGTTTAAATGTTTTTTATTGAAAATTTACTAAGTAACACCAGTAAAGTGTTTGAAAAGCATTTATTATTTAATTTTCATTTAGGTTAATCATTACAAAATGGTCAAAGCTAAGTTTAGATATTGTTTATTTCAATTAATTTTCGATCCATCGGTTGATCTACCAAATTCATCAGTCACGAGTTCTACCATCTATGGAGCTGTCATTGCTGCTATTAAAAGTGTGTTTGGTGAATATGGTTTAGGACAGTGCAAGCATCTTTTGAAAGTCAAAGTTTTTGAAGACGAACTTGGCATTGTGGTTATTCGTGTTCTGGATGCCCATTTGCAAACTTTAATCACATCTACACCGTTTGTTCGCCAAATTTCTCGAATTCCAGCAATTCTTAAATGCCTTTTCATTGGTGGAAGCATCCGAGCATGTGCAAAAGCAACTTTGAATTATCATCGTAACAATCTGATTAAAGATTTACCGAAAGCATCCTCATTGGATAGTACTATCATTATGAATACGTTAAAATCTTTTTATTTGGCTTAACTGAACTTCTTCGTTTCTTCTTCAACAGTAAGTTTTCTTTCCAATTGACGACAATTGTGAAATTTAAATCCTGATATACTGTATAATTGTATTGCGTATAAAACTGTAATATGAAAAATGGCAGCTGAACAGTATCATTGATCGTGATTATTTTCTTATTTTTATGTAATTTGTCAAAAAAAAAAAATAATCTTACACCGAACGGATTGTTTAGAAGGTGAAATTTAGCATAACTTGCATAAGATCTAATATTTTTTTATTCAAAAATTTTAAAGTGATGGTTTTGTTATGAGATTTTTTGCTGTTGAATTTTCTGAAAAGTAAATGTAGTAAGTAGAATTTGGTTAATTTGTATTGCTAAATGAGATTGATATTTTTTTTGAATAGTACTTTATGTTTATATTTAAAATTTTTCAAGGATAAAACTTTGAAGAAAAAACTGTTGTTGCCTATTAAATGCAAAAATCATCATGAAAAAATCTGTGGTAACTGAATTTCAGTTGTCTATATATAAATATAAATCAGCTTTTTCAACATTATTCAATTCAGCATTTTAAATAACGCTTTTTTGCATGCGTAATTTTGAAACTGGTTAAAATTTGTTTCATCAATTAAAAAATATTGTATCTGCATAAATTGAGAGTGAAATGAAATCCGCTAATTTTACCTTTCTGGAACCATAATATTTACTAGTTTTTCCAATCGTTTAATTGAAAAATTTAACTTTTGACAACAACATTCACTTATTTTAAGCTTATCTCTAAATATAGATTACACATTTCTCAATATTTGTATTCATAATTATTACTTTCAATTTAAATATATAGAAATAATTTAATTAATTTTTGTTAAATTTTCCATGCTAACAACTAGTTTTTTTCACTTGTCAACTAAATGCATATTATCTTAAAATTAGATTGATAGTGACGTCATTTATTGCTTTAAATTACACAATAAATATTTAGTATATATTGTATTTATTTTTTTATTTCCATAATTTTGTAATTTTTCTGCAGATGATAGTTTTATTGTTGCAGGTTTCAAGTTTAACATTGTTGACATGGTTTTTTTTGTAATTTATGTTCCTACTTGCACAATGATGTTGTGCTTTGTTAATTATTTAGTTTATTGAATTCTGACTTGTGCTTTGTTCATTTTACAAAATTCTATTCATGATGATTAAAAATAGTACGTAATGAATTATTATGTGAAATTATTTATAATTTTTGTACTACTATTTCACAAGCTGTATGCGTAGAATATTTGAACAGAAAAGAAACTTCTAAGCTGTATAGTAATAAATGTTTTTGTACATTTTGTAAATAAAAATATCTTTTTTATCTATTTCAAAAATTTGATTTGAACAGCTTTTTCAAAAGCCGTGAATGTTATAGTGGCGAAATTCAGGCAGCAAGATAAACAGATTCAAGATTTCGAGGTTGGGCAATTTTGTCTTTATTGTTGAAAGTTACATGCGTTCTATTTGGAAGAGCTGAGCTAATATTTATTATTAAATTATTATTTGCATAGGAGAATTTTCAATCAATGACATGAATGAAATGGGAAAAATGTAAAATTAAAGAAAATTGAAAAACAAAAAATTCAATTAAATGCAACATTTATTTATCGTGTGATATGAGTGTGATTACTGTACAAAAAAGAAACAACCAATTGCATCTTGTACACGACAGTGTACAGTTTGTGAGTGTGATGTTCAATTGTTCAGTTTTGTAAAATTTATCGGTTTTATTTTGCAGAAAAGTTTGTCTGTTTTATCATAATCAAGCTGTGCTACATGATGTTGTTTCAAAAATGATTTGTAAATTTTCTTTTTAAATTTAAATTATTGACATGGACGGTTTTATTATTTAATTTGAATTTTTTGCTTACGATGTGTTGATATAAAATAATGACAGTATTTTGGATTTTATCATTTGAAAAGTAGTGAAAATTTTTTACAATTAACAATACCAAGTTAATACCTTTTGATCTTTCGGCTAGTGAATGTTCAATTGATGTACCATGAGAGAAAGAGGAAATCTCGTGACATATTTGATATATTCAAAAAAAAGAAAAACAAAACAAAACAAAAGCTCTGATATATTGTAATAAATATTTTGTTTCACAGTACAGGAAATTGATATTCATTGTTTGTTCAACTGAATTATCAAATATTGTATTCGGTAATGTTTTAAGCTTGGTGATTATTATTTAAAAAAAAAAAGAATTTTTTTATTACAGTGATTTTATTTCCGCTTTATTGTGATTATGAATTATTGTAAAAAGCTAGTTTTTTCCTTGTAAAACAAAACACTGTTCAAGATTCTTTCATTTCAAAAGGTTTATCAAAAAAAAAAATGCGTGTCAGAGGAGGCTTGACGCGTCATTCAGTCAGTTTAATGTCACATGTTTGAATTGAGCTGCTTTGTTCAATATCTTGTTTATATTTATTGGTATTTTTTATTGTCGTTGTTGTTCGATTAATAATAATTTTCTGACCTGTTGATGTATATAAATATTGGAAAAGTTGAAATGAGAAATTTTCCCATTTCGATTGAATTGCAATCAATTGAATTTCTCTTTCACTTTGCCATATCAGCATCATCTTGATCTTGTTTTTTATACTGTTTTCGCAATTGTTTGTTTAGATTTATTAAAAATTTTTCAATGATAATATGATTATTATTTTTATTTTCAATCATCATGCTATTATAATAAGAGAGTGGTTTTGTTTATTTTGATTCAAAACTGCTTGTTAAATCAACACTTTGAATGTGGAGAAGAAATAAATAAAAAAAAAAAAAAAAGATTTTACATTAAGCATTGTTGAAAGAGATTCAAGTATGCAATAGTAGTAGAAGCGGTTGTTATAAGCAGCAGCTGCAGTGGTAATAGTGTTGTTGTCTTCTATTTTCAAGTATTTAATAAAACTGTCAGTTGTTTTCCACCTGGATGATTTTCAACCTTGATGAACCTGTTTGATGCAGGGGCGGAATTTGTTGGTTCATCATATTACAACAAAATATTACATGTTCTCTAAAATGATTGTCATAAATTTTCGTATTTTTCAAATTTCATCAATTTCATTTTTTCTTATTCATTTGATTGATATGTATATATATATATATATATATACATATAATTGTTGTTCAAAAGAAATAAAGTTCAATTGTTCAAATTTGCTGTTTCAAGCAAGCAACAAGGAAGCTTAGATTTTGTGAGTGGTAGTGTAATTTACGAATGGAACTTTTTAAATTTCGGTAGCTGCACATTATTATTACAGTAAGACATATTTGTTTAATATTGTTTTTTCTTTTCTTCATATATTTTAATATAATTTTTTTTTACAATTGTTCAATTTTTTAAAATCTTTATGTATGTTTTACCGTATCTTTATGACCGCTAGAGGCGCTTGTGTAGTTGTAGTTGTAGTAGTAATAGGTAGCAAAGTGCTGTGACAAATAATTTTGCAATGAAAAATTGTTGAGCTCACGCTGAGCGACCGACTGGATCTGGCCAACCTGCTTTTGCCCAATGTATGCTCTAGCAGCTATTCAATTTCACAAACGTCGGTCGAAGACGGTTTGTCATTTTTAACGTATAAATATGTTTGCATGAACATTTGCAAATCTTCTCTCATTCATCAGTAGTCGACTTTTTTCTCATTAAAATTAATTAATTTAATTATTCAAATTATATTTATTATTGTTGTTTTGTTTTGTAAATAAAACAAAATATTTGTTTTGCTATTTGCAACTGTTGCTTGCTAAGAATGTAAAAATAATATTGTTTTCTTTTTCTCTTGATTTTGCAATCTGCAACGCGTTATTTTTTTCAATTGCATCCTCGAAATGCGAATTTTATTCATTTGCAATTTAAAAAATATTTGCTTTTTTTATGTTTGTTGTTGCATTCTCTGTTGTCAGTGGTGAGTTGTATTTTTTGAAATTTTTAATTTTTAGAAGCAGTTGATCAACCAGTTGGCTTCTTCACATCATCATCCTTATCATCATCATCTTCTTCTTCTTTTTATTATTTATTTATTCAAATTCAAAAAAAAAAGAAAAAACAAGCAACTTTCCATTACAATTTAGTTAGTTGAGGAAAAAAATTTTTTTTTGCTGAACTTGTTCGATTTTTGCCTTTCGTTCAAATAAATACGATGCCCGACAATGCAGGCTTCAACAGTGATGAAAATCCTGAACAGGCGCCACACCTCACCACCATCAACAACAACAACAACAATGATAATGAAGAACAACCATCTTCTCCATCCCATCAGTCGAATGGCTTGCAGAATAATGCTGCTGCAAGCCACAAGACAAACAATCTGGTCACATTTTTCAAACGCAAATTATCCGGTGTGACACAACTTTCCAGCCAACTTCATCTGCATCACCAAGGACGTAAAGTGATCGTCGATCGTCCAGTCTACAGTTTGGTAAGCCTTGTTTTCTTTCTTTCTTTTTTTTTTAAATTACATAAATATCCCACAAAGTATGAAATATGCAAATTATCCTCAAACATCCGCAGTAGTTGTAGTATTAAAAAAAATCATTTTTTTCTTCCTTATTCTAATTTTGATATAATGAACATGTAGTGATAGTTTGTTGGGGTTTTTTTTTTCTCATCTCAACTTAGGTAATTTGTGACATTAGTTTCCCACATTTTGACATGCTTTTTGTGCACTTTTCTTCTCATTTTCTCATGTTTTACCCATTCTCACGACATGTTTGACACTATTTGCTTGTGTCATCACCAATTTAGTATGCATGGATGACATTGATGATGAAAAACACTTGACATGCGGTTTTATAATAATAATAATAATAATAATAATAATAAATATGAAAAGAAATACCACGTACAACTTTTATTGTAATAATTATCATTTATTTTTGTTCAACTAATAAATTTGCTTGCTTTAATTTTTATTCATTTATTATTAATTTCTTTTTTTTTGTTGTTGTTGTAAAATCTGCCATTTGAAGTTTGAATATTTTAAACTGGCTGTGTGAATGAATAATTGTGAAAAAAGCAACAGGGCTAGTTTTTACTGCAAATGTTGTTGTAGTTCTGATCATGAAATATATAATTCTTTTTTTTTTTTTGATTAAACAAATTTTATAATATTTAAAATTGAAGAAGTAAAATTTAATTGAAAATTTTCAATCAATTATAATTAATATTTTTCAAGTGTCAATCAAAGGCAATCAGCAATATATATATATATACATTGATTGTTCTGCTTCGGGGCAAAAATGCGTTCAGGTTATCATGATGATCGATTTGCAATTTTTCTTTTTAATTCATTTTCACAACATCTTCAACAAGTAATAAGTGGAAAAGCTGTTGTTTGTTTATCATTTGCTTTTTATCTTTTACAACAGCTAAAATTTTTCAACAATTAATTAAGAAAGAACAAGTGAAACATGGAACAGAAAAGAATTCAAATTAGCATTGGAGGAAGCTTGATATTAATTATTGTTTTGATCCTTTTTTGAAATCATGTGGAGGAAACCAGATTACTTTTTGCTCTTTTTAATTTTAATATAATAACAATTATTTATCAATTAGCTGAAAATTATATATTTTCTAATTGATCGACGAAATTATAGATAAAATAAGTTTTTTTTTTTTTACAATGGAACATTTCTCTTTTAATTTAAATTTTCAATTCAAAATTTGCTTTTGCATTTGACACGCAAAAATTCATGCCATTGGTAATGGAATTTTCATTACCTGACTGTGACAGAACTATTACACGCATCCTGGACGAGTGTGCATATTTGATAATTTGTGAAATTTGTGAATTGCAAATATAAAAATGGAAACATGCATGTAGAAGCGGATTGTTTATCACAATTTCAATTTCTGATTGTTTGCACAATTTTATACTTTGGGGACGACGACGACGACGACGACGACGACGAGGAGGAGGAGGAGGAGGTGGGCTTTATTTCCTGTTGTTAAGCATATAATGTTCAAAAAGCAATCGTGTGAAAAAAAAACTATTTTTTCCATCAATCAATTGGACAAAATTGAATATATGCAAATGCAGTTTGTTTCAATTGTTCACTGTTTACTTCAATTTTCAACAGTTTGAACTTTGAATAATGGCAATGTTTTTTAAATTTTATTTTATTATAGCATCATTTTGAAGATCATTACGGTTGTGAGGAGAACAACACGGTCAGCTTGTCAGAACGTGTCAAAGAGAAGGTTCGAAAAAATTTTTACTGCAATCGTGAACGTCTTCTTGGCATTTTTTACACTTTCTTCCCGATATTTCAATGGCTTCCCAAATACGAATGGAAACGTTATTTTGTATCAGACCTGCTCGCGGGTATTACTGTAGGGGTGATGTCGGTTCCACAAGGTGAACTTTTACCTCTTTCTGTCCAACAGTCCAGCATTTTTGATTTTTTTTTTTAATTTCATACTTAATTGCTGCAGGTATGGCATTTGCTCGACTAGCTCGGGTCAGTCCAATTCATGGACTATACATCAACTTCATACCAACTTTGATATACGCTATCATTGGAACATCCAGACATGCATCCATAGGTGAGGTTTTCTTTTTACCAGATTAGAATGATCTGTATTCTTCTTCTTCTTCTTCTTCTTTTTTGACTTTATCTTGATCTGTTATAAGGTGGAGAGGCTACATCTAGCCTGTTGATGGGTACGATGATTGACAAACATCTGCCTTTGCCAGGCAGTAATGATACCATCGCGTCAGAGCCGGTTGATTATACTGCATTGGATATTGCAGTTTCGGCTGCTATGTTGGAAGGCTTGTTTCTGGTAATTTTTTTTGAAAAGAAATTATTTTTTTTCAAAAAAAAAATCATCATACAATCGAGATTATAATTGATTAGCTCATGATGGGTGTACTGAGATTGGGCTTTGTTTCTGTATACTTGTCTGATCAACTTGTTGGCGGCTTTACCACCGGCATCGCGGTTCATGTGTTCACATCCCAGTTTCCTGCGCTGTTCGGCCTCACTGTATCCGGTCATCATGGGCCTGGCCAGCTGATTGCGGTAGGTAACTTGCACTTTGCCACTGACTGCAGCCTATCCGGGGACATTTGCATTGTAGACTTATGTGGAATTTTTTTCCATCATCCACCGGACCAACTGGGCAACGTTCGTTGGCTCCACGGTTTGTATCGTTTTTCTGCTTGTCGTCAAATTGCTGATCGATCCGATTGTGAAACAAAAATTGCGTGTACCGTTACCAAGCGAATTGGTCGTTGTAAGCAATAATCACTTTTTTTAAATCAAGGTTTTTTTTTTAAAAAAATTTCACTTTTTTTTCTTTTTTATTCTTCAGGTCATCGTTGGTACAGTTGTATCGTATTATGCAGATTTGCAAAAAACATACAAGCTGCGCGTTGTTGGCAACATTCCAGCCGGGTATGTGGTGCAGGATGTTTTTTTTTGTGCGTCTTTATTAAAATTAAAAAAAAATTATTAATATATTTTCAAAACATTCAGCTTTCCAACACCCGTGATTCCACGTTTTGATCTGATGCAAAAGCTTGTAATAGATGTGCTCATTTTGGCCATTGTTGCCTATTCGTTGAGCGTTTCACTTTGCAAATTGTACGCAAAAAAGCACAATTACAAAATCAATCCATATCAGGTATATTTGATTTTAATGTTACTTTTTCTTTAGGAATGCAAATTTTTAAACAAATTTATATAATTTTTTCATTCGTAGGAATTTTTCGCTTACGGTGGAATGAACTGCATTGGTGCAGTGTTTCAGAGTTGGCCGGCTGGCAATTCACTATCTCGAATTTTGGTCTACGAAGGAGCAGGTGGAACGAGTCAAGTAATAAATTTGACAACTTTTTAAATTGTTTTTATTTATTCCTTGATTTTCACATTTTCAGTTAGCCGCTATTATTGGAACGTTGATTGTCGTCATCACTATACTTTTCATTGCACCCTATTTGGAACAATTGCCAGTGGTAAGTAAAAAGTTTTTTTTTTTTTTTTTTAAAATAATAAATAATAGAAAATCAAATTTTCTCTACATAATATGCATTCATTTATGATGTTCTGTTGTTTTGTTAAGTTCTGTTTGGCATCGATGATTGTCGTAGCTTGCTTTTTTATGCTCAGACAATTGAAAGACTTGAAACCGTTGTGGAAAACGTGTAAAATTGAATTCGTAATATTAATTTTTGATTTATTGTTTGTATAAAAAAAAAAAAATAACCAATGTTATTTTCTGTTCAGTCTATCTATTTGGTTACGTTTCTTGCGGTTGTATTGATTGATGTGACGTACGGTTTGGCTGTGAGCATTTTGTACGCATTTTTTACTGTCATCTATCGTACGCAATGGTGAGCAATTTTGCATTTGCATATTTATATAAATAAGCGAGGAGAATTGATTTTCAATTTATTTCATTTTCAGTCCAACTGTTCAAGAACTTGGCACTGTCGAACACTCTGATATATACGGTGAAGTAACTAAATATAACAAAGTAATAAAGAATATATTTTCTCTTTTTTTTTCCTGCAATTAATTCAATTGTCATTCATTCATCTACTCTTGTTTTTGTTATTATTATTAATTTATTAGGTGCATGTTATTCCTGGAATCCGGGTGTTCCATTTTACTGCACCTCTTTACTACGCCAATGTTGAACACTTCAGACCGAAATTGTACAAACGATGCGGAATTGACATAGAACGGTACAAACAAAAGCAACAAAGTGCTTCAGCTGGCAAGAATGCTTCTCCAAACTCTGAAACAACAATGCCTGAAATTGAATTGCATCACATCGTCATAGATTGTTCAGGATTCAGTTATGTTGATCTGATGGGTGTCAATGTGATGAAGCAGGTTTTTTTTTAATTTCTTGTATTTCAGAGTTTCATTTGCATACGCATTTAATGCTATCCTTATTTTGCAGGTTTACAATGAGATGCATGAACTCGGCATTACTGTATTCTTTGCCAATTGCAATCGTATGATAAACGTTTTTCTTTCTTGATTTAAATGCTTTTCTTTTTTTTTTTTTTTTGAACATTTTATTTATTTTAGCATCAGTTCGACGTATATTATTTAAAGCGAACTTTTTCGATGTTGTACCAAAAGAGTATGTTTTTGTCACATTGCACGACGCCGTTTTAGCTGCGCTGAAATTGGATCGCATCCATTCATCGTGAGTTTATTCATTTTTATCATTTATCATTATTTTTCATTGCAAATTGTTTTATATTATATTTAATATGTTATGTGTTGTTTATTTTAGTCGTTCATTGGTGGAAATGGAACGTCTTGTGAATGCAATTACGGAAAGCTCAGTCGATGATACAGTAAAACTGTAGTCAACGTTTTGCTGATCTACCACAGCATTAACAATAATAATAATAATAATAATAGTAATAATAATAATAATAATAATAATAATAATAATAATAAAAGGCGCAATAATTATCTTATAAACATACATACCTATTATATATATATATATATATGTATATTTATATTTATATTAACTGTACATTTGTCTTTTTTTCAGTTTATAATAAATTTTAGCTTTTGTGAATGAATTTATATTTTTAAGCAAACAGTGATTGTTATGTTCATTGTAAAATTAGTGTACTGAAATAAAAGAAAGCAGCGTATTATTTGTCAGCGTATATATTTTTCTGTACAATTAATTATATTTCAACATTGACTTGCTGAAAAAGTATTAAATTTAGTTGAATGCATTTAGCTATTCATTAAAAATATTGTATAGAAACGTTAGATTAAATTAAAGTGAAAAAAACCAATTGAATGCAATTAAAATTTATAAACAAAATTATACCTTATCTTCTGGGCTGGGAATTATTGAAGCATGATGTATGCAATAAGTTGTGCAAACAATGATTGCTATCTTTTGTAAGAACGTTCCATTATTAATTAATTGTGATGTTTCTATTTTACTTCAGGAATGAGCGTAACTATTTGTCGCATGCATTTTGCCAGTGTTGCTTTTCTATTTTTGATTTACATATTTCAAATATTAATATTCTTAAATCACTGCTTTTTATTCTGAACTTTTCACCAAATTTTTCAAAGATGTATCAAGCCAAGTATGAAATGCAAAACCTTATTTCTAAACAATTTTCATCTATTCATCATTATTACTTTTTAGAGAATTTTTTTAAAAAATCGTTCAATTACAAATGTTGATAAACATTTTTAGCAACTTTCACAATGTAGTGCAATAATTGGCTAATTGCATGATAATGTTTGTCATTCACTAATTACGAATTATATTGTATTTTAACTTCCTCATTTGAAAAAGTTGCAACGGGACAATCATTTTTTCGTTTCAATTTTCACTTTGTCAATTAAACAACCAAATTGACTATAATAATAAACTATTTTCAAAATTAGCATAAACAATGCAAACAATTGGCATTCACTTATAAGCTCGCTCGTAAGCTGTTTGGTAGCGGTGTTTCATTCTTGCCTGCAATTTTACACATAATATCGAACGTACTTACTCATAAGAAAAAGAATATATAAATTTTGCAATAAATGATTCAATAAAAAGGTAAATTGTAAAAACTGCATTTACTGAAGTTGAAATTTTAAAGTTTTCACAGTTCTCGTTTCGCTTGACTCGTTTAACCAAAGGTTGATGATCAGTTTTTATTTTTACTAAGAACAAAAGGGATAAACGTAATTCTTGTCAGTCGTTAACTTCATTCGTTCGTTACTTGCTAGACATTATTTTAATTCTATTTTTAATAATATTTCAATAACAATTCCAAAAATAGGAAAAATGTATTTTGGAAAAGTTAATTTAATACACACACACACACACACACACACACACACACACACACACACACACACACAGATTCATAAATAGCAGTGGACTTTGATTTTTCAAACTGTTCCTCACTTCTTAACAATACGAAGCTATTTGTAGAATGATAATTGTAAAGCATTGCATTCTAATGATTAAATGACTTTCCTATTTTATCCGTATCAATGATATGCTGTTCAGTTGTGAAAAATTGCTTTCAGAAAATGTTTGAAATATTATCACTTTGAAAAGTAGTCAATTCATCGACCATTGTTCAAATAATCAACTCAATAAATTTCAATTATATATATAATACTCAAGTATATGTACAGTATCTTTTAAATTCACTTAAAATAAACAGTGATATTTGTTTAATACAGTAAGATACTTTAAACTTGCTTTACATTTAGTACTGTGCTGAAAAAATGAATGTTTATGTAATAAAAAAACAGCGTTCTGAAAGTAATATAATTATCAGTGAATGCAGATTTTTTCTTTATTAATTTTCTGTTAAATTCGATGTATTTGGATATTGTATTTTTCTAAAAAATTACTATCAAAAATGACATTATTTATTCTTCTATTTTGAACATTTTTACAAAATTAACTGAAATATTGTAAAACAATTTGAATTAAATTTATTTTTTGTATTTAAATTATAATTCATACGATCTTTATGCATAATTTCAACTTTTCCAACATCATGATTATTGTATATAATTTAATACTTGACTGGCTCGGCCCGGTGAGTTGAATCTTCTGTAGCAATGTATTTTTTTTTCAAATTGAAAACATTTAAGTAAATTTCGAATTACAAGAAATTATTTTACTCACTAAATACCTTCAGTTAACAAATTTGTACTGTATAAAATGAAAGTGCATCGATAACTTGAGTACGTGACTTATTTTGACTTATTGTAATTTTGTATTGGGAATTGTATTTGAAAACTGACTATGTAAGTAAACAGTTTGTTTTCAATTTTTAAAAGTTGAATTATTTGTTAAATATGCTATTTAGTTTAGTAAAACATTTCCATGAATATTTTGCTTATTTTTTGAGTAACAGTTTGAACAATAATAAATAGTTCGTTGAAGAGAATTTTTTCGGGATGAAAATTCTAAATTTAGAACTTCCCTTTACACACAGCCATGTATCATCTGTTTTAAACTGCAATAAATAACTTCCCATCCTAAATTACCCTGATAACTAGTTTTAGTCTTCAAATTTACATCTCTACGAAATGGCTATTTTTTCTAGTATGCTATATTGTTTATTTGAATTTTGACATGCACTAGTTGAGCAAATAATTTGCACATTTCAAGCATTTGTTAAAGCGGTTGGTTAATTTGGTAGAGAGAGAGAGAGAGAGAGCAAAACTTCTTTGAAATTAAAATTTATTTAAAATCTACTCAAATAAAGATAAGCAACAGCACACAAGTTATTCTTCCATAGTCTCTTCGCCGCTGCGCTGATCTCTGGTCTTTTCGAAGTTCATCTCCCATACTTGAATATAGGATTCAGTGAGTGTGATCATTTGTGGCAGAATTTCTTTGACATGCAGATCTTCCAATTCGAACCATTTCCCCGTTCCTTTGTGAACCAATTGTATCCTGTAAGAGCCTTCTCCAGGATCCGGCTTTCCGTCATGAACAATGTTCGCAATCATGTCGTAAGTGGTAAATGGATGCCGTTTTTTGCCATCTTCAGATAGATAGTCGTACAAATCGACATTGCGAATTGGAAAGTTGACAATAGTTGGATTTTTTTCCACATAAAAATGATTTTTCGTGAAACGCTTGACAAACATGATTAAATAGGGCGGTAGGTGAGTTATTTCAAAACGCTTCATAATATTTTCATTGTACGTTTTGTACTCTTTCTCTGTGATGCCGTTGAACTTGGCCAACAGTGCGGCCAGTGGAACTTGGGGTATGATGTTTTGAAAAAATTCATCCTTATAAAGTGGTGCTGGCGGTAGGTCGAGAGTCAGGAATAGGAATGGCAGATTTTGCACTCGTTCTTTGTACTCTTCGGTTAGCAACAGCCGAGTACGTTCTTCTTCGTTAGCATCGACTGGCAGCACTTGACGCTTGAATGTACGCATTTTGCCACGAAAAGTGCGATAAATGATACTTGAATCGGTCCTGTTGGTTCCATTCAGTGAAACGTGCAGTGCATTCAGCAGCCAAGAAAGCACGTCGATTGCATCACCTTGTTCGGTGATTTGGAAACGCTTGTTGCTGCAAAGCACGACCGCTTGTAACATCTCGTGCGGTGAGACATGCGCTTTGAAATTCCTCGGATTCCACATTTTTCTGATCAACTCGCCAAAACGTTGATACAACAGTACCATTTTATCACCAGGAGGTCGTTTCACATTTTTGTAGTTGTCTTCACAGAGGAAATAGTCGCGCAACGGAGGAACATGTGCAAGCGCTTGCAGAATTACATTCATGTAATCGTTGGCTTTGATGATGTTCAAACCAACCATGCCTGGATAATATGTAGTACCGTCAAAAGCGCGACTCAGTTTCGTATTGCTCGACAAAGTGCTGATGTGCTCCGGCGAATAGGTTGGTTTGAGCACGTATTTAATATCGTCCAGAGAAGAATCGATAATTTCATAATTGTCCGGTAAGCAGTAAAAGCGAAGCGTCTGCAGATTCAAAAACACCCGATGCCCAATATCCACACTGTGCGTATAAGCGTGAGTATTGTTTCCACGTCCTTGGAAATACTTACCGCATACTAAGCAAGCGTAGACATTCAAGTGCGACAGCGAAACCGAGCACAATTTTTCAAAATCAAAATCCAAAACTTGACGATTTATTGAATCTAAATATGGACAAGAACGACTGAGATTCAACTGTGGCTGACTGGGCAGCGTTAACGTTGATTTTTCATCCGCATTGTCCACTTCATTCACATGATCAACATTTTTCGAAACATTTAACTTTTCAGCTGAAACTTCTACTTTGAATTTCTTTTTCACTGGCCCATTTTCTTCCACTGCTTCTTCTTCTGCAGAATTTTTGTGGTGATGTACATCGCTCATTGTTGAAAACTGCAGCTCTATTACAGTATGAAAAATAAGAATCAAGTTTCAATGGTTGCAAATGAATTTTTTAAATATATGAATGCAAATTATAATGATAAATTAAATTTATAATTTTTTTAATTAAAAAATTGAATTAATTCAATTTATATTAGGGAAAATTTAATTCTGTGCGCATCTTCTGTTTTTAAGTAATATTGAAAATGATATAGAAAAGTGAAATTTTTTGCATTTTTGATTTGCTATAATATTGTATCACATTTGTGATTTTGTGAAAATAATTTCAACGTGATTTTGAATTTCATTTTACCATGCTGAGTGAAGTTTTGTTTATTTTAAAAGTTGATCCGTCGATTGGTATCACATGATTGGTATGCTTGTATTAATTTACAATTGAGCAGTTTGCTCACATGACATGAATTGTAATTATTGTTGCTGTTATTATTATTATTATTATTTGCTTCTGCTTTCAGATATACAAGTATTGTTGTTGATGAAAAATGTCCGATCAATTCACGACATTTGAAAATGCGTTTTTAAAAAAAGTCGCCATCTCACAACCGTATCTATGTCAGTTCTTAGTGGAAAAGTTTGAAGAATATTTGTATGTTTTGAACGAAGGGATAATTACTAGCCGACAAGCATGGCCTATTTTGAATGAGGATTATTTGCCACTGTGCTGCTTGCTTAGCCTTTGCAAGTGGAAAGTAAGTTGCACTTTTGTTTCATTTCAAATGTAATTATCATATTGTTTATTTATTATTTTTTTTCTTTGAAATTTCTGATTTCAGAATGTACAGAAACCGAATAGCATGGCTGAAATTGTTTGGAATGTAATAAAGACATTGTTAATTGAAGATGAATCACTTACTTTTGCAGCACCATTGTCAGAAGGTAAAGGAATAAAAATAAATAATAGTTGTTTTCTTTTTTTGAAAAAAAGTATATGATTGAAAAATTTTATTGCAGCAAATTTAAAATTGTTGAATTTGTTATTTCACTATGCCGGTGATCAGGATTTGCTTGAAGAAAAGCGAAAGCTTTTGGATTACAGTTCTGTGATGAGACGTACAGCTGAAGATGGCAGTAATAAATTCGTCTGATTACATTATAACATGATCAGTAATATTATAATCTTTTTTCAACATTGTAGAGAAGTCGAATTTTTTTATCAAAGAAAGACGAGCATATGTCAAGTGGAAACGTTCTCGTCGAATGTGTTTGGACGATAGCAGTTTTGGAATGAGCAACATATGGAAACCGTTGTATTGCACTTCTACCAGTTCAGACGATGGTAAGGAGTAGATGGTAATTGATGCTTGTTTTTTTTTTTTGTATTTTCTACTGTTTTCAGAGTCAGAACGACACGGTTTTACTTCGAGAATGAAGCATGACTCGTCGAGTCAGCCGTGTTTGGAGACCAACCTTTGGTATTGGTTTGTCGAAGATTCAGAAGGCTTTCTCTGGGACAGCAGTGTGATATTCAATGCAGCCGATTTGACGGATATAATTGGTCGACAATTGAAAATGCAATGTGGTCAATTTCAGTCGTGTTCGTTTGACCAGTTGGACAAGCAGACGGCTTGTTGTATTCTGTTGAATCTGCTAGCTAGGTGCATTAATTGGTGTTCGGCAGAGGATGTGATTTTGTCGACAATTGTCCATGACTGTGAAGAGTGGATTCAGTCGTCCGGCATATTGTCAGAATTGTACCATGCTGGTGGTGGTCATCTGTGGCTTGTGAGATTTGTTTGCAAGTTGATCAGCTTGATGCCAGTTAGCGGGGATCATTATTTTTCCTCTATTCGAATTGCTCAACAAGTGAACAATTTCGTGTCGCGATTGTTGCAGTTTATTGTTGTGGATCAATTGCGCAATTGTGTCCCGTTGACTGCTGACCAAAGCGAACTGTTGTCGGATGTGATTTTCACAGCTTGTCGAGCAGTGGTGGACAATTTGTTGATTTTGATTTTCCAAATGTCCATTCACCGCCAACTTGCTGACCGTTTGCCGGCGTTGATCGATCTGATCGACAGCTGTTTGAACAGTCGAATGTTGCTCGACATACCGATGCAAGTGTTGTCGTCTCAGTGTTCGAACATTCGATGCAGTTTGTCCAGCTTGGATGCTTGGAGCCGCTATTTGCGAGACGCGTTGGTGGCCATTGTCGACCGTGTGCTCAAGTTGAATCGACTCGGTCTACACCAGGAGCGTTGTTCAAAGTCCAAGCACATCTCCTGTGGTCTGTTGACGGTGTTGAAGGAAGAATCCTGCCAGTGCATAAATTCTGTCGGCAGTTGTTGTGTAATTCTTCGAATGGAGGAGATGATGTTCGAACTGGTTCGTCGAACTCGAGACGACGAGCCTGATCAGCGTTTGGGCATGATTCAAGCGTTGTTGGAATTTCAGTCTTGTTCCTGTGCCGGCGTGTTGCGTTATTTGAACTTTCTGCTCGAAATGCTTCCCCGGTGTGGTTCCACAGTAGATCGTCAGACGTTGAGACGATGCATTTTCGACAAATTGCTCAAGCAACGGTCCAACGGTTTGTACTTTTGCAACGACTGCGGTGAACATTTTGACTTGGCCAGTTCGTTCAGTGAAGTGTTCGATCAGCTCAACCTGTGCGAACAGTTGCCGTTGTTGAACATGCTCACCGACGCTGCTGGCAAGCTCCCTTCGGACCACAGGGCGCAGTTGTTCGCCGGCTTTGCTTTGCCTCATCTGTTGAACGCGTGTCGAACGGACAATTGTCCAGTTCGACTGCTCAGGGCGTTGTACAGACTCTGCTCGATCACTATAACCGCCTCGAATTATACTCTGCTCGTGGAACATTTCGAACTGTTCGAATCGCACCTTCGCGAGATCGAACTCGACTTGGTCAGTGCTGAACTGTTGATCGAAGCTGCTCGACTGGAACGGCATGTTCAAGAGCTGCATTTGGTCTCTGTTTCGGATCGTATACTGCAACAAACGATCCGGGTGTTGAATTTGGTGATCAGCGACGTTCGCCTGCTGGCTATGGACAATTGCAACGGTCGAGTGACATTCTGGAGTGCCCCAACTCGTCTCACTTATCTCTGCTCCAGACTTTGGCCCCTGCCGCACTTCGCCATTGCTTTTTGCCAACGAGGCGGTGTGGAATTGATCCACGCTCTCGTTGCATCAGTGATTCACTATTGTACTGGTCGTCGGCTTGACTTGGATGCGACATTTTTCTCCTACGTTGAACATCTCCTTTACATTACGGTCGGATTTTGTGCTTCCATCACACCGGCAGATTCAAAATTGGTAAACTGATATAGTATAGTTAAATGTTTTGTTTTACTTATTTATTTCTGATAGGCTAACACATTCTTTTCTCGTGTGAACAATCAATTGATGGAAGATTCAACTGAACGAAATGCTAACAATTTAATGGCAGTCGCTGAGATATTTTTACGAACATTCGTTGCTATTCAATTAGCTGAATCTGGCAATTTATTTCATCCAACAAAAGTGCAGTCAAGGAGGTAATGGAGAACAAAGGAAAAAAACAAAAGAAATTAAATCAAAAATTTCACTCCAAATAATTGATCATTGATTCTTTCCAGTTCTTCTTCGGATACGAGTACGCAAAGTGAAGGTGATGTAGCTGCGTACAGTTGTGTATCTTATTCATCTGCGAAAGGTGTTTTTTTTTGTTGTTGTTTTTTTCTTTTGAATCTGTTCAATTTTTTTTTTATAATTGCAGAAACAGCATTGCAAATTGTTGGAAATTCGAATTCAATTGAAAAATATTCACTAGCCGTTGGCCAGTGGTCAATAATCATAGTGACCGGTCTGTTGAAACGTGGCGTTGAAAATGTGGGGAAATTTTTCGAACGCCTACGGCGTTATTGCGTTCTTTATCCGGAGACGATGAAAACTCTACTCGAACATCCGGTAAATAAAAAATGAATGTTGTTTGTTTTTTGTATTTTAATAATAATTGTTATGCATTTTTTTTAGACTTCAACTGAAAATTTTACTACAATTTTGAAAAGTATTCCTCAATGTTGGACATACGGTAAGTGATGTGAGAAATTGTTTCATTTAAATTAATCAGCTTTTTGTTTCGGTCTTCTTCAGAACATGTTTCACCAATATTGCAAGCTTTGTTGACGATTTTTTTATCCAACAATGATCACAACGGGCTTCGATCAGTTTTTCAGCTTTGTGATCAATTTGGATCACATACTGTTGTAAGAATACTGATGTTTGTTTGTTTGTTATTTAAATTTTTATTCATTTTGTTGATTAGATGACTTTGCTTCGAACATTGGATCAAAGTTTGCAAGAGTGTAAATTTGATCCGAAGTATCTTTTGCCTTTGAATTTTCCATCACCAGACGACTGCAGTCAATCATCTTGCTCAACTACAGCATCCGCAATGGCTGCTGCTTGGGAAAAAAAGTTGAATGGAAATTCTTTATTTTTTTTTTTATTAGAATAATAAGAAAATTAAGTTTTACTTTGCAGATTGTTTGATACATCATTTAATTCTTCTTCTTCTTATTCGTCTACGATGTTGCAAATGATTCGTGCCAGGACATCAGCACCTGTGATGATCAATTTGAAAAAATACGTGAAAAGAGCTAATTTGCATCAAGGCTTGTCGGTTGGCATTTGGTTACGTTGTGGAAGTGTTGGAAATTTTTTCAATCAAGCTTGCAAAAGACGTGAACAAGCGCATGTTGTTTCCATTGGCAATGCTAAATTGCTTTGTTCAGTGAATGTCGGCTTGCCAGGTTTGGAATTGATTCTAAGCTTGAATTTAAACGGTCAACAAATTGTCTCTTACAAATGTGGTTCATTGTACGCGGATCGTTGGTGTTTGTTGTTTCTGCAAATGAGATATGCGAATCAAAAATTATTTATTCAAGTATTCATTTATTCGTTGTTATATATGTGTGTGTATGTGTGTGTGTGTGTGTGTGTGGATGTTTGTATTTTTTTTTTTTTTGTTATTTTCTTTTATAGCTCAATTTTAATAATAACAGAATATTTCGTCGAGAAACTCACTGGAATGCAGGAGATGATTATGAAGATGATGAAGAAGAAGAGGAAGAAGAAGAAGACGGAGAAGATACTGATGAATTTGTCAAATTTGTCATAGCTTTGCTTAGTCGTAGAAAATTGTTTCGACTTTTCGGACATGTTGCCAGCATAAATATTTTCAATGGTATCTTTTTTGAAATATTTTATTTATTCATACAATACGATGAGTAATATATTTGATTTTGTAGAATGCCTTTCTGACAATTATTGTACATTGTTGTATGAGCTTGGTCCGCGCAGATGCAATTTAGCGTTGAATGAAAATGTCGAATTGTTCAGTTTGAATGTGCATTGTTCAACAAAGAAAAAATCATGCTTCCTTATCGATGATGAAGATGCTTTAATTCGATTGTCTGATTGTTTGGTTGCGGTAATGACCGGTCACAAGATGATTCAATTTTGCGCATATCCCAGTAAACGATATGCGTTGAATTGCCCTTGTATTGTTGATCAAGATTACATCAATCAAACTGACACACAGCTACAGATGTTGCTGATCGACAGTGTTGTCGATCAATGTTGTGCACCAACACAGTTGTACAACTTTTTGCAATCCTGCGGATCAACAATGATTTTGCTTTATCTTGTTGTTCAGGTAATGTTTTGTTTGTAGATTGTCTGAATGTTATTTGAGAAATTAATTGTGAAAATAGAATTGTGAAATTGTGAAAAATACATATTTATTTATTTATTTATTTATTTATTCATCAATTGATTGTTGATTTTGTTCAGGTGCTTTACAAACCGATCGACGAACAAAGCAGAAGCTTTGCGTTGCGTTTTCTTGTCCTCTGCGTGCAGAGGAATCCAATTTGGCGTGATGAATTTGTGAAAATGCTCGGTCCAGCAATGCTTAGCCATTTTACGGGTGAAAGCCAGTTTCCAGTTGGTTCTGATTTTGTGAAGGTTTATGAATTGTTCTTATTAATGAAATGGAAGAAAATTCAATTTTTGTCATTTTCTGACCACGCCCTTCTTCAATCCGCCTTGTTTTAGACACTTTTTGATCTCTGCGTTAGTTGTGCTCATTCTGGCTGTCCGTTGATATGTGAAGCGGAAATATTGTTTCAAATGCTAACATCCATCCAACTGTGGCGCAATGCTATGGAACATTTTTCAGAAGCTCTTCTGTTGCTTGCTGACTTGCTCGAAGCTAGCTCAGAAAATGTCGCCATTTGCAATCAATTTTTCCTCATCAAACGACTGTTGAATTTGATTTGTGTAATATTTTTCCAATTTGCAAATTATATATATATATATTTTTTTTTTTATGAAAATAACACTTCTTCTTATTCTTCTTGTTATTCTGTTTGTATATTAATTTTAATTTTATTATTTTTTTTCTAATTTAAGATCTACATCCGAATTACTGGAAAAGATTTTTCATCTAGTCTAATCAGTGCAGTTACACGTGTTATACAAGCAGTGCTTACTGCTGAAATTTGGTTCACCGAAGTGTCTGTTGTTGTTGAATTTCTGTTTTATTGTCACGATGCATCACGTGTTACTGTTCAATACCCATTTTGCAATGCGTTTACTTGGATCAATTTAAGTAAATGAATCTATTACAATAATAATAATAATAATAATAATAATAATAATACCTGTTTATTTTTTTTTAATTTTTAGCATTGATTGAAACTTTTGTAAATGGTTTGTTGAAAATTAGGGATGAATGTGAAAATGAATTGCTGATCAAAGGTATTTTGTATGTATAATTGTTGGATTTGTTATTTGCACAATGTTTACTTGGAACAGATGATTGCGGATTCATGAGCAGCATGCACTTGTATGATGCAGCCAGCATTACCAAGCAACTGTACAATACTACCATAAGTGATGTGTTGTAAGTTGATTAATTTTTATCACTTTTTATTTTTTTTTCTTAAATGAATTTTATTATAGTTCAAAATATCAACTGTTTGCTTCTGCTGAGAAAATGTTCTTTGAATTGATACAACCTTCGCTTCGACCTTCATCAAAAGGCATCGAAACATTTCCTGCATTTGTTCGTTTGAAATGTGGTAAGAAATATTTGTATAAAGAGGAAAAATTTACTTTTAAATTTTGAAAATTTAATTGTTTTTTTAATGTTTTGCAATTTCAGAAATCCTTCATTTGTTGATTGCTCACATGTACAATGTACAAAATTGTTGTGAACAATTGACCAACGTTCCAAACTGTGACATTTGTTGGGAATATTTGATTGTGATGCTGAGACAGCAAGTCGACCAACGAACTGTTGGCTATTTAGTCGAAGTAAACTTATTTATAATTTATTATTGTTGATTTCAATTTGAACAATTTAAATTTGCAGCTTCTTGCCATTACATTGCATTGGTTCAGTGATGATCAAAGGCAGCAATTTCTCGACGCCAAAGGGTTTGATTTGTTGAGAAATCAACTTTATCAACTTCAAACTTCGACCACAGTTTTCAACAGTCTGTTGCAATTGGTGCTTGGTGAACAGGGAAACTATTTTAAAAACAACAAGTACTGTGTGTGTGTGTGTGTGTGAAATTATTAACAAATTATTTTGCAAATTTGCATTTATTCAGGTTTGATCAACAATTGTTTCAAGATCACATTTCGAATCCAATGATCATTGATCAATTTCGAACCGAAGCATTGTCTGTTCTTGTTGCTCAGCTCGAATGTTCAATTGTTGACTGCAAAACGTTTAACAGTTTGATCGACTTGCTCACTGAGGTTGGTTGATTTGTTCGATGATCAAATTTTTATTTTTTTTATAATACAATTAAATTGTTGTCATTGTTGTATTTGTTGTTGTTGTTGTTCAGATTTCGAAAAATGATCAAATTGCAAGCACACTATGGCGTGTTGGTTTGACCGATTGTTTAGTGTCAGCTTTGATGAAATTACGTTGTTTCAAGTTAGAGAATTGAATTTTTTGGATTAGATTAGATTAAATTAAATTTGCACATTTTTCTTTTATCACTTGAACAGTGTTGATGAAGACGAAGAAGAAGAACAAGCAGTTCGTGGAGCTTGGCGTGGATTTGCTGTTAGCATGTTTCGCAAAGCACTTCTGTCAGCTGAAGAGTACGCGTTCAAATATGCCGCGTCTGGCTTTTTGGAATTGCTCATGCTGGCTGATCTGCAACTTTACGTTTGTGGAAAAGTTGAAAAGCAAAAGCTGATCCGTGACGAGCTGGTAGCTTTGCTCGGTGAACTGTTGACCATATATCGGCAAGTGTCGTGGTTGAAACGGTGGGATCGTCGCAAAGGTTCGAGCAGTTGTCGTCGTAAGGGGGAAAATGCATTTTGCAATATTTTTTTTTCCAAATTGAACGTGTGTACTGTTTGCAATGCTTTTGTATTGCAGATAGCAGTGATGAAGAAGATGAGTCGGAAATAATGGCCAGTCGACTGGAAGATCGTCTCGTTGAATGTTTGGAATTGTGCAACAATTTCGTATTGTTCATGCCGCCCAGCGTTGCACCGGACAACAATGAAGAGCTTCTTCTTTTGCAATCATACTTTTCCTTTTTGATTGATCTGATACCAGACAGCTTTTTGTTGACAAAAGATCGACCTCCTGGACCCAAGAAGCGGCTGGCAATTTTTGCTTTGGTGAAAAATTTGTTCGTCTTCCTTGTACATCCGTCAATTTTGCTCACCTTCAGACAGTTGTGGGATCGACTGCATGCTAATTCTACGGCCGGAAAAATGGCTGCAATTTGTTGCGACTGTTGCAGACGGTTTGTCATAGTTGAACAGTTGCAACGAAATCCCAAAGCACGCGAAGTGCTCAAGTCTTTCTTGTCAACGGTGCCTGAATATCGAGATTTGCTCTTGCACATCTTTTGCGATTTCAGCGTTTGCAGAATGCTCAAGGAGGCGGACAAAGCCACGCTGGCAGCGTTTCTTCGGTTTGATTTTCTACAAGCGTCGGCAGTGAACAAATTTGCAGCTTCTGCTCAGTCCACCAAGATGCAAGCTGCACCGGCCAAGTCAAGTTTGAAGAAATTTTACCATCTCACATGCGGCTGGGTGTCAGGTTTGCTCGAGCGAAAGAAGCGTATTTTGGAAGAAGCTCAGGCGAGACTGCACAGCAGCAATGAACAAGCTTCGGATGTGAATCGTTTTACCGTTTACATGCACGACATTGTCACCTCAGAATATGCGACATTTGAACAGAACTCGGATCGTCTTGCTGAAAATGTCGTCTGGCAGTGGAGATTTATCGAAGTAATTTCATGCATGCGCTGATTAAAAATTGAACGAACGACTGTAATGTGTGTGTGTGTGTGTGTGTGTGTGTTTTATTTTTTAGAAAAGTTTATGTCATCCGCAAGGAATATTTTATTCACCAAAAAAATGGCCAAATCGTTGGTGTCTTGATCCGTTGCATTTGCCGGGATATAGTCGAGTACGATTCACGCCCGACGTCGTTGTGGACAATCTTGACGGTGAATTTTACCGATCTCAAGAAAGTGGTATGTGTTTTGCTTTTACGGGCAATGTTAATGTTTTGATTTAAAATTTGAAAAGAACGAAAAAGGCAAGGCCAAAAGCAGGGAGAATGAGAATGGATTGATCCAATATGATTTACCATGAACTTGCTGTTGTATATTAATTGATATTATATTTGGTGTTCAGGCTCGATGAAGGGCTGTTCTTCTTTTTGGTTGGATAAGTTATTTGCCACGTCGACGTTGTTGCCCTTCGATGCCGAAGGCGGTGTATTGCATTCATTCAATACAATCATGGTGACGTTGTTTTTCGAAGCAACTGGCACATTGTTGCTTTATCGTGAAAAAATTCACTTCTTCAGCAACAATTGTTGCACAGTGCAAAAACGTATCCCTCTGAATAAGAAGGTTTCCACCGGTTGGAACTATTCACAGTTGATTCTGTTGAACTGTTTACGCTTCCATGCTGCTGACTGTGCAGTGGAGATTTTCTTCGACACGCTCGAATCTTGCTTATTTGTGTTCGATTCGCCGGCAAGTCGAGCAGAAGTTGTTGGTCATTTGAAATCATTTTCACCAGCACTTCAACAAGCAACTTTGCAAATGTTGCCTGCGTTCACGGTAGCTTGGCGATCTGGTCAGATGACCAATTTCGAGTGAGTTAAATATTTATTGCAAAATTTTGTTCATTCTCATAAAACATTCTTTGTTGTTAGTTATATAATGACGTTGAATGAATTGGCCGGTCGTACTTTCAACGACATTACCCAATATCCAGTGTTTCCGTTCATTTTGAACGATTATTTCAACTACACTATTGATTTGAAACAACCCACTTTGTACAGGTAACCTGGTTAATCTTTTCTTTTAGAAGCAAAAATGTAAATAATATTTATTTATTTATTTATTTATTTATGTATTTATTTTTTTTTCTTTTTGTTTATTACAAATCAAAGGGATTTGAGTTTGCCAGTGGCTGTACAGAACAGTCGAAGTCGAACTTATTACACTGAACGGTATGAGGTGAGAAAATTTGTCCATTTGTAATACGGAAATGATATTTTCGTTTGTTTGTTTGTTTGATTGTTTTGTTTCTGTTTCAGGCTTTGTCAAGCGCATCATTGGATCAGAATGTTCCGCTGAGTGAACCGTATCATTTTGGTGCATTGTATTCCAACAGCGGCGTGGTATTGTACTATATGATTCGTGTACCGCCGTTCAGCAATTTAGCGCTTGAATATCACGGTTCTTGTTTTTCTATTATTATTATTATTATTATTGTTCTTTTTTTTCTCATAAATTACTTTTTCTTATATCATTTCAGATAACACCTTTGATATGCCTGATCGACTTTTTCACAGCATCAACACTACGTGGAACATGGCCAGTTGGGATTGGCGAGGTGACAACAAAGAATTGATACCTGAATTTTTTACTCTACCAGAAATGTTCATCAATACACAAAGTTAGCAAAAGCAACTAACAATATTAATTATCATTATTTCCAGTCTGTCTGTTTATTTATTTATAGATTTCAATCTGGGAATACGACACAATGGTGAACGGGTACACGATGTAATTATGCCAAATTGGTGTCCAGAAAAAGATCCTCGACTGTTTGTTTTGATTCATCGTCAAGCGCTCGAATCAGACGCTGTTTCCAGACGTTTGTCTCATTGGATTGATCTGATTTTCGGCTACAGGCAGAGTGGTCAAGCGGCCGTTGATGCGTTCAACGTTTATCATCCTTGCACGTCGTGGAAGAATGTTCGTTTTGAAGAGCTTGGCGATGAAATTTCCTCAAGTGCTTTGCACGCGATGGTGAAAACGTTCGGCCAGCTGCCTTTGCAACTGTTCACCAAGCCACACCCCACGCGCACAGTTTCAAGCAACAATGATTCCAGTGGCACTGTTTCAGCAACTGCAACGGCAGCAGCCACAGAAGTAATTCAATCAAACAATTGAACAAATCATCATATGCGTTGATTGTTGTTTTAAGAATGCAATTCATTGCTTTTTACTGCTTTTCAGTACTCGTTTTGTCCAGCTCGAGGTTTACGATGGGGTAATTATGTGGGCTCCCCGGAAGGTCAGGCACCACGTTTAATTTACACACAAGCTGTTATTGACGCACCGTCCTCGTTGGCGCATGTTTTCATTCTCCCGTGTGGCAGTTTGGTTTTTGTACCCGAAAAAGTGGCACTTGTCGCCGTTTATCCCTGCAAACTGTACTCAAGTCGTACTTGTAAGCATTGATGTCATTCAATTTATAGAATAAATTTGAATTTTTAAAATAAAAATATTTTTTAATCTTTTTTTCTTCTTCTTCTTCTTCTTCTTCTTCTTCTTTATTCTCTCCAGCCTCCTCCAATGTTCGTCAGCAGATTCGTACGCGTGCTTCAGCTTTGATTTTATCGTTGCGTTTCGACTTTGCCGACTGTGCTATAAAACTGAAATTTGAACATTTGCCATCTTCAGCCGGACACATTTCTCAATCCAGCGTATCCGAATGGATCGACATCATGCTCGCTTATGATTTTCAGGTAAATTTTTAACAACTCGACCATTGCAACATTGCAACTTTTCAACAATTGAGGATAACAATAATGGAAACGACAACTTTTCAGCAGTTTAACAAATATTTTCATTTTCAATTTTCAATTTTGTTGCATTGTGTATAAAAGATGCTGTAAATAATTCCAACAGGTAACTGCATATTCGTCTTTTGTCGAAACGGCCGTATTCTGCTTCGGTACCGACTTGGGCACGGTGAAGGTTGCTCGTTTGAAGGGGAGCTATTTTCAAAATGAAATGGTAAAAAAAAAAGAAAAAGGAAACAACTGTGATCCGTTTGAAATATTATTCATGTATATATATATATATATATATAGCAACAGCCGCAGAATATGCAAACAAGTTGCACAGTGTTGAAAACGTTGTACGGTCATTCGGCATCCGTTTCTACAGTAACCCTGTCGACTCAGCATGGAATTATTGTAAGCGGATCTGTCGCCGGTGAACTGTTCGTCTGGGATTTGAACAGGTTAAAGTTTCAAAAAAAAAAAAAATTTTTTTTTTCTTTCATTGAAACAATTTTTATTATTTAATTTGATGAATTTTTTATTTTGTAGACTCTGTTTCGTTAGAAAACTCACAGGACACGAAGGCACGCTGTCGTTGTGCGCAATAAGTTCCAGCAGCAGCAGCTCGTGTGACATTGTGTCAGTTTCTGATGAGGGTATGTGGAGAAGGGGTTTTTCTTTTTGATGTTTTAAACTTGGTAGTTTCATATTTTTTGGCAGATGTTGGAAGTGAACTGATGTTGCACACTGTCAACGGTCGTCTTGTTGGTCGAATTCATTCCAACGTAACCATTTGCAGTTTGGCGTTGTCCAATCTGGCTGAAGGTGTGTCAATTAATTGCATCGCTACGGGATTGCAAAACGGCGTCATCAGGTTAATTTTATTATTAATTATTTCATTTATTATTTTTTTTTGAATTTTAATATTGAAATAGAATTTGGGATCGGTGGAAGTTGTCGTTGATTCAAGAACTCCGCAGTGATGAAGTATTGCGGCCAGTGATCAGGTAAAATTGATTTTTACAATCTTGATGTTGTCGCAATGTACCATTGTCGAAGTTGTTGTTTTTTAGTTTGACTTATACTTGTAATTGTTCTCAACTGGTAGCTTTGCTCAACGACAACACTGTCATTTGTTGGGACAAAAACGCTGATACGAAATCAGCTGCCAACCGGTTCAAGGAACGTTTGTCAGTAGCTTTGAAAATGACTTAATTTAACAAATTCTTCATTCATTCACTTAACACTGCTGCTGCTACTACTACTATTGTACTAGTTAGTAATGGTGGTTTTTTTTTCATTTTTATTTTCTATCGTATAATTTGTGTACATTTTTTGTTGATGTAAAAAAAAGTTGACATTTTCTGCCAGTATGCAAATCTTCACTACAGGCTAGTTGATTGGGTATATGCAATAATTTGATGTGCAGATGAATTGGACATTTTGTAAATTTTATTTACAATCCCTAGAACAAGTTACAGTGATTATTATTGACATTGTTCCGTTTGTGCTTGAAATTCTTGAATTTCATTTAAGCTCAGGAAGGAGAAGTGTTTTCAAAGTGAAACAAATCAAGAGGAAATTGTATCTATTATTTTGAGAATGTGTAATAAATAATTTTGCGCATAGCATAATTTGCTGAACACTAGTAGCAAATTAGTTTCGTTGGACATCAAGATGAATAACTTTTTTTTTTCTTTAAAATAGATTTCAAGTAAACATTTTCAGAGCTATAAATTGATTAAAATTTTCTTCTTCTTCTTCTTCTTCTTCTTTTATTTTTTATAAATATTAATTACTTTTATTGCTTCATTTCCGGTCATTGGCAATTTTCGAATGCTGATTACAATTTCCGTCAATTTTATATAAAGCTAAAATTTATTTTGTTGCAACAGAGGAAGTTTTCGACATTTCAAAATTCAATCTATTCAAGCTTTTGAAACAAATTGTTCAGCCAATTCAGTTATCGTTTAGCTTGCTTTCCTCTGGTGCCACTTTGTCTGCGATTAGCGAAAGTAACAAATTTTAAAATGGCAACTCGCATGTATCGCAAGCTGATAAGCATCGCATCAAGTTATCTGTCTTTCTGTCTGTCTGTCTGTCTTTCGGTCTGTCTGTCACTTGGCTAAATTTGAAATTTTTAATTTTCACTGTTTCTTTTTTCTCTTTCCTTTTTTTTTCTTTTGCCAAAAGCATTTCATTATTGATTGCATCTGTTTGAAAGTTGTGTTTGCAGCATTTAACGTTTTTGCATACCTCTAAGCATGAACAGCTGAGCACATTGTGTTCGTGTTCTCTTTCTTGTTCAGCGTTGAAAGGTTTTCTTTCAATCGGCGAATGTGTGAAACAGAATAGAAAGTGAAGAACAGAGAGAAAATCAACCAAAACAGCATACAGCACCAATTGAGAAAGTATATTTTGGGAAAAGGTGAAAAAAAATTAAGATAATAGCGTTTTCGCGACCTTCAGTCTGCTGTGATATAGTGGGAGGAAATTTGACACCGCAACTCGACTGACATAGGTCGATACGCGGAAGTTTAAGGACGCGAACCTCGGAAGCAACAAATTTGGGAGGTGTAAATGCGCAAGCGACAGGTGACGACCATTCCATTCCAAAGTTGCAACACGATCTTCTATCTGCTGACGGTTCTATACAAACTGCCACCACTACTGCTGTTGCTGTTGCTGTTGCTGTTGCTGTTGCTGCTGCTGCTGCTGTGCTACTGCTGCTACTGCTAGCTAGCTACTGCCGCTAGTACCTCTATCCTCAGTTGAACTTCACAACAGTGGCTAGTTAGCTAGCTAGCTAACTGACTAGCCGTGTTGTATGTAGCTTAGCAACAGTTTGGTTGATTTAAATTTTCCTTTCCTTCTCATTTTTTTCATTTCGCTTCCGCCTTTGTTGAGAGTGAGAGTTTCACTGCACCGCGTTTGTCCGTCATCTGTCTGTCATCCGCTGCACATCAGAGCTGTGTTCTGTGCTTGCTGAAGCTAACACAACAACACATTTGTTGCCGTTTGTCAACAATTTACAAATTATCCGGACCACAAACGTTGAACCTCTTCCTTCGACATCTGTATTCTATTCATCATTCCCAGTGGATGAGAAATAAAAATTTCCATTGCAATAATATACCATTGATTCATTGCTAATTATTTCAAACAGTACATATATATATATATATATATATATATATATATATACATATACAAATAAGAATGGTAGAGTAGTGGTGCATTGAGTTAAAAAAAAATTTTTTGAGAAATCTGAACTATAGTTTTTTTTTTGTTTTAGAAAATTTATTATAAAATTTTTGTCATTGTTTGTAGTTGTTGTTTAATTTTTGCTGTTCAACAACACTTGATGACTAGTATGCTTTCCTAATTCTTACTTCAAAGTGTCTTTTTCAATAGCACACTGCATTTTTTGAATATCCGCATCTATTGATAAAATGAACATGATCATAGTGAATGATGGATTTCAAGCATGTTTGAGCTTTTGACTTTTCTTTCTGAACAACTTTATTATGATGATGATGATGATGATGATGATGATGATGATGAATGAAATTATAAGGTGAAAGAAAAATATCCGTATAAAAATTGGTAAAATTGTGCGATGAAATATCGTGCAAAGTATTATCGTGCTTTTGAAGAACATTTGCAAAGTAAGTGAGTGAGTGATAATCAGTGTTGTTTGTTAAAAAAAAAATGTTGTTGGATAAAATGTTTATTAAAAAAATTATCTTTGTCGTTTCATAGTCAAAGATGTTTGTTTGTGTGAAACATGTGTAAAAAGTGATTGAACGGCAGTGTCAAACGCTAGACAAGGGTAAAGATGGTAAAGATGATGATATCTTCTTCTTCCTTGCAACTTGCAGAAAAATAGGCGCGGTATTGAAGTTTTAATTGTTCACCAACATTTGCTGTTGTTGTTTGGCACGCTTTGGTCGATCAGTTTGAAACAGACGCGTGTTTTCCCAAGCACATTTGCCGCCATTTATTCAACCATAAACACGGTATCTGAAAGATTTGTTGTTGTTGTTGTTCAATTTCTTGGTGGCCGGTCAGAGTTGGGCCATTTATCAAAATTGTTCGCAGCTTGTCGACCAGGCTAGCTCTTATAGCTTATCTCATTCACTCACTGCACACGTAGCGTCTGTGAAAAGTATGAAAGGAAAAACACGCGCATGTAAGCTGTGCAAAAGATGGAACAATTTTCAGCGGAAAAAGTTAAAAAGAAAAAGAACCAAAAAATTATTGCGCGATAATATTTTTGGTTATTTAACTGCCCAGATCAGCTATTTGTTGGCCAGTTATGGCAGTGACAACTGCAAGATGAAACTTGAAAAGGTGATCACTTTCTGCGCGATTCCAATCCAATCGGATGTGACGGACAAATTTGATTGGCTGATTTTTGAACTGATCTCAACGTCTGCTTCCTGAACCCAGTTGGGCTGTTCATTTGGCATTTCAATGCAAGCTAGCTTGACTATGACCGTTGACCAGTGTTCTGTGGATGAGCAAATGGAATTTGAGGTATATTTTCGATGCCAGTGCAATGGTTCGAAAAATCTGTGCAGCTATCACGTGAGACAAGCAGAAATGTGCAAACTGGATCAGCTAATATCGAAGCGCGTCAACAGACGACGTCGTGTTTCTGAGGTAATTTGTTGTGATTTTTTTGTAATTCATTTTCAATAAGCACCATTTTATTCCATTCAACAGGAGAGAGTTCTCAGAGATGCTGTGCAATATATTGATTTATTGCATGCAAAAATTTTGGAAAAGCTCTTAAACAATGGGTTACAGGTTCAAGGTATGTATATGCGTGTTTGTTTGCCTGTTTGCTGGTCTTGTTTTCATGGTTGACAAAAGATAATTTCTGCTAAGAATGTATTTATCTTTTAGTATTTTGCATTTTTCCTTATACGTTTGCATATTCTTGCGCATATATTAATTATAGATGTGCCAGTGTTGAATCACATTGTACGAACACATTTGAAGCACTACACTGTTCCTGAGGAGATCAGACATAAATTGGAAACGCTTGTTGGTGTTGTGACTCAACCCGGCTGTTCTGAATGATTTTTTTCTTATTCAACAACAATCTAAACAGCAATAACAGCAGCAACGACAATTGCTAATGCTGTTGTGATTGAACAAATTCTTTTTTTTTTTTACAACTTTGTCGTTGTATTACAGTTGAAAAATATCTGAATACACACACACGCACACACACACACACACACACACACACACACATATATATATATATATATATATATATTTATTTATTTATTTATCAATTAAAGATCTGTTAAAGCAAAATTTTGTCTTGTAATTTGATAAGCGTCTTTGATAGCGAATAAATAATTTGTTGAGCAAATTTTGTTTCTTTAAACATAATAACATTTTGAAACATTACATTGCAGTTTTTTATTGTAGAGATGTAGATTATATAATGCTTGACAATGAAAAATTATCTATAAAAGAACAAAGAATAATTCACCACTTCTTTTCTGAATGTTGTTGGTTGAATTTGTAAAATAAAACAATGAATTTAAAGTAACACGGATGGGTGAAAAATAGATGACGTTTGTTCATATTGAAATAAATGTTCAACAAATATTATGAAATAGAGCAAACAAATACTGAGCGTAGTAGTAATAGTAGTAGTAGTAGTAGTAGTAGTAGTAGTAGATTAGTAGATACACACAGACCGACTTCCGTCAGGTTCGGGAAAACTGAATGAATATGAATGAATAATGGAATTTGTAAAAATTCTCAATCAAATTGGAAATCATTGACGAAATTTCAACTTCCAAATTGCTTCTAGCGATTCAAAAAGCTCGTTAGCCGCTGTCTACTTCATTCACATGTCATGGAGATTCTATTTAAAACTTCTTGCCTGAGGTTTGTGAAACTTGCATGTTTATCCAAGAGCAATTTTCTGAGAATTTTAAAAAGCAAGTATAATTTTTTGTTTTTCTTTTCTCATATGCCAACCAGATGAAACGAAAATAAATCATATGCACACTGATATATTCGTTGTGTTGTTCGTTTTTGTTTCTTTTAAAATGTGCTCGTACAGCTTTCCTTTATTATGCATATATATATATATATATATATATATACATGTAGTGTGCTAGAGAAAAAGTTTCCCAATAATTGAAACTGTACAATTGAAGTTGGTGGATAAAAGTAGATTTGGTGAAGTAGGTGTGAAAACATAGAATAACATTATTGTACGGTTGTGCTACTTGTTCAACGGATTTATGCAGGCATATTCAGCTTTGTATTTTGAGAACCCTCGACCAGCGTTTCATTGGGCGTGAAAACGGATGCCAAATTTTCAGGTGTACCATGGTCAAAATGGCAAGTGGACACCCCGTTGTTTGACCGCCTGTCGGCCGGTCATTCAGGCCGCCGATATCAGCTACATGGCAAAGGTTATGCAAAAAGTTGACCATTAGTTGCTTTTCATTGTACAAGCAACGTGACATTTGTTGCTGTCCACTTCGGTTGCGATTGGCAGCTGTTCAGTATCGGGTGCGGTGGGCACAACAATTGTATTGTACGTATAATGGAACCGTGATGAGCTCGTTTGTCCACCGCTTATTGTCATTGCCAGGGTCGGTCGAATTGCTTTGCACAAGCTAGTGCAGAATTCCAGCCGTGACGCGCTTGCCGACCGAAAGTTCATTAAACCATTACAGCCGGATTGTTGTTGGCCAAACAAGCGGTCACAAGCTGCGTTCTCAGATTGCACCAGCTTCAAAGTACCTCTTTTGAGCAATCCATGCCCAAATATGCTGAAGTATAATTAAAAAATGAAAAAAAAAAGAACAATAAGAAAAGAGTATTTATTCTTCTCATTCAAAGATGATTGACTGACAATGGTTCTGTTGTTTCAGGGTCTAATTCAGTGATTATCGCTGAAATGTTTTTTTAGATCATATCTTTGAATGCAAATTTTTCGGTTAGTTTCATCTGCAAAAAATTAATTGACAATTAAGTGTTTAGTCAATTGAGATGGATAAAAGTTAACAGAGTACAGATGTTGGTTGCATGTTCGTTTTCAGCTGTGAAAAAAACAAAGCCATGCATACATAACTGTTTCAGCTGGTTCATATTTCTTGACAAATTTAAGATAAATATTAATTTTAGCAAAATTATATCTACACATTTTTGCCCCACTTTTAACAACAATTATAGGTAATAGGCATTTTTTTCTCATGATTATTTCTATTTTATTAATTGTTGTTCTCCTTTACGAACTCTCCTAATTTTGTCGTAATTACTTCAAGCATGTACTACTTTTACAGTTAACCTCATTAGCATGCAGTTCTCTTTCTTAATCTGCTGTTACAATGTTACTTAATCTGTTCAGAAACACGACATTAATTCAGTGAATTTTACCTGAAATTTCTCGTTGATATTCAATGATCAAGTTTTCAAAGTGCTGTTTATTTACCTTCAAGAAGCCATCTCTGTTTTCAATGTTTTATCGAAGCTTCAAATTTTCAGGTAAATAAATATCTCTTTTTTTCCAAAAAAATTTTGTTATGTTATTGTTTTGTTCGTCATAAGTTGTATCATTGCATTCATCATGTTTAGTAGTATAGTATGCTTTGAACAAAATGAAAAACTGTTCTTGCATTTTTTTTATTGTTTATTTTTATTTGTTATATTTCAAATAACTGAAAATTTTGTAAATTTCAAATTAAAATTAATTTATTTAACTGAAAAATTATTTAAAACATTAATTACTGTGCTTTGTTTTGATATTTATATTAATTGTACTCTGTTTGACATGCTAACTAAAAAGTAAGCTTTTTGCTTCATCAGTGATTTAGCGTGAAAAAAGTAATTTTTAAAATGTGAAGGATTAAATTTTGAAAAAAAAACTTTGCTTCTCAACAAGAACAAGCGTTTTACATTTTAGTTTTGTGTTAGTCCGTATCTGATGAATGCTTGTGTGTGTGTGTGTGTGTGTGTGTACGTATAGAAGAGGATTAAATTTAATTAAACGAAAAAGTATCTCGACCTGAGCACCTATGGGGCGGGCAAACAAGTTCACCTGATTCTGCTAGAGAAGATTATTTTTCTACTCTAGTCAGCTTCTGGTTGACTAGATGTCGGCTTTTAAGCAATGATCAGCATTGACCTCTGTAAACATATTTTTCTTAATCCGCGAATTAAGCCACTGTTTGAGAATGTTTCTCAATAACACTGTTCAAGCAAGCGCAAGCCATTGTATTCGTTCAACGTCTACTCAGCTCTGTTCTCTTCACGACTACAAAAAAACGCACCTGCTAGTTTATCCATTCAAGCTTGTAAACTTTCCAATCACTTCTTCAATCAGTCATATCAGATTTTCTATTATTGCACTTTTCTTTTGCAAATCTGATTCTCACTTGTTCAACATATTCTATTTCTTTAATTATTCAAATTATTTCATAACTTGAAATGCATTTACAGTTGCAAAGAACAAAGCTCTATTACTTTATAAAACAGTTTACAAATATTTATATAAAAATACATACACATTGGTAGATAAATGAAAACATTGCTATCCGCATAAAATAATTACAAATTGTTCAATTACATTTCACGGATCATTTTGGACCAAAGTATTATCAGCCGACAAATTAAAGTTACATCGAAAGTCAAGAAATGCAAAATTACATCATAAATATAATAAAAATTATTTTCAAAACAAGGTCACGCTTAGAAATTTGCATGTTAACGAGATGAAGCCTGACATTGATGATATAATTTGACCTGACCACAGATTAATTTAAACGATTACATGCGACGATTATTAATATTGCAAACTTGCTGTAACTCATATATTGCTGATACATACAAGTGATTCACTTCAACATTTAGAGAAGACGTGAACAGAAAATAAGCATAAACGATGAGAAGATATCCATTTTAGTAAGTTGCATTTATTTGACGTATTTTGTAATTTGACCAAAAGTAAAGCTGAAAATTTACAATGAATCTCTCTAATTGTTACCACAACAAAGCAATACAATACTTTTGAGTTTCCAGATGTGGGCATTGGTCAGCTGAACTGAGTAAACATNTTTTTTTTTATCTTTATTACTTTAATTTTCATTTTTATCCTTATTTTAAAGTTTTATTTGGTTATTATTATTTACTACTTTACTTTACAATTTTTATAATATGTAGATTTTTCTTTTTCCTTCATTTCATATTTTATTGAAACCTTGTTTTCTGCTTTTTCAGTTTTTATTTCTTCAAATTTTACTCAATACTTTTCTGCAATTTGCCATCCACTGAAACCATCTGATCATCATGGTAAATAAGTAAAATCTGATACAATGCTCTGAGACGTGGCAAAAGTGCATTGGTAAGTGAACATTGGAAAACATTTTTGATTAATTTTTAATTTTCATCATTTATTTAATATGTCTATTAATGGCATTTTATTTTCAATTTTATATGCATACATGTACAAGCTTTATATTTTTCTTCATTTGCTTTTATGTTTCAAATATAATGCATATTAATTATTTAATTTTAATTTCCTTTCTTCAAATATCTTCAAAATCTTGTAAACATCAAATTCGTATATACTAATTTTTATCAATTTGTCATGTCGACAAAAAAGTTCTTTATTACAAAGACGCAATTAGTATATTTTGTTACAACTGTTACAGACGTAAAACAAGCTTATGCTGCAATATTTTTTAACAATGATGGCCATGTAGGGTTAGCAGATAACAGCGGGAAAATATCATGCTTGCTATTAATAGTTGCTAGCCAGCGATATTTAATATATTTTAGGAAGATAATCATATTTAAATTCAAATTTAAAAAATCAGTTTACGTAACATAAGTAAATTAAAATGTTTATAAAGGTAAAAAAAATGTTCGTTTCATCTTTTGATGTGCAAAGCAAGAACCAATGCAACAAAAGCAATTCTCTGTTATTGAAAAAAAATATGGTAAAACCAAAGTAATAAAAATAAAAGCGATAAAGTATGGCATGAATGAAGTCCGCGACAAGGCAAACTTGAATATTGAAAAAGTTGAATGAAGCTCACTTACCTCAGATAATGGAAAGTGTGAGCTCTTCCCTTGATCTTTGGGCAGGTGAACAAATGCATCTGGAACAATCCTAAAGGGGAAAGCCCATGCTTTCTGCGCAGGAGAAGCAGATCAGATTGTTGTTGTTTTACCCACCTCTGATGTGTGGGGCTTAGTGCTTTTTCTGATGCTTCAAGCTGAATAGAGATGTTACGTTTTGCATGCCCAATTGAGTAGGGAACTTTTTGACATTTTTTCTTACTTCAATGGAAGGGTGCTTCACCTTATATGTTCCAAAGTTCAAGCTAGAGCGGTTTGCCATTCACTTTGAATTTCCAAAGATGTAGCCCGCACCAGATCTTGTGGACGCCTCATGGCTGAAAATTATTACTGTCTGTGGCCCTATAATTGCTGCAAATAACAAAAATGCTGTTACACATTACACTCAATATTACTGTACATCTTGATTAGCAAAATTCAGTTTGCATACTTTTTGTATTATTACAATTCATGTTTACAATTTTTCACCACCGTTTTCGTGTTTGTTATTTTTACTTATTTTTCAATAAACAATTCTTGAACTATCAATCTCTTGTTGCGTAATTTCATTTAATTACTTTATAGTTAAAATGAACTGCAATACCTTTTGCATTTACATTGCTTTATAAGCATTCTAATTAATTAATTTTGATACCATTGAAATGCTGAAGAAAAGCAAATTAAATGAAGTGGAAATAATTATTATACGTGGAAAAATTTTTTTTATGCATAGCTCTGCCGTTTGTTTGCTTTTTAGCTATAGCTCACAACAATTCTCAACTTTCAATATATGTATAAAACTTCCTTTTTAACATGACTTTTGCAAACCATTTAATGTTACCTAGAAGTAGAGAATATTGTAATATTTTATATTTTGAACTTATAAATAATATATTGTTGTTTTTGTAATTTTAGGCTAACATTGGCGACAATTCTTATGCTTAATAAAGCCGTAATAAAAAGTAGACATGGTAACACTTTACCAAAAAATGCATGCAAAGTTTTGTTCATGAGCTTTGCGTTTGTTTACGTGGCTTTAGTTTCAATGGTTCTTAACTGGCTGTGTGCTCTGCAAGTGCATTGACGTTTTCAAGACGTTGCCGGACGAAGAATATCAATAAAAATGGCTTTCTCTTTTATTTATTATTAAATTGTTTCATTAAAGTAATTCATCTACATTTAATTTCCAAAGCAACATTTAAATTTGAATAACGCTTTGAGAAACTTCCCGTAAAAATATCTTCTAAAAAGAATTTTATTTTATGAAAAATTAATTTGGAATTGCTAACAATTTTGTAATCGAGTAACGATACGGGCATTGATATCGAGTAATATACTTTTATGCAGGTGAATGTACAGTGTTGTGGTATTTTACTTTCTGCGAACACTTATTTTCATTAAGGAAAGAAAGTGAAATATTAATCGTAAACTATAACTCATGGGTTTGCATGTTTTATATAATTAATTTGATTTTCTGTCAATTCACGAACTGAATTTTGGTGTTTGCTTTATGAGCTAGAATTGCAATCAGTCGTTTTCAAAAGAAAGCCTGACAAGTATCATATTTTTATTCCAAATAGTAAATCACCAAGAATAGATCTATTTTGTGTAAATTTTATATTTATATTTTAAAATAGTTTATTTATTTATTTAGATTTTTTTTAAAAAGAAAATAAAAATATTATTACCGATTGTTATTAGAAGCAAAACAATTTAATAATCGAAATGAGCTTTTTCCAGTGTTTGAATATTTTTGTATTCTGTATTTTGTTGAGATGAAATTAGAATTTGTTACTCAGGAAAAAATTTTATTCAACGTCGATTTTAATTCAATAACGCTACGCGCGTAATACGCAAATTTGCGTTCTCCATAAATCATTTGCTTGGTAACAATGCTTTGGCTTATTAAACGTATGTACGGTTGTCAAACTGTGGCATGTTTCATATTTTTTTCTTGAAAATCAACATCACTTAATATTCTTCTATAAATTGCGACTAAAATTATGTTTTTGATATTGAAAATTAAATGCATTAAATGAAATTCAACTGCTTCAATTTAATATTAAGCTTATCATGCAGTGTAGTCAGACAAAATAGAAGAGAAATGTGATGTAAGAAGTGATGGAATAATTTTTGAATAAAATGCGTTTATTCATTTTCATATTTCTTATCTCATAATATAGTATAAGTGTGATGTAATATTGAGAGAATAAATATTTTATTGTCTTCTAATTATTCTTAAGAGAATGTTATATATGTTCTAATCAAAACTTTTTTTCAAAGCAAAGCTTGGCTCAGCAGCACATATATGAATTTCTTTTCAAACGTTTGGAATATTTATTTTTAAAATTTTTAATAATTTCTCCACAAAAACAATATATCCGAAATGAAAATACGTTTCTCATGATATTGGACATTTCAAATTTATTATTAAATAATTTAATTTATGTTAATGGTAATTATTTAAGTAAAATTAGGGTAAAATTCTAAAAAAAATTAATTAAAAGCGAAAAATAAACGGGAATAGTAATATTATTTCAAGAAATTATTAATTTGACAAATATTCCATTGAAATTTGGAGATGGCCAACAGCCCGTATTCCACTGCAGGTTGATGCTGTGATTTGTGTACACCGACAATAGGTATAAAGCCCAGAGTTGGATGATGCTTGGACACATGATTTAAAATCTTTAATCAGCAAATTTGTGACGCATACAATATTTGAAATTATGCCGAAAACATTCATCATGTTTTCTAAATTTATGTGATTCATTCAAATCATTTGTACAAATATGGTTTTTCTTTGGATATTAGAAATTTCATCGGCCGTAGCCTTGGATGTTTCTGAAAGATTGAAAATGTTTTCCTAAAATTTTCAAAAATTCTTGATTGCAATCAATAAATGAATGTGAATTAGTCTACGGTGTAAAATTTTTAATAAGCCAATTTCAATAAATAACTTCTGAATTTTAGCTTTGCCTATTTTTAAATATAATGATACTGCTGACTCCACACTTTCTAATGTGACATAATTTCCCATTACATTAATTTCATTACATTAAAGTGTCCATTGTTTATGCTGATGTTTTTGGTAAATATTAATGATGTTAAGCTGCTTTCTTCGTTTTCTGCCATCAATTCTATACTTCACAAAGTGATCGATCAAAAACTGATTGTTACGTTAATTAAACAATAAATTCTTTGAAATTAAAAGCATTAAAGAGTACTACTCAGTGCTAGCTATTATTACATGAATATTATTACTTCATTGATCATGCTCCGATTCTGTTATTAATATGCTAATTGGATATAGCCGTTATGTTCAATAATCTTGAAAACGCAGCAGAATGCAAATTTGTATTGTAATATTGTTTGCTGGCTTATTTTCAAATAGTTATACGTGAAGCGCGTGCCATAATTAATCAATGCCCTCCCACAGGAAATTGTGCGACCATCCGTAAAGCATATATGTGATTTTGTATATTTCAGTTTCAATTTTTGTTCACAGTTCAACGTAATATACAACAGCAGCAGGAATAGTGACCCACATTAAACCGAAGATACCAATTCCTGTAAGTTTTACATTTTTTATTTAATTGCTAATTGCTTCAAAGAATTGTGCCTGTCAATTCACAGATTACTAACACTAGTAAATTTTCCGGTGTCCATTATTTGTCAAATTTAGAGATTGTTGTAATTTCAACTTATTATAGCACACTGTCGGGATGATATTAAAAATCAGTTTCCACGAAGAAAGTTAATATACAGTTAAAATATGCATATATTTATGCTAATGAAGGTATTTGGAATCAGATTGTCGGGGTGTTGCTTTCTTATTTGTCAAATAAATGTTAGACATAGGCATAGTAAATCTTAAACTATAGATTTAAGAAAAAAGTAGTTTAATGTTCAGCTTCCACGCTGTTCCTTTTGATCGGATAACGTCGCGTGCACAAGTAGATCTTTTCAAAATTACTTGAAAACATGTTTAAAGGTCATTTATACAGTTAATTTATTTATTTTCAATTAATTGCTCGTTTTCTGCATAATGTGGGAATATGTACACATGCTACGAACACAGTTGCTATTTTTTTATTGTATACAATGCCAGATTTTGCGTTTTTGAAAAATGAATAATTTCATAAAATAATGTGTTGATAATCATCTTTAAATCTCGTTTTGGTTTTCAGCGATACTAAGCATATGGCTACATAAATTTGCTTTTATTTTTTTTTCCCAACGATTAAAAGTTGCTTTACAAACGCACTTTAAATGAATTTGTTCAATGAAAATCAATTCAGATGCAAATGAAAAGAAATAATTTAACAGTTTATTTTTTATTAATATGAGAAGGTGTAAAATTTAGTCGAATCCTTTGTGATACACGTATTTAAATGCATCAAAATAACTGCGCATTTTTCAAATAAATGCAATGAATTATAACAATTTCATATTTAAAAGCGCAAACAGCAGTGAGAAACTCTGACGTGTAAATAAAATTTAAATAACATTCGATCGTTTATTTGTTGAGAAATTTTGCAAACCACCACTTCAGCATCTTTTGAAGATTTATAAAACTAAAAACGACAAATTGCTTCAGATATCCAATCAGCAGTTATCATTTTGAATGAGTCTAATTTCTAAATCACTATTTAGGTGAGAATAAAATTATATAAATCAACATTTAGGGGTGCAGTAAATCTTAGATAAAAATCAAGAGCAATTGTTTACAAAATGTGGAATTTTTTCCATCTACAATGATTTAAAACTTCCATAAAAAGAAATTATTAAAATGTTTTTATATGCATATCTATTCAAGTTATATTATTTATTACTTTCTGCAGTAATTATCACGAAAATTCCATTTTTGTTCCGTTTTAATCATCAATTTCTTGACTAATACACTATTATAAATTGTGGCACATTTTCTAAATTTATGTGATTCGTTCAAATTATTTCTGTAAATAATTCTTTCTCATCAAACAGTCGAGAAATTTCATGCACTATTGCCTTAGCTATTTATGGATAAATGAAAGCGTCTGTTCAAAATGTTCGATTGTAACCAACAACTGAATTCAATGTACAATGGAATACAAAATTCTATTCAATATAATCCACTGCATTTTCATTAAATAACCTGCAAATTTCCACGATGCCGCTTCCAGAACGTTCATTAACCGCAACGCTGATGCGTGATATACATGTCGCGTTAGAATAAAGCAGTTGTTCTGAAAATGTGAGACGTGTAAAAAATTAAAGTAAAAAGGGTGGTCATTAAGTTCATGAAAAGTGTTTTGCTCATCGAAAATTGTTGGGTGAACTATTAAACTGTGATTCATTTACTAATGACCTGAGACTCACTATTTCTGTCCAATTTCTCGCAGCATCCGGATCTTGTACTGGCTATTGGCATATTCACAATAACGGATGAATAATTAATCGATTTGATTTAATATGAAAACAAACCCATTGTTTTCATACACCTCGTTATACATTTACCTAATAAACTAATACATAATAATTAGGTGTATTCATTAAAAAATTTAAAAGTGTTAAACTCATATTTTTTTTTACTTAACCTCCTTGCTTTTCAAAATATAAATTGCAAGTCTATGGGTCACAGAAAATTACCATTTCCTACAGTGAGTCGCAGTCCAGAAAAGTATGAAAACCATTGGAATAAAGCATTTGTAAGATATTGACGCACTGGTGCAATATTTTCAAGTTAAGGAGAAATTACTTTTTTTCTATTTTTAGAATACCTAATTGGTTTTCAAAAAATTTATAGCAATTGATTAAAATTTAAATAAAACATTTCATTTATCATTTTACAATCTAATGCAGTATTTTTGACAATAAACTGGAACGTATTTCTGAAAATATTTCGATGCTCCATTGATTAATACTTGATTTTCCCAACGTAATCATTACAAATTTCTGCATAGTTCAAAGTTCCAGGATTTCGTAGATTAATATGCTTATTATAAGCTTTGCGATTCCATTCACTTTACATTAAAGCAAAATTTGTCGATATTTCAATTTATTCTCGTTTTTCTTGTAAATTATTGATTATTGGTTGGGTCTTTACAAATTTGCTTTGAGTGTAGTAGTTTGACATGAAAATGAATGGCAAATGCGAATGCAAATAATAAACAAGCCGTGTCAAATTTAAGTATTCAGTCTCAGTATTTATTGGAACAGTTTGAGATCAAACGTACAAATGGCGTAGATTTCAAAAACTTTAGTAAATTATTAATGGTTGATGAACGAGTGTAATTCATATTGTGCAATTTAGATATGCTGAACATTTCAATAATATGCAATCGTTCACTTCATGAGGACCTTGTCAAAATAAATGACAGTTCATAAAAGAAACAAAACAATTATAGCAATAAATTTTACATGAAAGATCATCATTTTGAATGAATCTCATCAGCCCTATCCTGATATTTAGTAAAGACTTTCAACAGTCAAAAATTCTTTATTTAAGGATGTTGTACAGCATAAACAAAAATCAGAAACAATTGTGTACTTAAAATACACATTTTTGACGTGTCACTGTTGAAATGGGGGGCTTCGATAATAAAAGGGCAACAGTTTAATAGATCGATCAGCACAAGCGAACATAGTGTGGGACCAAAAAAAAAAAAAGAAAACCAACTACAATGCAGTCAGTATACAGGGAATACAATATGCTGATAATTAGGTATATGGGGATGACGGCGTGATTTCCAACATCCCCATTTCAAGCTGCTATCCTAATTAGCTTCACACAAGCAACCAAACGACTGGGCATCAACGCCTTAGCGATCATGTCTCCCGCGTTGTCTCCACTTGGTATCTGCCGTATTTCTAATTTGCCTTCTTGTACTTCTTCTTTGACGAAATGATGCTTTATGTCGATGTGATTGCTTACAAAGACTGAACGATCTATTGTCGGGCTCCACTATTGTCACATAACGTGTAGGTTTGCTGGTCTCTTTTTCCAACTGAGAATGCAGTAAGCGCAGCTAAGCGGCTTCTTGTGCAGAGGGACTTAGAGTTCTGGTGTTGATAACGCTACCGTGCGCTGGTTTTTTGGTGACCATGCTATCGCTGCACCAGAGGGGCACACAAGGCATCCAGAAATGGATCGACGATCTTCCCTGACATTGTCCAAGTCGGCATCAGTTTACACGATGAGTGCATTCTCAGTCCGCTTGGACACGACCTTTCGTGTACTTCAAGTATCGGAAGATACGCTTAACTGCAGTCCAATGCGTCTTTCCAGGATTGTTAGAAAAATGACTGACAATCCCCACAGAGTGGCAAATGTCTGACAGACAACTTCGACTCAAATAAACCAGACAACCGACAGCTTCACTGAACAATAGGGTGTGCATCTGCTTTACCTGTTGGCATCATAGATCCTGGTGAGGACCCAACGATGTTTTCACGCCGTTCTGAACTGACCATTTCTCCTCCATGTACTGCTGCTGCTCAATCGACAGTGTGCCATTTTCAACGTCTTCCACGATTCTGATTCTTCATTTTCTTCATTTTCCGATGAAGCATTTTGTTTGAGAGTATCAGCAGATCGTCCACATATACACCAAAGGCGAGGTAATTTTCCATAGAAGTACATGCAGGGTTCTTTCTTCAGCCTGTTCAGCACGAAACTCTGAAGAGTGTCATCCAGCATTCCGTACCATGCACGACTCGCCTGCTCAAGACCGTAAATGGATTTTCATTGCTGGCAGAATTCAGGAAGTCGGTCACAACGACCATCTGACCTACTTAGAAATTGTACTTCGCTGCCAATGACGCAAGATAGCGCAGCTAAAAATAGCCAGCGTAGAGGCGAACGTGTCTTCGTAAACAATACTTTGCAGCGGTGAGTATCCTTTGTCCACAAGTCGTTCTTTTCGCTTCTCAATCGTCCCATCTCTTCTTTGTATTTCATTTTGAAGACCCATTCACTTCTGATGGCCTTGCTGTGTAGAAGCAAGATAGCAGGTGCCCATAATTAGTTTTCGCGATGGGATGCCAGTTCTTGATTAATCGCATTGAGCCACTGGCTGACATCAGGGCGATTCATTACCTCTTCATAGCTGATGTTCTTCTTCTTCATCCTCATCGTATTCATTGCCCGCGGACTTAGGCTTGTTGAAATAGAAGAAAATCTGAATAAAATATGTTTCGATTAGGATACGGTTTCGTAGTGGTCTGCTTAGTTATTCTGGTGACGTCTTCGCTGACGGCTGTGGACTTGGTACAATGGACTCATCACCATTAGCGTGCACTTTCAATGAATGAAGTGGATTTGGATCCATCTCAGTGTTGAGAACCATACACCATCTTGAGAAGTTATACAATTACTGCCTCTTCGCCAATGTCTGGATTCAGAGGAGGATTTGTCGACCCTTCCTTTGACCAATGGCAGCTAAGGAACCGTGAACGTGATTCCGAGAACTTCACGTCTCTGGTGACGTCAATTCTCTTCCTTTTACGGTTCACAGTACGTTATCCCTTGCTGGCTTCGCAGTACCCAACGAAGAACTGTTCATTGGATTTCAGTTCAGACTTCTTTCGTTGTCCTGAGGGAACGTGGACCATTGCCAAACAGCCAAAGACTTTCAAGTGCGCCAAATTTGGCTTGCGTCCAGACCAAGCTTCTTCGGGAGTCATTTTTCACAGACACTTTGTGGGGCATCCGCTTCGTCGGTAGTTGGCTGTGCCCGCAGCCTCTGCTCACAAATCTGCGCTCATGTTGAAATCCATCAACATCGCTCTGGCCTTTTCGACAAGCGTTTGGTTCATCATTTCTGGAATCGTCCGTTCGTGACGTATACTTCTTGGAGGAATGCTGGGCCTGGACTTGCTCGACCAACTAGCTAACAACGTGATCTATTAGACGCAGAGGAAGCGTGCTGGGCCCATGACCTGTTGGGGTGGTGCGCCTCGACGATAAAAGGGCAGCAGTCTAACGGATCGATCAGCACAAGCGAGCAAGAGTAGAATACAGCGTAGGACCAAAAAAATAACGACAACACAGTTCACATGGGGTACGGTATATTGATAATTAGGTATATATGGATGACGGCGTAATTTCCGAACAGTTATTTAAAATGCTGTTTTTAAAATCAATTTAATGGTACTGAGAATTGAGGAATCTTATAAACGTTAGTACTGTAAAGCTGTATCTCTCGTATTGCCTTTGGTGCGATTTTAGTTTAACAGTCTTGAAACATTTTTTGCTCAGCACGATGAAAAGCAGGCATCGTAGGACTTGTTGACCAAAACGTGGATGGAAATTGTTGCCCGAATGCTTGTGGTCGCTTAGGTTTTATTATTTTCAGTGGTTGTTGGCGTATGGGATGTGGTGTGTGTGTGTGTGTGTGTGTGTGGGTGTGTGTGTGGGTGTGTGTGTGGGTGGGTGGGTACAATGACGTTTTTACTGCGATGGCAGACGAAGAATATCAATAAAAATAGCTTTGCTTTTTGATTTTTATTCTTTTATTGTTTCTTTGAATTAATTCATCTATTTTTAGAGAAAATGTCAACAAAAAATAAACAAGAAGAATGAGAATGCATCTGTAACGAGCCGCTGCTACGAGCAGGCTCGTCCGTTTCTTCCGCCAGACTGTTGGCACGTCCCTCGCTATTTGTCGATGGTCCGGTATTGGCCGCATCTTGTCCCCTCCTTTCTGCCTCACGCTTTAACGATGGCATTGCGACAACAGAACAACAACAATGGGTATATACTTTATTAAGCAATCCAAGGCACAGACCAACGACGATATCACACGACCGCAGCTCTCTCTCTCTCTCTCTCACCGGCCTAACTCCTTGTTCCACCTCCACTATCGTACAGCGCATCTGATCTTCATGTCCAATTCTTCATACGGTAGCTTAGTTCTTCCTCTTCGTTTTCTGGAGGAAAAATTCCGTTAGCTCGGTCCATGTTCGCTGCACATCCATTTTAGTAAGTTGCATTTATTTTATGTATTTCGTAACTGATTAAAAGTAAAGCTCAAAATATACACTGAATCTCTAATCGTTACCACAACAAAGCAGTACAATCCTTTCGAGTTTCTAAATGTTACGTTTAACATAACGAACAGTTTGTAAGTAACTACTTTAAAATGTTCCATAAATATGACTGTTTACAATAAATAAGATTGATATTTGTGAAGAAAATATTTTCAGAATGTGAAGCTAATCATGTCTTCCGTTTTAATGCAGATATTTGAAGTTTGTTATAACAATACCTGAAGGTTGCTTTCCAAGTATGAAAATCAGCTTTCCTCTAAACACTAGTGTTATCAGTAGCATAGCGCTTTGTCTGCTTTGCTGACGTGCTGTCTGATAGCAGCATTGGGTTATTGTCAATTAGTGAGTTTCATTTCTATCTGTCAATTATCAGAAAATGCATATGTCAGTTTGTTCATTAAACCATTTTTTTCATGTTCTGCTTTTCTTTTTTTTTTAATTAAAATTGCTGCACAAATTGAAATTTTCATACGAAATAAGCGAATAAATTAAAATTTAAATGTTGCACTTATCCTCATGACTCAGTAAATTACAAGCAACGTGTAAATGAATTTCGCACCTGCTGATAATTAAATAAATATCCTAAAATAATAATTAAATATATAATTGGCACAAATGTGCATTCATCACTCACGAGGATGGTTAAATTGAATTTTTGATTGGAACAAATTATATAAGAAGTTTTTTATGGCACAAACGTTATTTCTAGCTTAACCTACAAAATATTCTTGAAATGAAATGTATATGTCAAAAAAGAGTTGCTGCTAATATTTAGGTTTAGCAGACTTTATCGTGAGTTTTGCGCAATTCTGATTAGTGATAGTAAGATAGAGTTTAGTTGTAGTCAGTCTTGAAAAATACACACATTTGACAAGCAAAAGTTTGTTCTCAGTAGTGCTTACAAATGCAATTGCAAACGTCGACAATAGTGGTAAATGAAAGACAACGCCTGATTATTATGCGTGATGGTTGAATGAAGCAAAGTCATTCACTTTCCAACAACCTCACATCTTTATAACTTAATGACAGCAGCTGACATAATTGCTTTTATGATGATGCCATAATTTTCAGCTAAATAAAATTCAATTTTAATAAGATAACACACTAGAAATATATCCGTGTTTATATTTTGATGTGCTTGCTTTTCAATTATATTGAATTATTTCCATTTTCATTTCTATAGATGAAAATTTCAGCATTTGTGCCTGGGTTCAACATATGTCCACTGAACTAATAATATACTAAAATGGTATGTAAAATCAAATATATGCACATGGCCTACTTCTATCAAGTATATTATAAATTAGAATAACTATGAATAATCAATTTAATTTTTCCTGAAAGCTAAACAGTATTCACTAGCCGTTCTCCACAGTGGGCTGTAAACATTGTCGTGAACAGAAGCAAAATGGAAATTGTCATGCAAAGATTTCATGAAATCTTTCCGTTCAAATATGTAAATATGGCCTATGCTTATCAGTGTAGAAAGTACTGCAACCTTCGCTGGTAACAGACTCTGAAACAACCGTCGCAGACCAATTAAATCAGTAATTTGAAAAGAAGAAAAGATATCAGTCATAAATTGCAAACTCAAGTAATTACTATTTCAGATTAAACTGTGATTTTGTGCTACAACAGTAGTTTAACGAAGTGAAAATAAAACAGTCATAAGTTAAACTCACCAAAGCATAAAATTATACGTGCGATCGCAACTGAAAGTGAAGTTTTCTTCACCATCCAACAATGTGGTTCGCTGGCTTTTATAGTAAGTCATTTATAGTATAGTAGTCATTCGACAATATTGATCCTATTACAATAAGCAATTGGCCAACAGAACATCCATACATGAATCCAAATCAAGACACTTTGGCTGTCTCTATTCAATTTTGGCAAGTTTTCCTGTTTCATCAACTGCACAATAACAAGGGAGCAAACTTCCAATTATCCAACAGGAGCGACTTCTTTCCTTAAAATCATGATCAACAGTCGCTGCTCATCTTGCAAATTAGAAGCATTCCATTTCAACTTATAGTTCACAACATTTAAATTGTTGCAAATTAACGATTGTGCAAAATTTACAACTTTTCCATTTTGCCAGTTTTTGCGCCTTGAAAAATGCCTCGAATTGTTATGTTTGTTGCTTCAATTTTGAGATATTATAAATTCCATAATTTAATAATACTTGAAAATCATTTTTGTCACAGTAAGGTTATGCTTGCAAGAATACCTGCGCATCTGGCCGGATGGTGAAATATTCGGCATCAACCTATTACAAGTCACATGATGTCATCTTCAATCGCAAAAGGCAACAGAAACAACATCACAAAACTATACATTCACTTCTATCCTCCACACCCATACATCAAACATTTCGTTCATGGTTCCTATATATCGCTGAACTATCAACGATTACATGTGGGAATGCTCAACAAATGACAACAACCAAGAAATCAAAACAACAATAATCAACATAGCAAAAGGAAATTAATTTATACTGAACAATAGTAACCAAAGATATCAATCGAAAACTAAACCAGGCAAAATAACAACAATCAAATCAAAACTAAAAACGATTTTTCTGTGAATAAAGGTTAATATACCGCTGAAGCAACTTGTGAGGGTTCCGTTTTGAAGAATATTGATTATTAGTAAAATGTCTGTTTGATAGCATATAACTGAAGTATTTTTGCATCAAACCCTACATTCTCGCACAATAAGATTTATGAATAGCAGTTAATTTTGGAAAATATTTGTTTTTTAAATGTATTGTCATATTTGTGTTTTAGTGCTTTATATTTATTCTTCTATTCACACCTTAACTAATCAACCTAATTAATTGAATAATGCAAACCTTCACTAATGTCGATGTAATAATTACAGGTGTCTAGTTTCAAATTGAAAAGAAAAAAAGCAAATAAAATAAGAAAAAGTAAAAAGTTCTTTTAATATTAAGTTAACGTATATTTCAAAAATAAAATCACGGAAATATAATTAATAATTAGAAATACAGTTATATACAGTATAATCATTGCCAAATCACTGATAAAAAGGTTAGAAAGTAATAGACCAATCAGAGAAAAGCAAACATTGTATCCATGGTTAACATTTCATTTCGACGGTGTGCGACTAGTGGTGGCGATGCGTAACTAAAGTGCTGGTGAAAAAACCGGTAATTCAGGTAAAAATTTAATGTATAGCTTTGTTTCTCTCATATTTTGCATCAGCGTTAGTATATTTATGTATTTACGTAGGTTTGCATTTGAATATGCACACAACAGTTGATATACTTTTTATGCAGAACTCTCAAAGTACATATTATTGAAAGTTCAATGATTTGAAAAAGAAAACACATTTCAATTTATTATATTGCGTAGCTTCTAAAATTAACTGTAGAATACGTTAAAGTTGTCAGTTGTTACTTGCTCATGGCGTTGAATTTTATTCTTAACTGAACAGGTCGAATATCACTAAGTGTATAGTATTTTCTATTATTCAATATTGCAGAATGCCGCTTTTTATACACAAGTTACTTAAATTAATCATCTCATATTGTTTTAGAAATTTTACATCACCAAAGACATTAGTTAAATTATATTTTCTGTCTCGTTAATTTTGCATGTCAGCGCGTGTTACTAGTGTGCTTAGATTTTAGTGAAAAGCTGTTTTCAATGACTTCCATCTGTGCAAGTCATTTTTGAATTTTCAAATCTCAAATTCAGACATACGTAGGTGTGTTTTGTCTAAGTCAATTTTTTGTTGTGGCATTTTCAGTGCGCTAATTTATATTTTGACTGAATGTTAAATGTCAAGGTCATTTCTTTTTTCAGATAGTTCTCATTGGGTGAATTTGACAGCGCATCTGAATTTATTTTTTTTCAAATCATTTCGAACATTTATTATTTTTATTACATTCAAATGCACCTTTGAATACCATATGCAACGCAGTTAAAACGGTTTTTGCCGCATTGCGCGCAGTGTCTGACTTTTATGCAAATATGGGCAGTTGAAAATTGCGTTCATAACAGCGTGCCAGTGAAATTAAATTGACTCTTTGACTAACAGCATTTGCTCAATTTATTTCAGCGTTAAGTACAGAGTAAGATATGTTTTTAGATATTGAAGAATGTTATCTTTTCAAATATAGGCGTTGTCCAGGTTGAATGCAAATTTGTGTGCAATTTCAATTTGTTTGCTTTTGAGCTTAGGTGTGACCTGAATAATGTTTGCTTAACGCTATGCGTTTGATACTTGTTAGTCAGTAGAAATGAACTTTATGCAAATCTTCTTGTGACTACTACTATCACGCTGCTATTGAAGTTCA
>JYDV01000026.1:0-228434 GCA_001447645.1 Trichinella pseudospiralis
CAGAAACACTCCTGATTTCGATGATCTACAACCACTTCCAATATCACCTTGGCGATTCGCACTCTCAACAGCATGTGCATCCAATGACTCTATTGATATATAGATGTTACGGAAGTACCGGATATTGGAGTCGATTAGAAAACGACCGGCATCAGAAAGAACATAGTCTAACCACCGGCAATGAATTTTAACGGTTCGGTTGAACGACTGGTTTAGAATTTTTGCTATGTTTCTTGATGATGATCCATTGGCTGCAGAAACACACTTGATTTGGATGATCGACAACCACTTCCAATATCAGGTTGTTGATTCGCACTCTCAGGAACATACGCATCCACGGATGCACAGAGCTGTCAGATCTTACGGTGTTTTTCTCATCCTTGTGTATCTTGCATTGAATAAAATTGCGATTCATTCGACTGAGTTTTGTTGATTCGTTATCGATTGTGTACGAGACGTGTATCGATTTAATTCAACTCGTCGCGTAGTCAACTCGCTGCGATTATCTCTCTGTGGCATACTTTAAAATGGTAGATGCCATTTCTCAGTGCACCGCGTGGGGCACTAATTTATGAATGGCGGATACAGTATCCTGAAACTTTTGTACATGTATATGTTATTATGTTATGCAATCTTTGCTTGATAGTCTGATGAGGAACGGTATAGGGCTTTTCATTCGTTTAAATAAAATTGCAATCTCAATTACGTGATATTAAAAAATTGAAAATTAATAATTTGTATTGCATGCAACTTACATTATGCATATTAATATATAAATCAGAATAAATGTTGCGGTGAGTTGATCTATTTCAGCATGCGGAGATTAGAATTGCTTTTGACGGAAATAGAAAAGTACATTCTACTATAAGAGAGGAATTAGTTGTGCGTAATTTGCATTCGCAACATAAATCACTTGTTCACTCCTTTTACAATTTTTACATTTCAAATTTAAGTAGATTTATATATAGTTTTTGCATTAAATTGGTCAAATTCTATGTTAAACAAAAGGCAAAAATAAACCTCGCGTAGAAAAGTTAATTGATGTGATTTATCATATAAAAATTATGCAGTTGAAAAATTAAGTTTTCAATTCATTATAGTTCAATGGGATGATAGAAATTACATAATACGTTTTTTGAAGGATTCTTCTTGATGAAGATTATCTTATGTGAAAGATTTTTGCCGTGACCAGGATTCGAACCTGGGTTATTGCGGCCACAACGCAATGTCCTAACCACTAGACGATCACGGCTGTCTTGTGGTTTTGCAAAGTTTTTTTAAGTAATAAATTTGAATGTTTTGTAATTGATAATGTGGGTAGAAGAATATTACATGTTAGAAACAAGTTGATATTATTTCAGAGATGCATTTATATGGAAAACAGAAATTTAGTTGACTTTATAGAGCAACAATTGCAGTTGAAATTTTTTTGTTTATATTTTGTAATGTACGGTTCTAAAAGTTTTGTTCTAATATAGATAATAGTAATACATTTTCTAAAGGGTGTAGTGCATTAAATATTTTAGATGTGTTAATTTTTGTTACTTTACTGAATAACCGTACTTACAGTATGAAATATTAAGTGATATATCAATCTGTTTGTTTAAACATATTACAGTACTGATTATATTTTTGATATTTTTTGTATTTTTTCGTTTTAAACTAATGAAGTAATGAAAAGAAATTTATCAGTTTCTGAAACTTTTGTTTTAATTGAACTGTATGGATCAATTTTTATCAATGGCAAGTTACATATCTTAGTTTTTGTAAAGAAATATAAAGTTGAAGATAGGTTGTACATGAATTATATGGCTTACGGTAGATTTTTTGTAAATATAATTACTTTAGATTTATGCGACCAACATATTTGAAGAACGTTTGGAAGAAATATAAGGTTACTGGTATACAGATTGCCCCCAAAGCCCCTGAACAACCATTTCACGGTATTGGCTGGAGTCTTTTTTGCGTTACTTTCTGCATCTCCTTAGTCTGCAAAGCAATCAATGTCGACTGGAGAAAAAAATCTGATGCCTTGCGAAGAAGCCATCATCAGAGCTCATTGTCATAATGCTGATCCATTGACCAATGTAAGCTTTTTGATTCTTCGTCCTGCTTTGGCAAATTTTCATTTATTTTTCACTTTTTGATTACGTGAAGTTTAAGTTTATGATCAATTCCACTTCTGTTTATTTATGTTTAGTGTTATTTTGAAATTTGCGTGATTTGGTCATTCTTTATATTTTTCTGACTTCTTTAATTTTTCGAAATTAAGCAGAATTTGATTAAAATTTATGATTTTTAATTGTTATGAATAATGAATTTGAAGGTTTTTAGTTTTTTAATTTTGTTTTATTATTAGTATACAATTGTTCACAGTTAGATATCAGTGTTTTCAGTGTTTAATTTTAAAACTTTATTTCAAACTATATAAAATTTTAGTATGAAAAACTTTTATTAGCCGAAGAGATCACTGTTGAGTTTTTACAACATTCTAGAAATACTTCATGCAGCAAACAATGCTTCGAGTTAAAAGTCCTGCAAAATCGATAGAATTTTACACTAAAGTTTTGGGTATGAAGTAAGTTTTTCGGTGAAGTCTCACATTTTTCCATTTTTAATTATGCTGAAAAATTGCTTTTTTCTATTTTATATTTAAATGCCGGAAATTTTATTGAATAATTGCATTAGTTATTTGCTTAGCATTGCTTTGAAATTCTATTTCTATTCGACTATTGCAAATAAAAAAGTCTCGTTTTCTTACTTTCTTGTTGCTGTTTTTCTCACATGACTTCAATTTCTTTGTAAATATTGAATAGCCAAATTGAGTTTTGTGTTGTAATTAAAAAACAAATTTTGAAAATTTTCTCAAAAAGATTTTTTTTAATTCCAACTAATTAACAAGCAGTCTTCTTTGTTAGATTACTTCACCGTATGGATTTTTTCACTATGCAGTTCTCATTGTATTTCTTGGGATACGAAGATATCAGTTCCAAGCCTGCTGATTCCAATGCAGCTATAGAATGGACATTTTCAAAAAGAGCAACTCTGGAGTTAACTCAGTAAGATTGAATTGCAGTACTGTCTGTGAATTGAAAATGTAAAAAGATATGATTTCAATTTCTGAAAGTTTTTTTTTAATTGCAGCTTTAGTTGACTTTATAATCCATAATTATTTATCATTCATTTTGCGCTTAATGACTAAAACAATTTAGTAACTGGGGTACTGAAGATGATCCAGATCAAGCTTATCATAATGGAAATCAAGAACCCAGAGGCTTTGGTATGCAATTTATTTTTTTTAGAAATTATCACATTTTTAATTTTGCAGGTCACATTGGAATAGCCGTTCCGGATGTGTATGAAGCGTGTGCTCGTTTTGAAAAATTAAATGTAACTTTTGTTAAACGTCCGGATGATGGAAAAATGAAAGGAATAGCATTTATTCAAGATCCAGATGGATATTACATTGAAATTTTTAATCCATCCACATTGCCTAACATTATTTCTTCCTTTACACAACAGTGACATTCTCAAAATAGTTGGGTAATGTGATTTTAGATTTAGATTTTTTTTCTGGAACAGTAACATCTTCATATTGTGCATTTGAAAAGAAAATAAATTCATTGGAAAAAAACAGATGCATTTAACTTGCAAAACTTAGACTTTCTTCATTGGATTAAATATTTTTGCAAATTCAAAGCACCCAACAGGAGTTTGGGAATTTCTACATAATCTTGTTGTTGGTGGGAAAATGAGTCCGAGATGAGTGACGCCGGGCAGGTGAATAATGAATAGACGAAAGAGGCATATTTGAACAACAGTCGTTGAATATCTTCGTTAGCAGAGGTGGAAAAGCAAGATGCAAGCACGTCGTTGACAACAATACTACCTGAAGTTGTGATCGGCGAATAGATGCCAGTTTTGACGACTTTGCTCTTGGAAATGACTTTCGATTCGACAAGTTGGTCGTTGTCAGCTTTAACAAAGATGCATTTTCCGATGGAAACTTTTTCAGCCATCAAAACCATCTCTTTGCCATCGCAGTCGGTCTGGTAAATCATGTGCAACGGTGTCAATGAGAGTCGGTGTCCGGATTCTGTTTCCAGGTTAATAAACTGAGCTTTTGTCTCCTTTTGGGCGTGGATCCAAGTCATCACCGGACTGTATTCCAAGTGTCCATTTTCGGTACGCGTTAATACCTGAGCATCTTTCTTTTGTAAAAGGTGTTTCATTTGCATACGTCCGTTGGTGGTTAAAACCCAGTCGTCTCCGTGAAAGCATCTGGCGTGTCCTCCATTTTCTACCATTTCAACAGCTGGCTGAAAAATTATCATTATTATAAGAGTGAAAATTATTGAATAATTGATAATGAAAAAAAATATGCGATTGAATTGAAATTGATTAATTGGATAGGCCTGATATTTAATCAGTTCACTGCGAGCTGCTGTTAAAGAATGGGTTTTTTCAATTATTTTTTTCAAAAAATGTCTAACGTTTTCTCATTGACAACAAATTTAGATAAAATTGATTGAAAAGAGCAATCAAATGTCAAGTTTGTTTTATCAGTTTGAAAATTCCTTGGAATAAGTAAAATATGAGTGTAATTTTCGAAGATACTGTAGATGAAATATTTTAGAATTATTTTTTGTTTTTATATAATGAATTAATAGTAAAATTTTTAGTTTAAATAATAATTGAAGAACGGGGAAATGTATTCGAAAAGAGATAGCGACTAATTATTGTGTATGTATGTGTATGTGTGAGTATACCTCAGCTATAGCTTCAGTTTGGACGTTGGAAGCGATCAGACTGTCACAAGTGCAGGTACATTTTTCTCTCGCTTCATGAATGAACAGGCAGTCGGTTCTTGTCAGCTCACTGCAGGAACGTTTAGCACTGAGCTGACGTTGGATGAAGGTCCTCTCTCCGGCATCGCCTGGGCACATGGCGGCGCCACTTGCCACTGTGGCGATCAGCACCAGCGTCAAGACGAGCTCAAGCAGAAGCTTGTGCATCTTTTTGTCTGGCCGTGTCTCTTCGGATGTACAAAAGTCGGATGGTCAAGTAGAACTTTTAAAAGAAGAAAAACTGTGTCAAGCACTTTTTTCGACCTGTTCCAATTTGCAGGAAAACCAATCCCCAATATCGGGCAATCAATTTCATCAAGCCAACTGCTGCTGCAAGCAGTGTTGGGCGGTTTGGAAACTTCTCCGCACAAAACTTGCCCCCTACATCCTTTTCTCACATTCTCCTGTCCTTGGCAACGACCGGATATTGACTTGCTTGAAATCATGGTCTGTCGCCAATTGGTCCTTTTGCCCATTGGACCGCTTGCATTTTACCTTTTTGCAAAGCTTCTCAAAATCGTGCACGCTTTGTTTGTTGCAGATTCCTCAAACTGTCACAAATTATTTTTCAATTATTTTTTTTTCTTTTTAATTCACAAATTTTTTTAAAATACTTAAAAACAACATAACAAAACAATAATCTCTTGGTTTTTGTTCAGTTCTGTAGTTTTCACTCGTATATAGCTTTGCTTTTATGTAGATAAATTTTGTTTTCATAATTTGTTTGTTTGTTTGTTTATTTGTTTTTTTTTGATGTGAATGAATTTAAAGCGTTCTGTTTTGTTTTGAACGAAAATCATTCAATCGCGCTTGTTGCTGCTGCAGTGCAATTGGAACGGAAAGGGGCGGTGGCGAAAGGGAGCGTGTCGATTTGATTTCAACACACTTGCAGCCAACGGCTATTTACCACTGAAATTTCATGGATTTGAAAGCATAAAGCCTAAATTACTTTGACGCCGCGAAATCACTCGGCCACCGTCTTCGACCTGTGAAATAAATCATCTTTCTGCTGATTTTTTTTTCAAAATCAAAATTCGAAAATAATTCTCTTACATTCAACATACATTACAATATTTATTTCTTGTTAATTAAATTAATTGTTCTCATTTTATGTTTTATTATATTCAAAATTAAATAGTTTATTTGAAATTTGATGTTTCAAAAATTTCCAAGACAATTCTTTATTTTTTTTCATTGAAATTTAGCAAACTTTTCTCTTCTTGTTCAAGTGAAAGAAGAAATTGCTTCAAAAGCTTATTTCAAAAACTGGAAATTTAAAATGCTTGCTTGCTTCACAATGAAAATTATAGGTCAATGGAAGAAATGAAGCATACATTTTTATTTATCCAAAAAAAATAACAAAATTATACAAATGTCATTTATTCATTCTATTGTCCATCTTTTGTGCAAGATCATTATTGAAGGTTGACATTCATTACAAAGTGCACTTTTTTTTGAAATAGTATTGCCGACACCGATGGAATGAATTCTGTCCTCTTTTAAAAATTCTTAACATTCAATGCATGTAAAATTAGAGAGTATTTAATCTTTTTTAAATATTCAAATTCAAAATTTGGTATATTCACTGCTTTAGAAGAAACTGTTAAATGAGCCTGTATATTGATGTTTAAAAAACGTTGTTGATATGCAAAAAATAGACAATCATTAAAAGATACAAGAGGAAACAATCCCGACATTATGCTGTGTGAACAATGAATAATTAATTAAATTGCCAACACAATAATTTGCTTTTCTGAACTGAATTTCCATATATTTTATGCTGATTTGGAAGATCATAAATTAGCACCAAAAAGAAAATTATATTATGCATGAGAAATAAATATGCATAAAAATCTTTTCAGTGTTGATCTGTAAAATTTTTGACATCATAATTTTACATTATAAACCGACTTTAAACAATTATTTTTACGTAAATTTATTTTAAATAAATTGCAATCTAACAGTCAAATATCTGTGCACTTTAAAATGCTATGTTGTGAATGCACAACTTGTTGCTGAAACCTAAATTGTTTGCATTGTTCAGAATTCGTAAAAATGGTGCAAAACCAAATTTCTGTTATTTAGCTTTGACCAATTTTAATTTAATCATGCTGCATTCATCCTTGTTTTAGCTAAGAGCTAATGTAATGTACTGACCAAAATCAATGAATGGTTGGTTATAAGAACATTGGCAAAGCACTAGCATTACAGATTGTTTGACTAATAATGCAATCTTCTGGTATAAATATGTGTGAGATTTAATAGGATATATAATAATATGTAAGAAACGCTGCACTGTTGGTAAAAGAAGAGGACAAAAATGATGTATTGATTATATTATATTTTGTGTGCATAATGTGTTTATGTGAGAATAATGCGTTTTACATCTACAAAAAGTGTTGCGCGTTTTTAATATCGTAATACGTAATACTTGAAGTAATTAACTTTTGAGTGCAAGGCTAATTCTTTGCAAAGCACTGTAGGTCAAAAAACCAAATGTAACAAGTGATCCTGGAAAAAAAACTTTTAAATGCTATGAGCTTGGACATTATTACTTCACTTGTTTATAGTGAACCTTAATCATATGTGAATATATCCAAAATGGGCAATGCAATATGTTCAAAATGTAGCTATGATTTTACAGTATAGAATTATAATTATCTGAGAAGAAGATGTATAGAAATGTTGTGGAAGTTACAACAGCAGAAAGTGCATTGAAGAGGCTGGTTCAGCTTCTAGTTTAGTGAAATTCTTAAGCTGCATTTGTTCTGTGCATATCATATTATTTTGTAAAAAAAGTTTCATATCAGCGGATAGAGATAGCTGATTACAGTGTTAACAAATATGTAAAAAATTAGATGTAAAGCTTTTACAAACAACTTGAATTTATTTATCTTAATCAGATATGAGAGAAAATTGTTTCTTCAAGTATGTGAAGCAATATAAAACAAAGTAGCACAAACGCGAAATATTTAAATGTCATCCATTTATGTTATGTTAAATTTTGTTTTATTTTTCACCAAATCTGAAAGTTCAAAATACATGTTTGAAATAAATAGTACTTCAATGATTCTCTTATTCATATGGTTATTATAGACATCATAAATTTAAGACTCTTCTTTTTGTGAAATATTTTAAATGTTTTACAGATATTTTATTTCAGAAGTTCTTATTAAAAATATGTATTTGAAATATAAATTTCACTGTTTAACATGACCATTTTACGAAAAGACAAAACAAATCTTGTAAACATGACTTTCAATTCTCACAAGTGGCATAATGTTCAAAGAGTATTGAAAAAACATTTTCATTTTCAAATAACAAATCAAATTCAATGTGTTGGATATAATAAATTTATTAAGAAACATTAGAGTAGAGAAAATAAGTTGAATTATGACAAGAATTTATACATTAGTTGAATAAAAATGCGGCAGTGTATAAAGGTTTTGAAATCATCTGCTATAATTAAAGTAAAAAAAATGCATAATTTTTAAAAATTAAAATTGTGATCTATTACAGCCACTAGTGGATCACGTGCTTGCTGATGTCAAGCAAGCCGACAAGCAGAGACGGGATTTTAATATCACCAACTGCCGTGCTGAACATCATCACTTCATAGAGTTGTTGTGGCAAAACGCTGGCCAACGCCCGTTGCAGCCAACCGATATAAGCGAACGCGATCTTCTGCAAACCTTCACTTCCAACAGTGGAAAAGCACGAAGCTAACACATCGTCGACAACAATATTTCCTTCCAAAGTGATCGGTGAATAGAAGCCGGCATGAATTTCACGTTTCAAGCTGGTGATTTTACTTTCACGAAGCTGACGTTGCTCATCATCAATCGTGTAGATACATCTGCCGACGGTCAAATCTTTGGCCATTACGGATCTGGCTGCTCCACCTTGACAATCATTTTCGTAGATCAAATGCAAATCTGTCAATAGAAGCTTTTTCGAATTTTCTGTAACAATTTGCACAAATTCAGTGGAACGATCTTTGTTGGCGTGAATCCAACTGGTAATTGGAGAGTAGACCAAATTCTGCTCAGCATCGCGTGCCAGAACACGCAAATTTGACTTTCCAAGGGCTTCTTTCATTTTCATCGGACCTTGTTCAGTTTGCACAATGGAATCACCGTGGAAGCACCGGGCACGCCCCTAATTTTTCAAAAAAAAACATGAATTAAATTTGTGCAGATGAAAAAAAACAAATAAAATGATCAAAAGAGTACTTTTTGTTCATTGCAATGGTAGTGTGTCGTTTGTATTATTATTATTATTATTATTATTGTTATTATTATTGCTTCATTAGCATATTTGAAGTGCAATAAAATTCTCCAAATGCTTTCAAGGTAAAAGTTTACAACAAAATTGAAGAAGAACAGCCAGTTTACAAGCAATACATCATTTGCAAAAGTGTAAGATGTCATAAAAGAAGTTGTTGTAATTATTCCATCAAATCTTATTTCATGTTGACCTGTTTTCTTTGAAAATGAGAATCCTCAAAATTCAATTATTAGCATTTATTGATAAAATTCAAACAATTCCTCCATTTCTTTCTTGATCACTGTTGTAATGCTGCAATGTTTACCATATAACATAGCATACAATAAATATAGTTTTACAGTTTAATATTTTTAAAAATTTCACCAATGTTCTGTTTGATCAGTCAATTCAATTTAATAATTTCTATGCAAATTGCCACTAAACATTGATGAACAGAATATTTATTTGTTTATTAAATCAATTTTATTTATGCCTTCAAACAATAAATAATACATTATTAATTAATAAATATAAATTGAACAGTATTTTAATTGTATAAAATTCCAATAAGATTAATTATGAAAAGTATCAATTGAATATTCGAAATAATAATGTTATGTTATGAAATAAGTATGAATGAATGTTGAGTTATTTTTGAAATGTATTCAAATTTCAATATCTCATTCTTAAGATTCATTTCTTAAGATGAAATGCAAAGAGAATTACAATTTATACATTGCAACAATGCAAACTTGAATATGTTGAAAATTTACATTGAAAAATTTTGCTTGTTAATCTGTAAATTTATTTCAATAATGCTGTTGTTAATAATTTGCTGCGTTGTTTGATCAATAAATTTAATCTTCATAAACACGCCCATCAGTTGTCGTATCATAACTTACTAATTGACCCGTTTCAGATAAATTACACACAATTGTCACATTTTTCAAAAGCGTACATTTTTCATATTCTCACATTTGAACATGAAACTTGTCATATATCAATAAATTATTAAATTATTTTTTAAAAATGAAGAAAAAACATACAAAAAAATGCACACAATAAGTGTAAAAAAATAATTCACTGTTCGTTCAGTTAACGAAATTAGAAAACATTATGAATTATTAAAATAAAAAAAAATTAATAATTACATTTTCACCTTCTGCTGCTGGGACAGTTTGTTCGGTAATATCGACCGATTGGATCAGACGTTCACAAAGGCATGGACATTTATCCCGAGCTTCGTGAATGAACAAACATTCGTGACGCATGATCTCTTGGCAGGAAGATTTCTTGACCAACTGTGGCTGGATGAACGATTTAGCATCCGTCTCATCTGGACAAGTTAAGCCTTGGACGGCCACAATTCCACTCCACCAACAGGAAGAGATGCAGAGGATTAAGCTGAACATTCCAAGCGGCAGTTTGGAAATTGATCGCATCATGTTTTATTATTGATAATAAAACGTTGTTGTTGTTGTTGTTGTATCGATTGATCAAGATACTCAAACAAGCAAAATATAGTGCTATATTATGAAGCAGAGATGTTAAATTTAGACAATTTCAACAAAATCTGGGACATTATTAAAATATAAATATTAACTGGTTCAAAATTAGATCACGTCCTCTCCGTACACACATGCACACACACAACTGGATCTTGCTTTCTTCGACGACCATCTTGCCTACCCTTTCCTTATTGGATGCAAAAAGCAGCACGCTTCATCTTCTTTTACTTTTACTTCTGTCCACATTTGACCAATTTCATTCACATCTCATCTTACATTAAAAGGAACAACCGGATTTATTCATGTTGTCAAAACTGGGCAATAATATCATTTGCTTCCCATTTTTACAATTATTCATAATCAACCATAGCGCTGTTCACTCATTGGTCATCTTTCTTTCTCATTTTCGCTTTCTCTTCCTTTACGGTACAATAAAACGGCCATTTCAAATTGTCAACTGTTGTTTACACATGGTCAAACAACACACACTGTTTGCATCTCATCACAACAAAATTTATATTTCACAACAAATTGCAAAATTGCGTTGACAATTTGAAAAATATTTATTAATTCCCATTTTAAAAAATTTCCACTTTTCCATGGTAATTTCTTGAATTGAACATCTTCAAAAAATTTTTCACCATACATAATACTACACACAGATGTCCACTTTGTTTAATGCAAACAAATGTGTCAGTTGGTCACTAATCAGTGATGCTGACATAAACACAAGCTGTAAAATATTAAAAAGCTAACTTAAGAGTGTAATTTTACAATCAGATCACGGTTAACTTTTCAAATTTCACTTTCGCAATATTTCCAAAGTTTACAAATGCATCTCCTCTTCTTGTACATGTTATTTTGATAATGCCAACATTTATAAGAAACAAAATGCACTTGTGCAAATATTGCAATTATTATCATTATCAGATCTGTTGCCCATCACGACATCTATAATCAATATGCAAAATGATTCGACACTTTCAAACAATCAAAAAGCAATATAATAAATATTACATCGTAAACTCAATAAACAATGGACAAATTATCAGTTGAATTTTAAATGTTAAATTAAAAATAACGCATAGTTCTTTTAAAATTATTACAGAACATCCTGATGTTATATGGTAAATCGGTACAAACATCAAATTTAAACTTAACACTATTACATCAAATTCTCTCTACAAAATAATCAATAATCAATTTCAGCAAACAACGAGTAAAGTATCAAGTATTTAAAGTAAATAAATCTATTTACAATTTTCCACTGGTAGTTCAAAACAGAAACAAAATTAAGATGCCATGGGTGCAACAGCTTCAGATAAAATCTGTTCCCAAGCTAACATTTTTTCCTCATGCCTCAAAATCATATTTTTCTTCCTTTCTATCTCTTGTTTCATGTCATTCATTTCCTGAAAATCATATTCATCAATGATTGTTATTAAAAACTGGTCAAATTAGCGGAACATTTACTGAAAATACGAACAAAATTCACACATACCTCTTTCAATACCTCTTCAGGACAGTATGCAGAGAACAGCGCATACAGTCGATTAAAATGACGCTCTGAACGTCGAGCTGCTTCAATCAAACGATGCGTCGCAACTTCAGCGGCTAAAAGCTTATTCAAACATCATTTGGCTGAAAAATTTAAATTTATTAAAAACAAATATTTGTCACTTGTTTTAATTTCATCCGCTTCAATGTGCCTAGTTTTCACTGGAACTGAAAGCAAAGTCAGGCAAGATTTCACTGCCTGTCTGAAATTGTTTATAACGTCACCGTTGTATTCCTCCATGCTAAGCATAATTTTGTAAAACAATAAGAAAAAAAACCATTCAATATTTTCAAAATATCTTACACCAATCGATGATCAACAATAATCAAGAATGAGAGAGAAAAAAACAGAACAAAAGGAAATATACAATTTTTATTCTTCAAATAATTCCAATAGAATTTGTACAACGCTTCGTGGAACTGTGAAACAGATCCATCAGTGCAATTATGAAATCTAAAAGAAAAATATAATTAAAATGAAAATAACTTGCAAACTTAAAATATCACAAATTAAAATGTCCAAAATGTTATCAAATTCAGTTAGCTAATTAATTATATAAAACACATCACTTTATAATAACAAACTGTTTGATTAATTCACTCGACATATTTAATACTTATACCATCATTTAAAGGTAATTATTGTATGACTGTAATTGTAAAGCATATTGTTTAAAAAAAACTTTTTACCAGTTACCTGTACAAGCAAAAATACCACCAACAATGGCACAGATCCGTAAAGCAAAAACAAATAAGGACGTTTTGGATTTTCGAATCAAGACCATCATTGGAGCAAAGTCGAAATAAATAAAAATTCCGCAACTACCGTGAGAACCTTGATCATGATCAATAATACGTCTTTTATGGGTGACGGAATATTGTGACGTGAATGTCTCCATCCCATTCAGGTCAGTTATCTTTGTAGGCACCACTTGAATATAATAATAGAACATATCCCGCTCTGAGAAAAGAAAACAGTTCAAAAACAATTAAACAATCAAACGTCTGCTTATACTATCAAACGATTCTTTTTGAAATCCATCCAGTGGATTAATGATTCCAGCAATACGAGGACCAAAGCCAAATTTTTCAATTCGGTGAGAAAAATTAAAGCCTGAAACAACTGCAATTACAACATGCAATACAATTACATGACCCGAGTAAAATTTTTTTTAATATCAACTTTTCCTGCAGCACAAACCCGTGCGTTGATTACATAAAATGATCATAATTACCTTCATTCTGGCGTCTGGCAAAAATAATAAAATTTGAAACTGCCTCCAATCGAATCGTTTCTTTGAACGTGATGCGCAATTTACCACGCAATTTGTTCATCAGAAAATAACCATGAATACGACATGCATCGACTATTCCCGTTGCGGTTGAGGAATCATTGTTTTGGCGGTCAACTGCAAAGTCGTGCAAATGGCGCCAAATTTCAAAGCCCATTGAATTTCTTTCACTCAAATGATGCAAACGTTCCGGAACATGCAATTCCTTTGAAAATTAATACATGCTTTTATAATAAGCTGAAAATGAAGTTTACAATCAACTACACCTCACACATATATAAAAACTTCAAAAATTTATTATTCAAAATTTATTACATTTAAATTCAAATTTTATGCATTTTACATCTTCCATTACTTTTATAATTATTGCTTATTCTAATGACCTATATTACGCAATGTGGAATACTGTAGTTTAAACTTGATTTTCACATTTCAAATAAACACTGAACCAAACTTTTATTTAACAATTATTTGCGACAAAACATACTTCATATTAAATTGAACGTCAAAAATAGTATTAATAAATTACCACATATCACTATTTGTTTGTAGAAAACGGGAATATGACTCATATCAAAAGTGTAATGAGATGATTACAGATGAACAAAATAACAAATTTATGATTTACGTGTCGGGTTAAACGTTATGTTTGAAATGATAATCTCTCAAAGTTCATAAAGCATCGTTTCTCACTACAGAAATCATTAACTTCAACTATAACTTCTGTCACCAAGCAAAAAATGAAATACTCAAGAATTTAACACTGTTATTGAAATAAAAATCCAAAAGCCGTCAATAAATGTCAAGTAGCACTACAATTTTAAATGTTGAAATAGAAAATCATAAAATATTGATATTATTCTACCTTGTAATGTGTAATAACTTACTCGAACATTTCGCAACATGTTCCAGTAAAGTTGAGCTTCGGATGATAGCTTGAAGCGAACTGGAACCATGCTTATTTCTTCACTGGATGCAAGAGATTTCTGTTTTACCCCGTCCATGCTTGTTGCCAAGTATTCACATCTCGTAGCAACAGTGAGATCAACGTACAACGTCAACTGACTATAAAGAGAAAATCCTACCGCAAAGAAATCTAATTAAATGCATCACTTGCTCTTTGAATGATGTGTCCACAGTAAAAGTATATGCATAATATATTTCACTGAAGTACAAAAATTCACAGTAGATCAACCAGATAACAATAACCAGAAACGCTAGAAACACTATACAGAAATAAACTGATTAAAAAAGAAATGGAAAATCAACAAATCCAAAATTGCACTTGCTTGCACCATGTGAAGCACTGTATTCCATTCTGACGCTCTGACGAATTTTGGGAAACGCATCCAATTGTTCCATGAAGGATATAACAGGTTTTTTTCGTTGTCGAACACCAAACATACTATTAAAATGGCATTTTAAAAGTGTATTGTAAATAAATGCTCAGTTTCTTATCCTTCTTATACATTATGGTTGTATCAATAAGTTAATGGTCATGAAATTTATAAATGTAAGCAAATTGACGTTTTTGAGCATTTATGATTGATTTGAGCGAACATTGTTCATCAAGATTTACTATAACATCTGGGACAAAAACTTACAGATATAAATTAAACTGTATAAATTACGGTAGCAAAACAAACAAGCATATCTTCTCAATATATAATAACTGAACAAAGAAAAAAGATTATTCAATTCAAATTAAAAATAACATTTCCTTACTTTATTTATTTATTACAATAGTTCCTCCTTCACCAAAATGAATATCAATTGTTAAAATTTTGTCAAATCTACAGTCACTTATAAACTAATGAATACAAATATGACGAGGGTGGCGCGAACGCCGACCCTCACACCCAAAAACTATGCAGTGAGCACGTCCCAGTTCGGGACGGCCCCAGAGGTCAGCTGCTTCGGAGTGCAATGAATCAGCCTCGCCCTGGAAGTTCGATCTTCCTGATCATCGAAGCTTCCCTGCCAGGTAAGTATACTCAACATGCCACTATCATTCTCTCCCATAAAATGAATATAGTATCCGTTAATTGGGTTTTGCATTTTATTAACAAATATTAATCGATGATATTCACTTATATGATAATATTTGTAGAAGAATTGACCTCAATAATAAATGAACTTCATTTCACTTTTATAGTAAATAAATATATTTTTATCTTTGTACGCTTCACATTTTAGTGTTGAGAACTCTTCTGCGTTCACTTCAAAGGTAAGTGACTACTTACATTTATAATAACTTATAGTTTACAAATTAATGATGATTTTAACCGATTTTAATAAGATATAAATCATGAAATTAATAATGATTATAAATAAAACATTTTATAGAATAAAGGCACTTCGAAGATTCACGAAGCTCTGCGTTTCAATACATTCAAGCATTGTTGCTAATACAACTTCATAATTATTGTCTGTTCCACTGGTTCCCAAACTTCTACGGACTGCGACTCACTTTTTAAACACTATTTTAACAGCAAGTTTTCACACCCCACCTAACCACAATAAATAGTTAAGGCTGATTAGCTTCGATCATTTTGCATATGTTATTAAATCAAAATTACGAATTAAATTTCATTAATATATAACATAATTCATAATGGGGCACATGCGAAGGATGGGCTTCTTTTCGGCTTGACGAAATATGGCATATGGCACAAGTCCCGGGCGCCGTTTGTACAGATTCCGACACATTTCCACAAGTTTTCAGACCTTTGTCTTTTATAAAGCCAATCCTTGCCTTGAAAGCCGCGACCAACCAAAATTCGTCTCACAGCCCACCAATAGGTCGCATCCCACAATTTGGAAACCACTGGTGTCTGTTCTTCGAATCTTTCAAAATTATTTGTCAAACATCAGATTATGCTAGCATTATCCGTCTGTAGAAGTTTATATGAATAGAAATTCAATCAACGCTTTTTCAATTTACTGAATACACCATTTTTTACGCTTCAGCAATTTTTCAATTTATCCATTTATTATTATTTTTTTATAGATGCTGTTTTCCTAACTTTATAAAAATAATTTCATCTCAATGCAATGGAAACTGCAGAACTGCTTGGTAAACTAAGTGAAAAATAAATTTTTTTAATTAGATTGCACATTAAATAATATTGTCAACACTACAACTTTAAACAGTGGTACTTATTTCAAATGATAATACATTAAAAAAACATTCAGATGCTAAATCAAAAGTACAATCTTTGTTAACATTTGCAATGCTGTTTATTCTTTCTATTGCTGTCAATTGCACTCGAGAACGCACCGTTGACTTACCAAGCAAATTGTACATGGAGATCATTTATTGTTCAATTTGAAACATCTCATCAGTTGTAAATCATCACTAAAAAGCATCTGAACAACGATTTCGCTTTGAATTCATTTTTAAAACAATTTTGCTTATGTTACAAAAAAATATAATCAAGTATTATTTTGAATTTTGAATGAAAAACACGTCTAATTCGAATACTCTTGATTGTTGCGCTTCAACTTTTGTGAATAATTTTTTAAAAATTTCTTTGATTTCTATTATTTTTATTTTTTAATTGATTATTTTTTTTTAAATTAATTATTTTTCGACAAAAAAGTTGTACAGCAGTTTGAAAATTCTTTTTTCTTAGCATTGGCTGGCATTAACCAGTTTGAGCTTGGCTGACTTGTTAAATTTGTTTCTAAAACTAGCAAGTTTCAATTGATTCATTCGCAGTATTCAACTTTTGCAACATTTAAGAATTTATTGCAGCTGAAATAAATTGATGATAACAAAAGTAGTCGAAAGATTTGCCAGTAGTTGCCAAAAATAGATTCCATGATTAGTCAGTCGATAATGTGCATCACTACATTTTCAGTGAAAAGTGCGGAAATTGTGTGATTTGAATTAAAAAAATTAAAATAGAATTCACATGAAAAGGAGGAATGCTTTTCAAAAATTGAACTGATTTTTAAAACCGTTCGACTCGTCCGTATAATTCATTAATTTATTTTAGATTTGTTTATAACAAATAAGTTTTTATTAAAATAATTATTATTCTCATCATTTATAAACATGCCAACTGAAGCTGCAATAATTATGAGTGAAAATGGTTGATTGAACTTGAAATCAATTTCAACTTTGCTATTTGAACAGAAAGAAGAAAAAATAAGAACATTTTTTACACATGAATAATGCTATTATTTTCTTTTATCACGTTTTGAACTGAACTGATAATATAGATGAATAAATAAATAAATATTGAAATAACATATTTAAAAAACTTTCTTCCAAGGCGATGTTTGCATAATTTCACACAAATTATTGAAGTGCATCATTCATTATTATTATTATTATTATTATTATTACTAACTTGTTAATAATGAATGAATGAATGAATGAATGAATAGTCATTTTCTATACTTCTGTCGACACACATGCTCCTACGTATGGGACAGATCAAATCACCTCCAGGTTTTAAACTTGTACAAAAATAGCAAGTGAGAAAGTAAATAACAAACAAGCATGTCATCAAAAGAAACAACATATGCCTTGTCTCCTATATGTTAAATTAGAAATTAGTAGAGAAAAAGAGAATTGGTTCACAAATGTGATGAAAGTCAAAATTTGAGACCGTCTTCTTGTTTTATTTCATATTTTTATTCAAAGAGTAGAATTTACTAGAAATAAAAATGAATCATTATAATTACTAGAATAAAAAAAATAAAAAAATTTTTTGAGAGAGGGTGTTCAATAAATAAGATCGAAAAAAAGCGAAAGTTGCAAAAAGAAAAACGAAAAGTGTTGTGCATGCCAACTGAACTGACAAGAGCAAAATGAAAAATGTTAAATTATTAATTAAGGAAACTGAAAATGAAACAAATAAAATAACGAATATTAAAAAAATAAAGTATATAACTCATTCTTTTTCTAAATAAGCCACTCCTCTGTTTGTTTATTTGCCAGTTTGATCTGATCGACGACAAATTAACTAATTGACCAAGCAGATCAGAGAGGAAGATAAGCTGAAGAAGTTGTCGGTAATGCGGAATGCATGATGTAATTGAAATTGTTCATTGCTTCTTGTCCAATAGTGTTGATTGCCGATGGGGTAGTGGTATTAGGTGGATAAAATGCTCGGCTCAGGAAATTTTCACATCCAGCAGCAGCCGCAGCAGCAGCAGCAGCAGCAACAACAGCAGCATGATTTATCGCATGAGAAGGATCATTGCTGCACGGTAACGTTCCACCATTACCACTACTATTATTACTACTACTACTACTACTACTACTACTACTACTACTACTACCACCACCACCACTAGCACCAGCACCAGCACCAACACCAAGACCAACACCAACACTGCCAGCAGCAGCCGCGGCATTGAACATCACATCCGAATATACAAACGGGAATAATGAAAACAACGGAAACACTGATGCAGTCGTGTTCGGGATACTACCACCACCACCAGCAGCAGCAGCAGCAACTGCCGAATAAGGTACTCTCGGATCGTTCACTTTCGACGGTAATACCCGTAAAGTGTTGATAGGAAGTGCAAAAATATCTGAAGAAGAGATCTGGCTCAGTGGAGGCAAACTTTGGTTCATATAACACTCTTCATTTCCATTCCATTTTGCCAGAGTACCACTACTACTACTATTACTACTACTACCACTGACTGAATGTTCTCCAAAAGGATGCAAAAATCCTCCATATCCATCATTACGAACTGGTGTCGATTTCGTCGGATATGCCAACAACATCTCACTTTCCCGCATATCGCATAATAATTCAGCTAAAAGGTATTCTTTTTTTTCAAATACAAGTAATTTAATTATAATTCATTACCAGTTTCTGCAGCCGATACTGTACTAGCGGATGATTGTGATTCTGGTCTGATGCAATGATTGGTCACCAGTTGACCATGATAAAGACCACCACCACCACCAGCACCGCAAGCAGCAGCTGAAGTGTACAATGGAGCCTGAGTTGATGGAAAATTTGTTACAGTTGGTCGCAATAATAATAAATGTTCTAGAAATAAGAAGAGAAAATTTATTTTAAATGCTTGAATATAAAAATAAATCATCGCAATTTTATCATACGATCAGCAGCAGCGGTGGCGGCAACAGCAACAGATGACCGTTGTTCAACAGGCGATATCCCATTGATTAGTGCACAGCTGTTGCTTTCTGATGCACGTTGTTCTGCCTGCCGTTGCATTGTTGAAAGTTGAATGCAAAGACGTTCTTTCTCAAACCTGAGGCATTTTTCTTGCTGTTCCAAATTCTGTTAAATATAAAAACAAAAAATACATATTTTTAAAAAATTTATTTCCCACTCTCTTTTATAAATCCGAATTGCAATTGCAACTGCAAAGCAATAAGACGATAAAAAAATATTAAAAATTATATGCACTTTCAAATAACTGCACGATTTGGTCAACAGACTCAACGTGGTGTGACGACTGACATCCGCTCCTAGTGGAATCAGCGCTTTCAAATTGTCCAAGCATTGTCTCAAGTGGGCTCTTCTGTAAAAATGCAAACTTTGACTAACTTGACGGTCAAAATCAACCCGTGCCACAATTAATTCACTCGCACTCACCTTCCTTTTTCCAATTCATTATGAGATGGCCTAAAACCATAAATCTCACCAATAACAAAAATAAATATATTAAATTAAATTAAATTAAATTATATTATATTATATAACATAACAACGATTAAAAGTTGAGAACACAGTTTAAAAAAATAATAATATTCATTCCAACAATTTTTCTTTGTATCAAAAATTTACCAGCTTAATATAATTTTTAATTGTATTTATATTTAAATTAAAAAATTGCCTTGAAAAAAAAGCCAGCAGTTTCGCAACAACAACAACAATTTTTAAAGTAATACTCATATTGATGTGAAAATTATTCACAATTGAATTTGAATAAATAAAAACACAAAAATTTCCGATTTGTTTTGACAGTTGAGAAAATTGTGATGCACAATGTCGTCGCATTGTCAACAACCTTGAATCAGCAAGAAAACAACAAAAATTGAATCACCTGCTTGATGACAGTGTATAAAACATGACTCTCTGAATTTCCTGAACAGAAAAAGCCAGTTTCTCACATAAAATATTTAATTAATCATTTTTAATTTCGTCTAAATCTAATTTCAGCAAAATAATAAATGAACAATTTGTGTGAATTTTTTTTTGCCAAAAATTGCTCACAATTGAATCTATGAATCAATGAAACAGAAAAACAATGCTTCTACACATACCATATATCTTACAAAATAGCAGAAAAACTAGCTCTACAAATTTGAGCAAACCCCCAAAAAAACAATCAAATAAAACACAAAATAGCCCTTGGAAATGTGATACGCAAGAAAACTTTTGAAAAGACAACAGAAAATAACTTTTGAAATTTATTTATTTATTTAATTGTTTACTTATTCACGTATAGTACAAGATTTGAAGTTGAAAGAAAAGTGATGAATAATGAATCTATAAAATGATGAAGAAAAAGAAAGAAGAGCACACGAATGACGAATAACAGCTGGCGTTGATTTGGTCAAGGACAACAACGACGCTGTCGTGCGTTGATAAAATAAAATAAAAAGCTAACACAACCACCACCAACAATCAATTTTTTCTATAATTATTATTTTTTGTTCAAACTAACTTTCAATCTAAATTTATAACTAGAATATATAAATATATATAAAATCATCCATCTCTGTGGGGTATCTCTCTTTTTTTTCAATAAGAATAAACTAATTTTCACGAGAAAAATTAAATTAATAATCAAACTTATCAAATATATTGAAAAAGATAAAATATTTGTTTTTTTTCAAACAACTGCTGCTGCAGAGGAGCAATATCAAATATAGCAATGCTAAAATTTATAATAAAAAGTTGTAAAGCAGCATACAACTTCTTCTATAGGCTAGTGCAGCCACTTGTCAATCATGCCAACACGCAAAAAGCATGACGAAACTCGACGATGCATCATCATTTGAAAAGAAAGAAGAAAGAGGAACTGAAGAGGAAGAAGCAGAGCAGGAGGGGGAGGGGGAAATAGAAATTGTGTAATTGCCACATGACACGCACTTATCTTGAACAAAAGACCCTCTCTCTCTCTCACTTTTTCTTACTGTACTCGACCACGTGACAGATTTTACATTACACGTTGTTGTTGTGTGTAGAACTTTTTCCAACACCAACCAACCAACCGGACTATAATTTAAAACGATCGATCGATCGATGCCAACTTTACACACAATATATAACTAAAAGCTATAATATGAGAAAACTCTCGACGACAAGAACAACCGCTTTAACAATAAAATCTACATCTAAATTTTATATAATACACACACAAACACACACACACACATACACAGACATTACTAAATCTTCGATAAGAATAAAAAATCAATTTTAACCAATTCATTCTTGATTTATCGCAAAAAATAAATCATCTATGCATCGTACATTCAGTGGCGTAGAAGAAAGAAGAAAATAAATGAATAGATCATTTAAAAATTTTCATAATAAACAAAATAATCAATTTTCAAAATAAAGAAAAAAAAACACTTTTCACAAACTGAGGAATTAAAAAGTATTTGATGCTATTTTGAAAAATTCCAACTTTCAAAATCTACTTTTCACAGATCAACAACTGGCATGCCAAAAACTATTTAATTTTAAAGCAGTCAGTAGTCAGTGGTCGTCTTAGTCGTAGTCGATTCAACAACAACCAACACAACAAGCAAGCAAACACAACGTGCAAGAAAAATTGTGAAAATGCTTGACAATCAGCCTGAGATTAATTAAAAAAGAAGAACCTCATTTTCCATTTGACAAATGATCTCACCAATCAACCATCTTTTTATAGTTTCTGAATCAATCTGCCGAAGCAGAAATTTTTTTTCTTTAATTTAAAAAGTAGCATTTGAATGAATGAAAAGAAAAATTATTTCCTGATTTACAATTTTCAAAGCATTGAGAGAAAGAAAGAGAGAAAACACATTGCACACACAGACAGAGAAAGCTAACAAGTACAAACAATTAAGCAAAAGTATGAAAACATCGAAATTGATCTTCTTGCATAAATAAAAATTCATTGTACAAAATCTTTACATGACAAACAATCGTTGCCGAATCATCAATTGAAAAGAGTCAGTCAGTCAGTCAGTCAGTGTGTGTGGTAAATAAGAGAACTAAATTGGTCTCGGCTTTCTTCTAAATTGTGAAATAAAGATCCACACACAAATCGACATTCAAAAATTCTGTCTCACCAACAAGCGCGCATTCATCATCACAATCAACATTGTTAAATGACAAAATTGTCAGCTTTTTAACTTTTTTTTCTGAAATTTATTACGTTGAAAAGCAATAAACAACAGCCGTGCTTTATAATCAAAGCGGTGAAAATAGTCAAACAAATTTCGTAATTTCAAATGTTTCACCCCCCCTCGTTTCCTCTTGCGATGAACAAGATCATCCATCGACCGTTTCATTAATAAAACCATCAAAGGATCGACATGTTTACATATATATATATATATATATATATATATATATATATATATATATATTTATTTATTTATTTATTTATTTAGTTTTTTTTATTTTACTTCCTCAATTATAGATGAAGAAAAAAAAGCTGATCAATCTCCATTCTCAAAAATGTTCACAACTTTAAAGTTGATATAAAAAATTTAAAAAAAAATTTTTTTAAACAACCAACTTTTAACAAAGCTTATCTTAATTTCTAAACAAAATCAATTGCATATGTACAAATAAATGAATATAATGGTTATGAGAAAATAGCTCATATTTCAAAATTGTACACTCGTTTTAACTTGCCGAGAAAAAGCGATTTAATAAAAAGGAAAAAATAATTTTTCATCTTTTCAAGTTTCTTCGATTACTCTGAATAGCAGCAGCAGCAGTAGTTCAGCTTTCACAGAAAACACTTCTCATTTCTCATTGCATGCTTGTGTGAAATCGAACGCGGAATCCATTTCCAGGCAACTTAACTAACCAACTGAAACTGCTCGCTTTAGCTTGCTTGCTATTTTGTGTCGTTCGATCCGTGCAAAGAATGAGAAAATAAATATTCACGCCAAGAATTATTATTTGAAAGAGAACCTTCATCATCATCATCATCATCATCAACTTCTTCTTCTTCCTCTTCTCATAAGTTATCAGGGTTTATGGGAGATGAGGGGCAATTCTTCACAAAACAAACGAACAAGTAAAAATATTCCAACCGGGATTTCTGAACGGGTTCATTTTGCAAACTTGTTATAATAATAATAATATTAATAATAATAATAATAATCAAGCCGGGCAGGTTTTTTTCGATCATTAAGTTCAACAACAGTACAAGTACACTGTGTGTGTGTGCGCGTGTGCAATGGCAATGTTCTGAAAATTGTTTCATTTCTGTCTGATAAAATCTGCACCCACAAAAGTAAAATTGACAACTACTTTTATAATAATAATAATAATAATAAAGAATGAAATTTTCACATTTTCCAAAATATTCACATAAATAACTTTTAAAAATAAGAGAGAAAAACTTGACGTGAATTAATTTATCATTAAAAAAAAAGGAACAGAAAAAAATAATCACTACCAGTTGAACCAATTGGATAGAATTCTTATCAATTTCACCGCTTTGAAAATAAAAAATAATAAAAAGTGACAAATTGCCCATTGAACAAGATTCATTCAACAAAAGCTTCCCCATCCTTTTTGTCTCACCATGCCAATTCCAACGTGACAGCTCTTGCAGCAAAGAAGAAGAAGAAAAAGAAACAACCACTCTCTATTATTTATATTCAAACTTTAAATTTGTTTCAAACTTATGACGCATGTAGAGAAAAGAAATTGAAAAGTTACATATAAAATAATAATAACAACTATAAAAAAATTTGGTTTTTTGTTTTTTTTTTGTTTTCGTTGAAAAGTACAACTATCAGAGAAGTAAAAAAAAACAAAATTTTCAAACAACACTTGTGCATAACAGTGTTGCGTCGTTGACTGTAGTGATGAATGATAAATAGACAAGACAAAAAGTGACTGACCTGTTGTTGTTGGCTGGAGACGATGGATTGTCTGATGAAGTTCCTGACAAATCTGTAAGTGTTGATTCTTGATAGCAGGGTCGCTTGGCAGCATTAAACGGTGTGAACAATTCATCATCTTCCTCTTCTTCTACCCCATCATCATCATCATCATCTTCTTCTTCCTCAACATCGTCTTCGTCTTCGTCATCATCACCATCATTATCATTATTATTAACATCATTATTATCGTCGGCATCAGCGTCCTCATCATCATCATCATCATCATCATCATCATCATATTCGTCTTCTTCTTCATCATCATTGTCACCTACCAAAAAGTTTTCACTTTTTGTAACTGTTGATGTGGTCATAGAATTGCCATCTCTTCTTTCCAATGTTAGCAATGGCGAAATACATTTTTCTACTGTAAAAGATTGATCTAATATGAAAGAAAGAAAAATAAATTAAAACTAGTAACAATCAGAACATTCTCGAGTCAATATTATTATTACTCACCGCGTTCGTAATTTTCAATAAAAGCGGCCGCTTTGATTAAATCTGCTATACTCATCGGGTATGAGTAAAGTGACAATGATGCTTCAAAAAATTATCAACAGCAATAATGATTATAATTTCAAATTTTATAACTTTCACAAGCCGAAACCGACCGCCGTCGAAACGCACTGACGCGCGTTGCCGGTGAACAACGTGTTTTAACTTGCCCGGTCGACCAATAGGCGTCGAGCAATAACGAAACGTGCAACGTCAACGCGCAAAATTTTCCAATACCGACGCGCCTTCTGTTGGCGGCAATTTCTTTCTTCCCCCCCCCCCTTTTGAAAAGAACCGGTCACCCGCCGGTTTCAGCTAGTGAAAGCAGAATTGCTGCAGAATAAACCGGAGAGTTGATTGAATGAAAAGAAAAAATCGAACAACCCCAACCCGCTTGTTCAATTCACGTCCAGCTCAACCACTGCCACACCCGAAAAGTTCCAACAACACGACAAGCGACAAGCTTGTGGTGGAATGGATGTTTGCGCCGCAGCGTGGGCAGTGTTCGTTCAATGTGGCAACTGACGACGAAATTACCGTCCATCGGACCAGTTCTGCAACAAAACATCCAGTGGGCAGAATGCAAAGCTTTCACATCGACTTTCTACTCTTTCGCACTGTCCACATGGACCGGTGAATTGTTCAATTCAAAATAACAAACAACTGCGAACACCCACGTATATATTTGTACGTGATTTTCATTTCGATTACTGTATTACAGTAATGAGGATATTTTTGAAATTTATCATGTAATTTAGAAAAATTTGGCTAATTTGAAATTGGAAAAACATCAGAGAACAAGACTGTTGGGAAAAACTTTTTTCAAACTGAGTGAATTCAGCACGAAAAGCGACAAACGTTTATCCACACCAAATTTTACATTTTTATAACCAGTCTGATTTTAAATTTATCACAAAAATTAAATTGACTTCAAAAAAAATTTTTTCATCACTTATTTGATTATTATTAATCTCAGTAATTGCATTATTACGAAACGTTTGGATATTTGATTCGAAAATAATCAGGCAAAGTAAACTGTACACTCATATTGCAGCAACGTTTAATTGCAAGTAACAGACGGTGGTGTTCGTTTATTTGGAATAAATTGTTTTTTTCTGCTTTTTTGTACAAATTCACAAACACATCTTGATTTGATGCTTTTTATACTTTAAACTTCAGTTACTTATAAAATTTTTACATTTATAACATTGTTACTTTTTTTGTACTAGATTAATGTGTTTCATAATTCTAGTTCTTGCATAAAGGTTCATTTGAGCAACTGAAATTGCAAACTTTTCAATTAACTATGAAATGAACCTTTTGCACTCAAACTATACATTCAATATTCTTAAAGTTTCATTTATTTTCAGCATTCAAAATTATCGTATTTATCAAAAAAAGTTTCAATTTTTATCGTCTTGCATCTATATTCGCTGTACATCTGCTGCTGAAATTGACAATCGAATTCGAGGCGGAATCAGTTCACTAATGACGATGATCGAAGAATTTTTTTTATAAAACTATCAACTGATTTGTTTAAAAGTTTTAATAAAAAATATTTTAATCGAATGTTGTACAGCGTTGTAAAATTGCACGTGATAGCACTTAAATTTTACTGTAATCAAAATGTAATTTTATTTAGGCATATTCCCAGCATTTATAAAAATTTTTAATAATATTTTTCCTTTTAAATTTAAAAATGTTATGTATTTATACATTTTAAATGTATTCATGACCTATTTATTATCAATAGAACTTTATAGAAACTTTATAGAATTTCTAGAAACAACGTACCTGCACATCATAACCAGAGGGTGGTATATAATCCGCCGTCCGTTGGGCATTTTGTCTCATTTGTTGTGGTGTTCGGTGTTGTGTGCAGTTGGCAATAATTTGTGCGTGCTAAAATGTCGTTGAATCCGTGGATGAATCCTTGGGGTGATGATGGCTATCCTTATTGGCCAGCAATGCGACCAGCTCGTTTTTTCGAAGACTTGGGACGCATGATTCGCACTGTAGATGATATGTGCCGCGTTGGGCAACAGCTAGATAGTTCAGTTCGGCGTCATATCTGTGGTGCAGCTACGGAAGTTGTGAACAACGATGACAAATTTGAGGTGACTTTGGATGTGAAGCATTTCAAGCCTGAAGAATTGACAGTAAAAACTGTTGATAATCGTTTGGTTATTACTGGAAAACACGAAGAAAAGCAAGATGAACACGGCTTTGTCAAGCGCGAATTTACTCGTTCTTACTATTTGCCCAAAGGTGTAAAGCCTGAACAGTTTACTTCTAGTTTGTCGGCTGATGGGAAGTTGATCGTTACTGCGCCGAAGATGGCTATTGAAGGAAGCAAGGAGCATAAGATTCCGATCGCGAACGTTGCAGCACACAAGAAATGATATTCGTTGAAAGCAGCTGCATTGCGAATAGAGTTGTGTCAGTGATCAAAATTTTATATTCGGTGTTCTTTAATGCTTAAAGTTCTGGTGTGGTTTTTTAAATGCTTTTTTACTTGAATTTAATGTCATAATTGAGATTTTACATTTCGATATCATTTTTAGAAAATTGCTTTTTTACGTAGCATAGTTAATTTGAACTGTTATCTCGAACTGCTGACACAACTGATGAGTGAATAAAAGCTTTGGGAAAATTTTGTTTTGTGAATTCAAGTGATAATAAATGGTTGCAGAAAATTGTTTCAGTAAACTAAAACTCGTAATAACTGCGTGAAATGAAGTTTGAGCAAAGAAACATTAAGTTGTAAAATTTGATCGTAGCCGTGAGGGGTTTCGTAAAGTTTCTGCAATTGGGAAGATGTTTGTTTATTATATTTAGTATGCAATGAGTCATTCGAGGTCTGTAGTTTAATTTTCAAGTTATAAACTAACGCAAGAGTTGCATTACATTGTTATTGGATTTTACGTTAAAAATTTTCCAATATCTGACTTGGTTTGAAATGTATTTTTTACAATTTGTCGACGGTAGTGATCAAGTATAAAGCAGGCGCAATATAATTGCACATTTTTATTTAATGTAAATCCATAATTTTAACATGAAATACATAATTTTAAATTGTACCAAATCATTTTCTAATTTTGAAATAGGCAATAATGATGACAAAAATTGCAATTGATTTGTTTAAATTTCAACGCAACCCGTAGAAGCTTCTTTCAAATAGCAATTTAAATAAAATGTTCTTTTGTGAAATAATTTCTCACATCTATCCACCATTGCGTGATGAAATAAGCGAAGTTTAAAAGTTTTGAAAACGCAACATTCAACAACAATTTAAACAAGTGTAGTTTTTATCATTTGTTTTTTTTAAATCCCACACTTAGTTGTTTCAAAATTTTTCTTCTGCAACTTTAAAAATCAACAAAAAGAAATTCAATACAATGATAAATTTGTAAATTCCATTGCAAAAGCAAGATTGTTTAATAAACAATAATTCTACATTTCAGAGAAATCGATTTTAAAGCATTTTTTTGTATGTTTGAATTTGTGTTGCTAAATTTCTTTTTCAGCTTTTTCTTGGTAGTAATAAAACTTTTCATTTTCAAATAATGACACATTCTCAAGTCTTAAATTCTTGCTGCACATAGGTGAAAGTTGCATTTTGTCAGTGCTATTGTTTGTTGGTTGCCTTTTGAAATGCTTTTTATGCAAAAATAATCATTTCATTCTTTTACAATCCATTTGAAAATTGTTCATATTATAAGTTTATTTTGCATAACAAGTACTGGCATACGCAACTTGCAATTTAACTCCAAACACAGCTCTATATTTGTTTCAAAAATGTTGCACAATGCTTTGCATTGCAAAATGCATAAAAATTACAATTTATATAACATATCCGCTAGCATTTTATTTGAGAAAAGTACTGATTAAAATTTATTTATTTTGCAATTTTTTGCAACAATTCATTCATCTACTGTTGTACAAGAAGACTGATTTTGCAAAGAGAAGCAAAATAGAGAACGGTTGAATTGGAAAATGAATTATTTTTGCACAAATGCATACATTCAGATGTGCATTTTGCAATTCTTGGAACTACTTTTACTGTATGCACTGTTAAAAATACACGAAATGCAAGTATATTTTTTTCATAACTGGCAAATTTACTGTACATCATGAAATATTTAATATTTGAAATAGGAGTTGAAAATAATTTGTTTTTTTTATATAAAAAATTTTTTTTTAATTTTTAAAAAAAATTTTCTGATTTTTTAACAGTTGAAAAATGAATTGCAATTGGTGCGTTGATGGTAGCAGTAAATAAATTATTGTTGCTATTAAAAATTACCGTTTGTTGATAGTTTGTTCACAATAAATTTTATATAAATTTTAAAAAATTTTAAATAACATTTTAAAAGTAATTTGAAAAAAGTGATCAGAAGGTGCTGTTCACTATAGAAAATCATGGAATTTTCTACGCAGCAGTGTACTTGCAAATCAACCACTGATCATATATAAGGCGTTGTTTATCACGGCTGCAATCAGTTGCGATAGTTGCGTCGTTCGGTGAGTTTGGTTGCTGATTTTGCACTAGATTTTTCAAAAAATGGCCTTGACTGCGTGGTATAATCCGTGGGTTGATGATCCATTTTGGCCATCGGCTCGACCGGCTCGCTTTTTTGAGGATCTGAGTCGCATGATACGTAGCTTTGATGACATGTACCGCGGTATGCCCGCACAGATGAATATGCCAATGAATGAGCTTTCGATGTGCGGAAATGCGGCCGAGGTTGTGAACAATGACAACAAATTCCAAGTTTCGCTCGACGTGAAGCACTTCAAGCCAGAAGAATTGACTGTGAAAACTACCGACAATCGTCTGGTCATCACTGGCAAGCATGAGGAGAAGCAAGACGAGCATGGTTTTGTCAAACGTGAATTTTCACGTTCTTACTATCTACCACAAGGAGTGAAGCCGGAGCAGTTTGTCTCCAACTTGAGTCCGGATGGAAAGTTGGTTATTACAGCACCGAAGCATGCAATCGAAGGAAGCAATGAACGAAAAATTCCCATCACCGCGGCTCCGGCTGGTCAGAAGGGATGAAGCGCAGAATGTGGAACGAAGAGTGCAATGCAAAATGATGCAGGCTTATAAAGTTTTTCAAGTTGTTTGTAATGATGATTGTAGTGTTTTCTTAAATTTTAGTGCCGCTTTTAACGTAGATATTTGGGTTTAGTTGTTTTTTTTTTAATTGAATTTGCGGCAAATTTTGAATTTTTTTAAATTGTAGCTAGTTCCGTGAAATTTTAGAAGTAATTGAACTTTTCTTGCATGGCGCGGTGTGTTATTGCGAAATAAAAGTGCAAGCCTGCTGCATTTGTTTATTTTGGTTGTTCAAGCAAGATTTGCAATTGTGCATTGTTAAAGAGTTGCACAATGAATTTGCAACGTAAACGGTAACGTCAAAGAAAACGTAAATGCAAAATAACTGACTGCATTACAAAAAGCTACTTTATTCGTAAATAAATAAAACAAATATAATATTCATTCTGGCATCTCGCCTTCTTCTGCTTCTTCAACTCCGCGAATGTATAATACGTTGTTGCAACTTAAAAAAATGTCATTTTCAATGCACTGCACTGACAAAGGCAAAAATAAACTTATACCGAATGAGCACTTCGCCAAGATTTCCAGCCAAAGTGCCATTAGTATACTCTTCTGTGTGCGCTAATTGCACATTCATATAATTATCTGTAGAGATGAGATAACCTTTATATTCTGGACCCCATTTTAATTTTACAATAACTGGTTTGCCTGTTAAATTAATCAAAAATGGCTTGGGATTGATTGGATTTACCTACAAACAATAAAAACAATTACTTCAACTTGTCATACTGTCATTTAAAATAACAACAAAGCTTATAATAACAATTCACAAAACTACAAAAGTTTGTTGTTTTATTTTTATTTAAAAAATAACAAAATCAAATGTTTTGAAATTATCTGATAAAATAAATTAGCATAAACTCTAGTCTATCTAATTAATTTTGTTTTCATACAACAAACTTAAGCAAGTTCTTACATTAACTACAAGAAAACTATTTTTAATTACACAAAAACATGCATATTATGTTATGGAAACAAAATTATACAATATTACAATACTTTAAAACATTAAATTACAATACTACAATACTTTAAACGTTAAATTGATAATAAAGTAATGTGCATCTACGTTTGAAAAAGCAAAGCAGAACCTTTAACATCAATGCAAGCTTATGAAAAAACAATTCATTAAAGCATTTCATTATTCAAAAAAAAAGAACTGCAATGCGACAAAAACAGTATACTCACACATTTAAAAATCACGAGTATAAATAAAGTTAAAAACATATTATTAACTTGGTTAAGAATTAACATTTAACAATGGTGAATATAAAAATGAACAAATTGCTTTGATAACATTTCAAAAAAGTTATATATATATTATACAAAGAAAGCATTTAATAAACGTAAATAATTTAATGAATTACCATGATTTTCAGAAAACAACTGCAAATTCAAGAGTGCTTAAAATGTCTTTAGGCAATACAGTAAGAAAAGTTCAATAATTTGATTTGGAAGCTCGAACTGTAAAAAACTCTTTTTATAAAAACTCTTTTTATTGAAAAAAATTATAGGGATTTAAAAATAAAATAAATAATAAAGACTTTAATTTTTATTTAAAGTATAAATTATAATTAGAGATGGTCCAACTCGCGTTAAATTTTTTCCGCGTCTTCTCATTGGTTGTTGACAGCGTCACCTCATTGGATTCAATAAAAATTTTGCCCGAGTTGGACAATACCTCCTACAAAACAAAAAACAAATGAAGGTTTACAGTAATACCGTATCATGTATAAATATATTGAATAATGAAATAATTGATTTACACAATGATTTATTAAAAAACTAAAATTCATTAATAAAAATCATTTTTGATTATATTTATTTTTGCTTTTTCCGCTTCCTAACTGATTCCCCAAATGTTTATCACATTTGTCAGTGTGACTTTCACTTTTCAAATAAGCACAATAAAATTTACCTTTTACTGCGTGTTATAACGCATAATGATGTGTCGTGAAAATAAATAACTAAACGAGCATACATGGTTTCATGGTATAGATGGAACTTATGGAACACCGTATAACAAGTTGGCTTTAATCTACAATTAAAGTGATTTCTCCACTCTTTAAAGAGTTAATTCTCTACTATTTTGCCAAAAAATGGAAAAATGATAACATGATAATTAATAAATAAATTGTTTTTTACTTTTCACCGTATCACTTTCGCATGACAGAAATTTCTTTTAATCGGTCTTGCAAATCATTGTTTTGTAGGTAGATCAGTTTATAACAAGTTTGTAAGATGATATTGAATATACTTTTGAAGCTTCAAAAATCATTTTAAATAAAACTTATAACATCAGAATTTCAGATAAATTAATACATTGGTAATTGCCAATAACAGTTTGTTAAATTATTAATTTTAACGCGATTTTTTTGATGCTTGCTTTTTGATTTGAATCAGTTATTTTCACTAGAATTGATTTCTTTTTTTCAGTTAACTTGTGCTGTTTGATTTACATTTTATTTTAAGGAAAACTTTGTTTCATTTTGAATTGTTTGTTGATTGATCAAACATGTCCGGAAGACCGATCACATGTAATGTCATGGATAGCGATCAGAGGAAGATAGCTGAATTTTCTGTAATAAATGCTCGCCTTGAAAGAAATGAAGAAAACCTTCGCAGAAGGGAGGCCCTTTTGCTTTGTTTAAAGGATTCTGCCGATGAGATACTGTTGCTTGATGAGAACGATTCAATTCCAATTTTGTTTGGTGATTGCTTTGTTCATTTAAATCAAGAAGACGCATCCAATGAATTAGAATGCAGACATAAGGAATTAAAAGAAGAAACAGATCTGATGGCTGATATGATTAATGAAATGAAGGAAAGAGCCACTGAACTTAAAGTTTATCTTTATTCGAAATTTGGTGATGCCATATCTTTAGATCGAGAGTGAATCGGATTTTATCTTTCCAACGTGAAAAACGCATTTTTTCAACTGAATTTTCATATTGGGTTGTTTTTCACTCACTCTCATTGGTGAAAAGTAGTAAAATTTTTAATTAATAGAAGTATATGTTGTTTTGTCATCTGATTCTTTGTTCATCACAAATGGATAACATTGTCAAGTGATAAAAATAATGAATTTTTGTCAGCTTTTAACGTTTTACAACGTTTCCACTTACTACTTCATATTTGGCAGCTGCTCTCTGCAGTGCATCACATATGGCAAGTCTAAATTGAATAATTTCAAATGAAACTACATTTATATAATAATAATAATTCACCATTCTGTACCGAAATTCACTCTGTCTGAATAGATAGCCTCCAATGTGTCCTGTATTGACGTAACGAATTTCTGCTTCGGGCCAAATTGAATTCAAATTGGCAACACCAGTGCGTGGTACGTAAGCATCATTTAATGCTGCCACAACGATTGCTAAACTTGGATCGATGGGACTGGAAAATTTTCCCAAATGCGTAAATTCGTCCATTACTACATGCATAAGCTGAAATGAAGAACTGATGCAAAAAATTACTTTCAGAAATCATGCATTTCTCGGCTAAGGTCACTTTTTGAGCACGAAAGTTATTTTCGGCCGAATTAATTTTTTCACTGTCCTAAAAGTGAACGCTGCTATTCAAAGGTAACATTCAAAATAGTCAAAAAAAAACGTATTACATTCCAATATTGTGATGATAAAAGACCGTATATTTCGCTGGAACGGAATTCATCTGTACACTGTTTCTCCAATGTATTCCAAGGGATAGCCCTTGCCATGACACCCTGGTTTGGTGAAATTTATAAATATGAAAATCATTTTAACAAGAGATACCTGCGTGAAAACAGCCGAAGCGGTGGTCCAAGAAAGGCACGGCACTATAGCAACAGGCTTTGAATAGCATGCAGCAGCCAGAGAGGCCATCTGAAAAGATGGTTTAAAGTGCTATTGCCAGTGTCAATGCTGCTAGAAACTTGTGATACATGACCGCCAAGGGAAATGCCAGTAAGGCCTAAAGGCCAGTTTCCTCTCTTGATCAACCAGTTGAGCAGAACCGCCGATTCAAATATAAGGCAAGCACCCATGACAAATAAATCAGTAACATATCGTAAGCACGAACGTCTAATGGAAATCGTATTGAAATATTCATTCAAAAAGAAAATACCAAAATAAAATCAAATGTAACACCTCTGTTCTGCTGGCTTACGGTAACCGTGTGTATTTCAGTTAAGGAAATTGATTAATTGATTGAAAAGAACTTTTATAATATAAAAATAATAAATGAAAGGATATAAAATGGATTTTCCAGCAAAACAGACCCAATTCCCATTTGTTGAGCCAATGGAAGAGCTAACAAATTCCTGCGTCGCCAAAAACCCTTGAATAATGAACATTATCAAACATGTCTAGATATTACTTTTTCTTACTTTCATTGCTACCCAAAAAAAATGTTAAAAATTAAATAAATATCTCACGTGGTCACCAGTTCCAGCCATGTGTATGCACAGAGGACAAGAGTTTGCTTGTCTTTCTTTTGGTAAAATCATCTCAAACTGAGCATATCGCACGGGCAGTGGCACTAATTCTGGCAGTAATTTAACAACAGGAGTTTCAAATTCACCACTGTAAATCACAAATGAATTATTTTCAATAATTTTCTAAAAATATTCTTAAATAAATTGCTTGAAATAAAATTAAAATATTCAACTACGGCTTCTTTGATAGATGGGCACTGATCGTTAAGTAAAACTACTGCATCTCGCTTCACCATTTCACGACGAAATTTAATAAGTCTAAAAAAAGTGTAATATAATCATTTTTTTAATCGAATTTTACTAAAATAGAAAAACATGAAAAATAACTTACTATTACTGAAAAATCGATCATTTAATTGTTAACATAATAAACAAATGTAAAACTATTGATATGATAAATTTATTGAATAAAAAAAATCAATATTTATAACTTTTAAACAATGAATTTGCAAGAAATGAAAAGCATAAAGAAAACTAAGCACATTCTTTAAAATAAAAATCAAATGAAAAAGCAGTTTTGTTTACATTTCATAATTGTTGCAATTGACAGATGCACATGAACATGAGAAATGAAAAAAATTACAATTTTACATTTGACATCAATAAATTAAGATAATCAATAAATAAAAAATAATACCACTGTTGTCTTAAGAAAACTTATAGCCCACATATTTTGAACAGCTTATTTACTTCATTTCAAATAATAAATTTCAATTATTCAGTATAATAGAATAGATTTACGAAAGCAATTTGTAATCAGATGTTCCATACTTGATCAAATCGGTTGAATTTCCCCATCCATCAGCAAACATCTTATGAATAGGAACACTTCTATATATGTAATCAAGAAAACTAGTTGAAGCCATAATAATATGAAATCAGTCAATGGTGAGCTATATAAACCACAAAACAAGCGCATAAACGATAAAATCACAAATGCTCAAGTTCAAATATACAGTAAAAATTACAACAGTTTTTTACTAAAATATTTAAGAATAAATGATTTTCACGTTTCAGATTTTATGGACTCGTAAAAAACAAATAAAATATCAAACTAAAATAAAAAATAATAATATCGAAATTCTAAACACTTCTTCTTTATATATTTTGAAAATATGAATGACATACAATAAATTTTAATGGCATTTCATTCCAATGTTTGAAAATGTTTTGTAAAAATTGCATTACGGTATCAATAATACTTGACGTTTTTTATTGTAGCAGTTGAAGTGTAAGTGCATTTGTTTTTTTGGTCGAAATATCAGGTTAGTAAACTAGTATTTTTTAGATGTAATAAAATTAAAGTTTTACCTAGTTATTAAGTTTTTTGCTCTATGCATTGTTCTAGAATTATCTTTTTGTAAATTTTAATATTGTTGTTTTTTTTATCGTAGCTGTTTGTTGAATAATTTTAAAACTAAAATTGTGCAGAAATGAAAAGCACTTTCTTTCTTAATTGAATTTTGTTTATAACATTTAATGCGAAATTGTGAAACGATAATAATTTTAATGCATTCATTTTTAGCAGCACAGTTTGCATTCATTTCATGCATTTTTTGTCATATTTGTATGTACTTTGCGATAAGGTATAATTTTTTTATTGAAAGTGACTTTTATGTTTTATTTCATGTTTACAAAAACATTTGACTGGTTATTAGTTAGTTTCATATATATTTTTATATTATGGAAAAATGCATTTTCTTTACTTTACAACTGCAAGTACTTTTTTTTGTTTTGCTTTTTTAAATTGTTTTTTGAAATACGGTTGTCGTTGATACATTTTTCTTAAAATTAATACATTTTCATTAGGATGGGCCGCAGGAAAGTTCAAGAATTGTCGGTAGGACGGATGTTATGCAGTGAATTTCGAATTACGGAAGATGAATTAAACAAATATGCCGAAAATTTAGACGATAGCATTTTTCCAGTAAATTTTGATTTTTTTACAAGTAAATGTGTTATACTGTTATGTTTTCATTTGTCAATTAATATGTTTAAAAGTTGCATTTCAGCCACTTAAAAATAAACCGCTTCCAATAATGCTCAATTCTTCAAATGCCTATATGGCATTTCATATAGAGCAGATTCGACAAAGTATCCGCTCGAATACGGAAGCGGAAATGTATTATAATTCAACGCTAACATCCACTAATGATGATGGAGAGAATGCAAATGAATTTGGTCTTGGCCGGACGTTGCCAGCATGTGTGTTTATCGTGAATGGGTGTAATAGAAAAAAAAGTAATGAAAGTAATTTTCAGATGATGAATTGTTTCCGAATGAATTGATTTCTGAAGAAAACAAAGCTCCATTGAAATATCGCGCAAAAAATGAACCATATTATCTTGAGTCAGCAGTAGGTTCATATTTTTACTTTGTGCAAGTATTAAAATTTGTCAATTTATCACTTTAGATATTCAGATTTGCCTGTTGCATTGTATATAGTGGATTTGTATTTTATTTGCTAACAATAATTTAAATGATAATATATGTGGAAATTTGATTTTGAATAGATGATAATTTGTTTTGAAATTAAGGATTTGAAAGTGGATGAAATTGAAGAAAAGAAATTTGATGATGCAGAAGAGAACAAAGATCCAGAAAACCCGGCTGTTGAAGATGATTCCGATTCTGAGGATATGGCCGACGAGGAAGAACCAGAGGTAATAATTGTGTATAACATTATTTTTGAATTATACTCCACATACTTCAATTATATTCCACATACAGGATCATGATTACATTAATTCGTATTTTGATAATGGCGAAGCATATTTGGATGAATCTGATGAAGATGGGGATGCAATTTTTATGTGATGCTCTCTCTCTCTCTCTCTCTCATCAGGTGTTGAAAAATGTTCTTCGTTGTTGTTAATAAAGTTAATAATAAAAAAATTTGAATTTGAGTTCCAAAGATTACGTGTTCAAATAAATTGAAAATAAAGTCGCATTTACTGGGATAACTAACTGATTATTATTCCACAGATGAACTTTAAATACGCATTAAATCATGGGTGGCCAGAGTGGTCGATATCGCCCCTTTGGGTAGATGGGACTAAGTAAGGGGTCGACAGAGGCTTAGGGGTCAGATGGAGGTCGATGAACTCCGGGATCGAATATATGAACTTTGAAATCCCGTCTGATGAATTTATTTCCTGCAGAACTATTTTGATTTTGTAACAATAATTTATACCAACTGATAAATGATGTTAGATAGATGTGTATACATAGGCGTAGGCCTTTCTTTGTCAGATATTTTTCACGTCTTTCGTCACATCAGATGCATTTGTAAAAGCGATTTTAGAAAAAAAGCTGAATGAAAAGCTTCTTGGGGTGGACGTCTGCGTGACAACGGCCGTGTGGTATGATTAAACAAACGTAAAGGTGAAATTGCAGTTTAAAAGTAAGGTTGAAAAGGGTAAAGGATATCTTGTAATGAAGAAATTTATTATCAATAATATTTATTTCATGAGCTTCGGGGTCGATGAAGCATCAAGGAACCGATAGGGGGTCGATGAGGCGTCAATGAAAACCATAGGGGGTGGGGTTGACGGTACAAAAAGTTTGCCTATCCCTGCATTAAAAATGAAAACAATATCGAGCGTATAAATACATCAATTAATTAAAAATGAAACATTCAAATGATGATGAATTGATAAAGAAAAAAAAATTAAAGGTTCTGGTTATTTTTTGTTTGCATTTTCAATTGTTTTTAAAGCTTCATCAAGCTTTTTCTTCAGAGTTGCATTTTCTTTTCGAAGATTTTCGATTTCTTCTGATTTTCGTTTCAGCTGCTTCAATGTACTAATTGCCATTTTTCCTGCAATGAAATACAAATTTAAGAAGAAAAAAAAGGAAGAAGAAGAAGAAGAAGATAAAATTAATCAATTATAAAATCAATAAAAGTGCAGAAAAACAAATCTAAATGCTGACCAATCAGGAAAATTGACCAATGAATGAATGAATGAATGAATTCATGAATAACAATTAAACAAACTGTGATACTTACTCCACTGACCCTGCAGAATACAGCCTGAATCGAGTAAAATGTACACTGGATCCGGGATTCTTGGATCAAAAATGGACAATTGTACATTTTTCAAACAGAGCTTCACTCGCATTTGGCTCAGCTGATCATTGGAACTGTAATCTTGTACAAAAGCGGACAAATTGGCCAAATTGTCACTGCTCAGATGCATTTGCACGTTCGACACGTTTGCTTCGACAAGGCAGAGATTCAAATTTATTTGCTCGTTTTTGATTGTCACGTTCAACGAATAATCTGATGTTGAACTGTGGTCAACTGTGCTCATCAGTGTCGTCGGTTCGTCATTTTCTGATTGAAACAATAAAGAAATTAATTTAAAATTAATGAAACTGACCGAGATACAACAACAGTACAGTTACAGTACCTTTTTGAGAGAAGAGTTTGCAAAAATCACGGTATGGAATTTTTTCAATATTCTTCACCGTGATTACAGGACTGCACATGTCGAGTCGGTACAGAAGACCAACGAACGACGTACGCAGTCGAAGTCTGTGTAAAGTGAATTGCACAGCGCACATCTGGTCAAAACAATAAAGTTGTGACAAATGTGAAAGCTTGGTAAAATAAAAATAAAATTAACAACAAATACTGACCACTTGATTGGACATTTTTTGAATTAAATCTGAATTCTGCGCACAGTCGACCACCTCCTCGGCCAGAGATACAGTAGCCGAGTTGAATATTGAAAAGATTTCATCAAACAGTGAATGTTCCCTGTGATCAACAACAATGAACGTCTGTTCATCGTCATCATCATCATTGGAGAAGTTTGTCACAATTGAACCACTTTCCTCGTACGAATATGCTAATTAATAAAAATATTTAAGAATATACAATTTGAAATGAACAACAATAACAAATCATATTCCGTTTGTTTGTTTGGTTTCTTTTTAAAAAGTTATTTCAACTTCAACAGATGAGAAGCAGTTTTCACAATTATACACCATTAAGAATGCGTGAAAAGCGCTTTCTGTACGCCTCTGCTTGTTCTAATTATTCATATATTTGCTTTACAACTTCTTCAACTCTACACGACAAGAATTCTACTTGAACAATTTTCTCAAGAGAGTAAAACTATGCCAGTTATAAACAAAAGTTACCCTCTCAAGTGTAGCGCAAAGAAGTTGAAACTGTGCCAGCAGACAGACATTCATGCAATAAATAACACTGTACAATAGATGATAAATTAATACAAATAAAAAAAAAACAAATAATATTTCACAAAAATTATGAATAAAAATCAAAAAGATTTGCATATATACTGTACCGGCGTCGGATTCAAATTTGCACACTTGATCAACGCTGTGCTCGTCGGTTGGTGACGAGTCGGTATCGTTTTGGCAAATTTCACGGAAAGTGTTCGATCGATTCGAATTTTCCCTCTCATCCCAAAAACTTTTCACACCAGCAGTGTCGACAGTTTCTGCAAGTTTCAGCTTGGAAAATTGTCGATCTAAACAAAAAAAAAAGATCAAAATCAAAAACGACAAAATATTCAAAGCATTAAATTTTGTTTTACATATTTTTGTAAAATAAAATGTGATTTTCCATTATCAAACAAAATTATAATGATTTTAAAAACAATTAATTCGATTGTTCGGTTAACTTTTGCTCTCCTTTTGCTTGTATGAAAAGCACTTACAACATTGATCACTCGCTTCGGTAGTTGAACGACAACACAGTTCTGAAAAATAATTTTATTGTTACAACAGTTTAATATTTTCTGCACGACACTGCTTCTCATATTGGTCACTATGACAATATTCAGACAAGATGAAGAACAAAAATATTCAACAAAAAATCTACTCCAATATTGTCGTCTTTCTTTAGACAAAATTAAAATAATCACATCATAAATCGTATGAAAAAAAGTTAAAAAGAAATACAATTCACAATTATAAATTACGGTGGTGTAAACTTTTGGTGAGTTTATTTTGGTGTTTCAATTTACCGTGTCTGATTTCAATTCAATTATTAATCGATAATAAATTTAGTTTTTGAAACTGCTAATTATTAAATAAACATTATTTCTTGATAGAAAAAAAAACAAATTAATACTTGAGCATCATTTGTCCATTTCTACGTATAAATATTAAATAGCAACAGGTGAGCAAATTAACAATTACATAACAACAGTATAAGTAATTTTTGAAATTGGAAACAGAAATTAAATAACACTAACATTAAAAAATAGCAAGCAAAAAGAGCAGTAGAAAAAAGTTACAGCTAAAGAAAATGAAGAGAGATTCGCTGTAATTATTGTTATTATTATTATTATTATTATTATTTGCACAGTGACGTTGTGGCGTGAGAACGGAACGGTACAAGCAAACAAGCACTCGAGAGAGGGACAGAGTTGAGTTCGCGGGTAAAGTTGGCCAATCGACGTCGACATTCTCAAGTGATTCCAATCGAGCCACACCTACGTGGATTTATTTCCCTCAGTGTGTTCAGACAGCCCATTTCCCGAGCAAGCCCTGCCCAAGACCGGCCGGCATAAACCCATTCTACCAGACCAACTGACGACGATTCATCGAACAAACAAGCCCATTATTGACTAGAGAAAACAACAGTCGACGACGAGCTAAAGCAAACATTCATTGCCAGAGCACATCACTGAACAGTTATAATAAGGTTGTTGTGAAAATCGTCTGATTGTCGTTCCGATACTTTCTCCAATATTATATATATATATATATATATATATATATATAAAGGATTGTATTTTACGTTGTTGCTTCATCACTTTTTTGATGCTCGCTTCTGGTGTTGCTGCTGTTGGTGTTTTGGATTTTCTGTTTAAATTTTCTGTTTAAATGTAGATGAAATTAATTTATGCTTCTGCATAGCTGATGCGCTTATTCAGCGCCACTGTCGGTTTGTTAATTTCTGTCGTCAGTGCCTTGTTGGCGAACCATTCGACTCAAGCACTGTGTCCGGCTGGTGTCCGACCGCCGTGCGTTTGTCGCACCACACGATACGAACCAGTGAACATCATCTGCGACCGGGTTCCAAATTTGTACACAGTATGCCAAGCGTTGGGTCCACTGAACGGCGTACTGATCGACAGTCTGACAATCAGCAACACACCGATCAACGTACTGCCAGCCGGAGCTTTGGTGGGATATCGCGTCAAACGTTTGGAATTTGTCAACAACAATTTAACCGACATCGATCCGGATGCGTTCAACGGCTTGCCAATCACAACGCTCAACGAACTGTCGGTCAGGAACAATCTGCTCACTTCCATACCCCAAGCCGGCGTTCCAAAACTGCAACGGCTCATCAGCATCAGTCTGGCGAACAACAATATCCGCTTCTTGCCAGCCGCTGCTTTCGCTACATTCCACAGTCGTGGATGGTTGAAGAAGATCGACCTCTCGGCCAACGGTCTTCAACGACTCGACGACAACGCCTTCCTGGGTTTGAACATGGTGGCGGAGTTGAATTTGGACAAAAACGACTTGCGCGTTCTACCAGCCGGTGCTTTGCAAAAGTTGCACGCGTTGGAAGACTTGTCGCTGGCTGCCAACCAGATCAGCACCATTGCACCGCATGCGTTGGGCTTTGCCAAGTTGAAATCGCTCAGCTTGGAAGTGAACCGACTTCAGTCGATTGAAGCGGCCGCTTTCGCCGGCACGCCCAATCTGATGTACTTGTATTTGAGTTCGAATCGTTTCCAAACTATCCAAGCCGACATGTTCCGATCCGTGAGCGGATTAAAGGTGCTTGCCATTGCCAACAATCCGATCCAAAGTTTGCCGGTCGACGCCTTCTATTTTGTGCAAAATTTGGTGCGACTCGAAATGGCCAACTGCGAGTTGGTCCACATCCAGCCGGGCACTTTGCAAACAATACCCAAAGTACAAGTGATAGCACTGAGCAGAAACAAGCTGAACAGGTAAGTGAAAATCCCAATCTCTGCATCATATTGTCATCATCACAGCACACACACACACACACACACACAGATGGCATGATAAAAACTGTTTGTTCTATTTTAAGTATCCCGCAGAACGCTTTCCGAGGTCTATCTGAGCTGTATTCGCTTGATTTGAAAGGCAATCAAATTTCTACCGTACAAGACAGGGCATTTGAAGAACTGCCTTCGCTCAGGCATCTTGATTTGAGCAAAAATCAAATACAAATATTGCACGAGAAAACTTTTCATCGAACCTTCCTTGAAAAGCAGACAACCGCCAACAGTCGGATCATTTATTTATACGGTAAGAAATTTCAATTTAATTTCAACGTAAAATTCAATCCACAAACGCTTGCTTTTATTTTTACATTCAATAATAATAATAATAATAATAATAATAATAATAATAGTGAACATCTGTAAAACGTAAATTTGCCTACGTAATGAAATCTAAACCACTGCAGATAATGTATCTTTGGTTCAAATTACAACAAGTGAATGAAAACTGTGGACAGGATCCACTTAATTCACACTAACTAGAGTGCAGAAGCCTTGTTGAGAGAATATGTATGTTCTTTTTTTATACTTCACTGTTTATTATATCAAAAAAATCTTTGAAGTACAATATTAACAACGATTACAATTGCAACTGTGCAAATGTTTATCCGTGAATTAAGCAAGCACTTGAAATTGTCAAACAACGACGCTCGCGGCAGTTCTGAGCGTTGGAATTGCGATTAGCTCCGTGATTATTCTCATTCAATTAATGACAAACGATTAATTCAAGTTAGAATAAATAAATAAATAAATAATCAAATTCCCAATTCACATGATCAATTTTCATTATGGGTTTTTTTATATTTTAAATTAAAAAAAATTTACATTAGAAAACCCATGGAATTGCAATTCATCGTTGAATTGGTTGCAACGCTGGCTAAATGAAAATCCGGACATTGTGATCGACGCGCCCGGCAATCCGCCAACAGTATGCAAAAAGCCGACAACCATGGCCGGATGGCCAATTCGAATGCTCAATTCTGAATCGACACCAGCAAAGCCCTTGCCTATAGAAGTGGACAAGCAAAATTCGGCTAAAGAATCTGAACAACGCAAAGTTCGAATGCACCTAGCGGCAATGATTCTGGGTAAAAAAGAAAACAAATAAATCTGCTAATCATTGTTGTTGTTGTTGTTGTATTGAGAAAATATCTATTTCCAGGAGTCATATTGAGCATATTCATGGTTGCACTTGTACTTTTGATGCTGGTGAGATATTTTGTCAGCAAGAGACGTCGAAAAGATAAAGAACTGTTGGACGATCAGCGCAGGCTTGGCTCAACAGTAAGCGCAGGAATCCGAAGCAATCCCGGATCTGCTTACCCATCGCCCGGTGTAGCCATGTCTACAGTGCACAGTCAAACTACTCAACCCTATTACCTCAGTCGACCGTGGTATTGGTGGTTCTGACTTTATCATAAAATGATACACATACATATTTCATATTATTAATTAATTTATTTATTTAATATGGTGGAAAAATTTCTTTTCAGCTCATTTCCAAAACGAACCATTTCTCAGTGCAAATTCACTTCATCATCATTGGTTCAACATTCCCCCTAAAATCCACAACACTTGAACTTGAACACTGTTATTTCACATTGATCAAATGCTCAGTAATTTTCTTTTTCCATTAACAAAATATATTTAAAAAAAAAAAGAAATAAATAAAAAAATCGAACACATCAAATGCTTTTTACACAATAAAATAAACGATGATAACTACATAATACTTTCTCGTATGACGACATCCTTTTTTTGAAACATACTTATGCAAAAATTTACGTTCAAATTATAAGATGCAGCGTTTCGTTGGACAAATATGAATTTTTTGGATAAATTATAAAAATTCAAAATAAATGACAGATATGAGCAAGTTGTTTGTTGCAAGTTTGATTTGACTAAAGTTTTGAAAGTTTGAATAAACGTGCGAAAGCAAGAGTCCGCTTTTGTTGACTTGCAAACATGCAGGGCAACATGCATTGACTCGAAACAGAATGAACCATGTAAGCGCTAACGTTGGATAAAGTATTTACCCAATGGCCCAATGGGTCAGTTGAACATTTAAGTAAAAATGTAAATTTGAAAACCATCAGCCGTGATAAAGTGTGCAAATGCACCAAAACAACAACAAGTTTGCAGACTTCAGACTGAGTTTGCACAATAATGAATTGTAAATTTAAAAACAATAACAATGATAAAATCGCTAATTTCAAGTGAAAAAAGATTGATCAATTAATTATTATAAACGTGAATTTGAATCAGTGCAAGTTTTGTGTGCTTAATTAAGACATAATATAAAAAGCAAAAGCTAATTTATAGCTAATCAATAAATGTGTGAAAAAAAATGATGTTTTAATTTTGCATAAAAATTTGAAATAGCTACCAAGTCAGGAATTGCAGTTCAAAAGTGAAAAGTTGTCTGAAATTGCAAATGACGACGACCTCGCCCTTGTGACATGTTAACTTAATCAATCAGCAACAATCATGCCTTCTGTTGATAAATGATTAAAATTGTTTCGAAAAAAATTTCAAATTTAAACAGTTGACTCATCTCTCAAAAAACATGCATCATGCACTGTTAGAAATAATAAAAAAACAAAACACTTAACATTGAAGTGTTCCAACGGCTAGCAGATAAAAATGTAAAAAATTTGCAGCTTTTCAATCAATCCAATTTAAATTAATTTCCAATTAAAATTAAAAAAAAAAAATAATATTAATAATAAAGAAAACTGATTTGAAAAGAATGCTGAAAATGTTAATTTCAAAATGTTCATTATTATTCATTATTCATTGAATCAAACCTGCACATCAGAATAATTTTTGCAACAAAAATTAAACATAAAAAAAAAAGAAAAGAAAAGAAAAATTAACAACATCGTTTATAGTTCAATTTTTCGTCGTTTCCATTTTTCATTGGTTTAATTGATATATTTTGAAAATATCACAAACTGATAAGCAGAGAATTGTCATTCAACAAAAGCTTCCTTCCTTCGTTGATCAATTGTCTCGTTGATAAAAACTGATGAGCTAGCTAGCTCTGCTAGTCATTTAATTTGATCATTCAATCATCACAAAGGTCACATTCTATTGCAACAAAATAGCAAAATATTCATCGGTGCATATGAGCCAAACAAAAAAAAAATATATATATATATATATAATAAAATAAAAACATCTGATCAACACCTTTTTGGTAAAGTTAATGAACGAATGAATTAAAAATCAAAGAAAAAAAATTTTAAACATTCTCAACATGCGACACAGATGTTAAAGTGACAGTCGCTGCATGACACAATGATTGTCGCGCCAGGCGCTACCGCCTCTGCTTTTTGCAAGTGTAGCGGTTTTGTATCAAATGCACAAAACCATTCTCTGCCCAAATCATCCCATCAATCATCAAGGTCATCATCATTCAGTCCTTTTACTGTATCTTTATTACAAATTATCATATTGGACAATGCATACATCAAATAAGAAAGACATGAACAATTAACAATATTCTACTGTTCACATACATGCATACTGCGCATTTGGATTTTGCACTGTTCATTATAATAAAATGTTACTTATATGAATATAAAACTTGTATTGTATGAAAATGTGCTATCAAAATGAACTAATTAATTAATTATACAATATCATTTGAATTTCAAATTTCAACACTCGCAACAAAAAAAAAATATATATATATATATATATCTATATAAACAACATTACATTACACGTTGATATCTTGTACTTGTATGATATGTTAATTTGGGGTTACGGTTTGAATTTGGGTTAATTGATTGTGATGCACTGTTAAGTAGACGAACGGCTGGCTGGCTGGCTGACCAATTGAAAATCATTTCATTTCATTATTGTTCACTTAAAAAGCTTGATACGGTGCTTTGAATGGCAGTGCCGGTCGTTTTGACAAACCCAAGTGGAAACTAATGCTTGAGCCGGTAACCTACAAAGTGATGTAAAAATTCGGGACATGCAAGTTCCGACCGGACAAGGTCTTTGACACGGCACCAACCTCGGCATGACGACGTGAACGCACAGCAATTGCACTGCTTACAAAGCAATTTTACAAGCGGTTGGCGCAAAAGCCAGCCACTTGAATTTCACTTCTTTGTTTCATCAATTGAAGAATATAATAATCAGAAGAAGTAGAAGTAGAAGTAGAAGAAGAAGAAGAAGAAGAAGAAAAAAAAATTTTTTTTTTTTTCATTCACATCCTCTGCTTGCAGGAACAGACTGCTTAGCCGAGTCCGGTGCCGCGACCCTTGTAAATCATACAAATCAATTATTCAATTATACATATTGCACAATTCTCCTTTTGCAAAAATGCAAATCTCCTTTATGCAAATTTAGACAAAACTGTGCCTCAAGAGACTGATGCCAGAAAGGTCGTCCGATCATCAAGCTAGCAAACGATATATCCCACTAGCCAGTAGTGGATCGTCTGCTAGGCACTGGTCATCCGTGTTTTTATGAATTATCATCCAGCAATTGGAAAACCCTTTCAACGCTTATTAGCGTTAGCATTATTGATCTCTCTGGTCGTCCGTTGTTGTCAAACTTGCCCAATAACTGTCATTTCGCTTTGTCAATGTCGCAATCTGCCTCACGGTATCACTTTACAATGCACCGGTGCGAAGCTTGGCGAAATTGTAGAAGCTCTGGCCATACACAGCGAACTGATCGAAAGTTTAACACTGCGTTATAGTGATATCCGTACTTTGAAAGCCCAGTCGTTCGCTTCGTTAGCTATCAAGAAGCTCGACTTGTCCAGCAACAACATACACGGAGTAAGCAAGCATTTCCACTTGACTTTTGCACATTGAATTTCATTTATCTCATGAACTCAATGCAAGGCAAAATTGCACATTTTTTTTTAAATCATTGTTGATAAATTCTTTTTTTTTTGTAAAATTCAAAATATTATCGCTAAACGATGATGAATGCACGTTATGCAAGTGACGAGAACATTTCTTCTAAAAATGTTTCAACGGTGTTGCTTGTTGTAAATTCAAATTTGGAAATTTTACTCTACAACTTCAACCCCAACACACAGACAGACACAGAAATAGATGAACTGAACTGATCATTTTCAAAAATTCAATCATCTCAAATGGATGGAAAAATTGGATTATTATTTCTGATGAGTTGTAATTTTTGCTTGTTGTTTTTTTTTTTGCAGATTGAAGAAGATGCTTTTGGGAAACAAGCTTCATACATCAGAGAATTGTTTTTGGCAAACAATTCGCTTAGTGCAATACCACCGCTGAAAATGTTACCCAATTTGGAGAAAATTGACATCAGCAATAACGCGCTGGTGGATTTGACTGAATACGCATTCGAGCACAACGAAGCGTTGAAAGTGATTCGCGCCAGAAATAATAAAATCTCCATCCTTTCACCGTAAGTATTCAAATTTTCATAGCACACACACACACAATTAAAATAATAAAACTAGCACAGTTTGAAAAATGTAATTCTAATTTTGCAGAAATTCACTGAACGAAGTGAAAAACAATTTGGAATTGTTGGATTTGTCCGGCAATCAGTTGATCCAAGTGCCGGCTCAAAATTTACGAAGCTTTCAAAAGTTGAGAATGTTGGACTTGAGTGACAATTTTATTGACAAAATCCCGAATTTACAATTCATGAACATGCCAGAATTGAGAGATTTACGCTTGGGCGGCAATAAAATTGCCGAAGTGATGCCACTGGCTTTCATGAACATTCCCAAGCTTGAAGTGCTGAACTTGACAAGAAATGCAATTGCGACGATGGAAACGAATCCCATACAACAGTTTGAAAATTTAGAAATTCTCGATCTCAGTTGGAACAAATTGAACAGGGTATTGTACAAATAATTGATTGTACAAATTATATGCTATGTTCATTTTGTGTTCATTTCAGCTGAAAGCTTCGTCGTTCAAAGAACTTGCAAAATTGAAAGAGCTACATTTGCAGAACAACGAAATTGATATAGTCGAAACAATGGCAATCAGTGACAACAGTGAATTAAGGACGATCAATTTAGCCAACAACAAAATCAAACAACTTTACAAAAATGCATTCGATCAACTGCCACAACTCAATACATTAATACTGACCAACAATCAACTGCAAGAGATTGGTAAGATTGAATTGCAAAAATTAATTATTCAATTAGCATAAACAGAGTTGACAAAAAATATTTTAATAATAATTCAAGTGAAATTATCAACTTTGCTTTTCGCACAATTCTACCTCCTGATTGGTGAACTGTACAACACTGGCAGTTTTGATTGATTCTTACTTCTAAAAGTTCAACTGAATTAAACTTACCATGTGACAATTTAAAATTTCTCCTAATCCTAATAAAGGTGCTGAATAATTTTGAAAAAAAATACACTTGTTTGTTGCCGGAGAACAAATGTTAAATTTTTTTTTTTCTTTACAGATCAAGGTATGCTATCCGGCATGCCGAATTTGCAACAACTGAGACTGCGTTCCAATAAAATATTGAAAATTGAGAAAGGAGCCTTTGAGACGATGCCTCTGCTGACCACGCTAGATGTGGCTGACAATTTGCTGGAAACCCTGCCGGTGGAGGTGTTTCACAATTTGAATCGCCTGTTCTGGCTCGACCTGAGCAACAATCGGATACGCAACATCGACCAAGGCACATTTCAAGCGAAAATTACCAATCTACTATTGCAAGGTAGACGAGGCAGTTGTTGTGAGAACTGTGAAGGAGTGGCGTGTGCTCGGACTTGATTATTTTTCTGCTCATTTTCTATTCAGGAAATCCTCTCAACTGCAGTGATTCAATAGCTTGGCTGGTGAATTATTTGACAAGACAAAATGTGCGCACCTTTTTCCCTGATCAACCGGACGTTGTTTGCCAATATCCGTCAGCATTGAATGGCAAATCGTTGAAACAGATGATGCTTGTTCAAGTCAACGAAACTTTGACAAGTAAGTGAGCGCAAATCACACACAGCCTGGAGGCGGCTATTCCAAGTTCGTTTTGAAGCAGGTTCAGTTGTGAAGTCGTGAGATCTGCTTGACCATGGTTCATTGATTGATTGCCAATTTTTTTCTTTTCTTTTTAGAAGCCAAAGAGACTGCACAAACAGAAGAGAGCGCTTTGAGCTTGTTGAGTCGTCTGCTTTCAGCGAGCAAAGAAATTTCCAGTGGCAAAGAAGTTCCTCAGTCTGGTTTGGACATTTTCCCGGCACTGGACCAAATCACTACACCGTTGGCTAGATTGTTGGTCGGAGAGAAGTCGAAAGAGGACTTGAGTAGCATTTTGAAAACAATTCCAACACTGTTGAAAAGTCTACCACAGGCAACAGCTTCGGCTACGGCAACTCAACCATCGTTGAAAGACATCCCTCCGGAGTTGATCAACTACGTCCTTAGAGGAGGACAAATTCCGGGTGTACCGCCAGCAGTGTTGAAAAAGACGGTCGAAAATTATGCAAAATCTCTGCTAACTGAATCTTCAACAACAACAACAACAGCAAGAGATTTGCTACTGCTTCCGACAAACGACAACAAAAATACAATAATGTCCGCAGCTTCAATTTCATTTCCAACTGAACTAATTGACGACATACTGCGAGGAAATCCGGTGCTCGGCTTGAGCAAAGAGGAGACGAAGCAGCTACGGCAACGTTATTTGAGCATGCTGATTGGTTCAGATTCTACATCTGATTCAGCAAAGACAAACAACAACAACGCAACAACTACCGACAGTGGCAATTCGTTGTTCAATTTGAACTTGAATCAGCTTGATCTGAATCAAATACCGCGATCAATAATACAACAGTTGATCGCAAATCGTATACCGGGTGTGTCGATTGATTTGGTGAAAAAATTGATGGAAAAGAACCCACAACTGTTTGGAGAACTTGTCAGCCAACAATTGAACCAAAGCAGCACAGTCGACGAGCAGGTTAAAAGCAATAGCAATGGTAAGAAACAACGGGTACCGACCGTCAATGCTCAACAGCAGCAGCTGTACAACAACAACAACAACAACAACAACAACAACAAGAACGCACCGTATGATGTGGAACGGTTGGATCGTAAAGTCGACTTGAGCATTTTCGACGAAAACAGAACCCAACCCCTGGATACATCCACAGTGACCGCTGTGGCGTTGAGCATGGTCGGCTTGTTGACCGTGTTGACCACGGTTGTGCTGTGCTTGCAACGGGCAAAAAGGAGACGGCGCGATCAGTTGAACATGCGACAACAGAATACGCTGTCTTCGAAATGCAGCCTTGCAGGACCTTTCGACAACGGAGCCGTGCCCAACTTTTACCCACAAACAACAACAACAACAGCAACAACGGTAAACAACGGTGCATTCGATTTCGATTCATGCTATGAATCGTCGCCAAATCGCAATCCTTACACATCGGTCGATTCTGACGGTCGACTGGTCCATCATGCCATGAATGTGTGACTGGGGGAACCACAGAGTTCTGCGGACAATTTTGATATTGTTGTTTCATAATTTTTTTTTATCCATCAAACTTATTATATTTTTGCTTTTTTGTTTGCTGTTTCTACCACGCACATTTGTTTTCTTCAGCTAAATCTCATTTTCTATTTCAATTTCAACTCTGTTCTCTCTCTCTCTCTCTCTCATACAGTGTAAAAATAAGATTTATGGTTTGATATGTTTTACCGCTTGTTTATGTACAATTGATAAAGGATTGTTTTTTTTTTACCAATATTGCTTTATTAAAAACAGAACAATTTGACTATCCTTTCCTGTTGTATTAATTCATATCAGTGAAGAGGAATTAAAATATTATTCATCACCAACTGCATACTTACTTACTTGTTAAAGGCATCTCGTCGTAACGTGAATTCATTCAACTAATAATTGCCTCTTATTATCATTATTATTATTATTATTCAAAATATCGCAGTAATAAAATTTCAAAATTTCACTTATTCACCTAGTTATATTCTATTTTACTATCGAAAATGCGTGTTCAATTCAAATTGTCATTCCCAAAACTGTCACACTGCGCAGTTTATTGTCACTTTATTTTTAAAATAAATTTTAGAAAATAAATTCATTTAAAAAATTTAAAACATTTTAACTTAAACTAAATAAATAAATGAACAAACAACCTTTTCAAAAATGATTAGTCAGTGAAAAAAAATGTCCACCCTTGCAAGCGACACAATTTCATCCCTTCAGGCTAATTTTTTCTTCCTCCACATCATTTATTGCATTTGTTGTGATTTTCATTGCTTCAGTCCGTTGACTTACCAAAAATACCATTCGGTTCGATGCAGTCGACACAACTGGAAACAAGAAAACAACTGCTGCATCATCATTGCTACACGTGCATGCAGTCGGTTCATACGATTATCATAGGCAGTATAATTATCAATAACTCAAACAAAGCCCACAAATCAAAAGAAATATATTTTTTCAAAATAATAATTTTATAATTAAAAACATACGTGTGTGTGTGTGTGTGTGTGTGTGTGTGTAGCTTATGCTGGTAATCAAAATTATGCATACAACTCTGATGCAATAAGCAAACTGTTTCAAAATAATTTGCATTGCATATTAATTTACAAAAACAAAAAGAAAATGCGCATAAATGCCTAGCATTTTAAACACTGTACAAATCAATTCAGCCTATTACATATATTTTAAAAAACAAATATTTCAAAAAATGCAAAATACATTTAAAAAAACAAGTAGAAAGTCACTGATTACTGGATTGTGTAAAATATGACTGACTAAAAATACATTAAAATATAGCTTATTCAAACTGTTAATAAACATTTACAATATAATAGATAAATGTAGTGAAAATAAATTTCAATTATATTAAATACAAAAATTATATATTTGAAATGAATGTACACATATACACACGTGTGTGTGTGTGTGTGTGTGTGTGTGTGTATTACAATTAAACTCAAAAAAAATATCAAGCTTAATCGTGCTTGTATAAGCATGATAAGTTTGTTGGCAAAATATGCCAAGCTTTTGACAACAAAATTAGCAACAAATACAGGCAGAACACAACAGCAATATGAATGAATGAATGAATGAATGAATGAATGAATGGATCGTCGATGATACAGGATGCAATGACCTGAAAGGATAGATGGGTCGTTGTACGACCGTGGTCGCAACACAATTTCACCTATGCTAAGCAAAAATTAGCGTTTTTCACAAAACAGAGACAAACTCTGACTGACTGACTGACTGACTGACTGACTCGTTGATTTATTTATTCACAAGCTGATACTTTCCCATACTTCAGAATTCAAATTCGTTCGGATGAAAACAAAATATATTCCAATTAACAACGAATAATTCACAACCGCTCGCTTATTAATAATTAATGATCAAATGATCAATCATCTCTAATCAAAAGCCCTCAATAATTGATCCGTTGGTATTTTTCAACCTACTTATTACTTGTTGCATCAGGTAAGATTTTTTTACTTTTAACTTATTATTGTCAAAATTTATTTTAATGCTAAGAACACACTGCCAAAACGATAAACATAAAACTTGGTCATTTCTGATGACAATGTTGATGATGATGATGATGCAATCTTTTCATGCTGAATTAGTTCATGCTTGGCTATTTGGACAAACATTGCTGGTAAAATTGCACTGGCCATGGTCGGATGCTTTTGCAGAGGTCAAAAACGTTAAGCGAACAATTAATTTATAGTTTTCATAAAACGGATTTTTCACTGTTCACTTTTGAAAGCAATCACTTTTTCTATCCTGCATGGGCACCAATGGGCATAAAGTTGTGAAAATTTTGCCAAATATCATGCACTGTTGAACTGAATGCTGAATTTTGCATATGAATTGCATGTGAAAAATTAAAGATAACTTTCAAAAACATCTCTTTCTATTTGTGACATGTTCTTGTTTCAGATAAAGTTCAAAATTGATTAATAATTATAAACAACATACACAATAGGATATTTTTTCTTTGTCTAAAATTTTCACAACAAAAGGAAAGTAGAAAGGTAAGAAAAAAAAGGTTCAAACTGAAAAATAGTCGAGTCATTAATAATTAAAAAAAAAGGAAATGTAATAATAATATTTTCCCACTTGCCCCGCAACTGGCACCAAACTGTACAATATGCCGTTGGCATGGCATGTTAGACGAAAAACAGGACCAATGAAGAAGAAACTCAACTAACTGATTGTTGCTGACGGCTGGCTTGATTCAAGGCAAAATTAAGCAAATTAATAAAATTAATTATTTCACTTTAAATTATAAATTGTTTTTCTATAAAAAAATTTCAACTTCAAACATAGACAATAAATTAAATTTCCATATTTCGACAACACTCACGATAATTTCATACCTCTCTCTCTCTCTCTCTCTCTCTCGCTCTCGCTCTCTAGAGTACTTTTCATCAAGAAATAAATCAATGATACATATAGTAATCATAAAAAAAATAATAGTAAAATTAAAAATTTTTCAATTTCTCATACGTGCATGCAAAAAAATCATCTGCCCTTCATATACAATTCATGCTTACTTGAACAAATATTGATTCAAATACAACAAAGTCAAAAAGAAATTAATTAAAAAAAAATATATATATATATTCTTTGGAAAGAATATTTTTTTGAATAAGCAATAATATCAGACGAAAAAATTGTTTCCGTTGTAAATGTTTGTTTTTTTTTCAAGTGGATAAAAATAAATATAAAAAAAAAGAAAGTTGTTGTGCGTGCCAAGTTTGGGCAAGGTCAAAAAGCGGATGAATGCTTTTGACCATCGATCACTTTTGTGTAGCCGGTGTCCATCGGCAGCACTGCCTTGACCTCACCGGTTGGAAGAGAGATTTCAAAATTTGAATTTGCCCAGTTGAAACTAGCAAAAGTGAACTGGATGAACAACAACTGTATCCTTGTCTAGATTACAACAGATACAAGTTAGCCCGCACACACGATCGCAACTAAAAGGATAGATTTAATATCTGCCAGTACCGTTAAGCAAAAGATGCACAATACGACGACAACTATTATTACAAAGATGATTATTTTGGTCGCCCGACAACTACAACTTCCGTCATGTGTCGTCAGTATACTGCCTGCTTGCTGTTCACGTAGAACAACAATACGACCTTGAAAAACACCCAAACGCATCAATACGTCTCTTGAGAGTTATACAAAACTGTTGGGCCAGAAATTGACATTGAACGCACCTATTTTTAAACGTCAACCCAAGCAATAGGAGGTTCACAATCAATTCTGTCGTCTAAGCAGAATCCACTCCAACCAACTGAACAGCCCACTAATACATGTGCATGTATATATATACATACACACATTGGGATTTGAACATTGATATTGTTAATCTTTTGACTTTTTCACTTGTATTGTCTGTCTTGTCCATCAACTGAGCAATTGCTTTTGCTCATCTACTAAACGTTCACGTTCAACGGACTATCTTGAAAACTTCCACTGTTGTACAAAAATTGTAAGACCAACCACCCACTTGTTGCTTGATGCATGATGCTTGTTCCTTTTTCACTCTTGCACGATCACTATTTCACAATTACTTGTCAAAGAAAAAAAAACTAAGCTGATGAAGCAAGTAGAAATGTGATTAATCAGTGCGTAAAATGAACATAATTAATAATGGGCGAAAATATGCTGCGAGTATGGTAGTTTTCATTGTGTTCGCTATTTAGATTCAATTGGACAAAGAAGAGAAGAGAGCGTGAAAATGATGGTACAGTTCCACTGTTGGATCGTGCTGTTGGTGCTGCTCACCGGTGCAGCGGACGCTTATTGCCCAACGGACGAACAAGTGCTGGCATTGTGCTCGTGCCAGTCGAGCCCGGATGGAATTGTGCTCGACTGTTCCAACAAGAACGGCTTGACCACGGTCAACATCCTGCGTGACAAGCACGCCAAGCTGGGTCTGCTTGTTCAGTTGAAGTTGCGCAATTGTTCAATTGTGGAACTTGGCGAGCGCATGTTCAACGGCTTGTACGTGAAAAAGTTGGATTTGGCGGAAAATTCAATCGAACAGATCGACATCAACGCGTTCGACGGTCTCAAGAGCATTTTGCAAAGTTTGTCACTGAGAAACAACAGTCTGCGCGAAATTCCCAACAAAGCGCTGAACAACATGGAAGCGCTGCTGCAGCTCGACTTGTCCAACAATCAGATCGACAACATTGACGACAATGAACAGTTGATCAATTTGCCCAAGTTGGCCGATTTGAATTTGGCCAACAATCGCATCTGCGCCGTGCACAAAGATGCCTTCGATGTGGTCAAGCACAGCTTGCAGACGTTGAATTTGGCAAGCAATTGTTTGGACGAAGTGCCGGCGTCGGCGATCAGGGGCTTCAAAAATCTGCTCGCCTTGCACTTGCAACGCAACCGACTGACCACGTTGAAGCCGTTGCAGTTTGTCAATTTACCCTATTTGAATCTGCTCAATCTGGCCCACAACCAAATACACACCATCTACAAGCAGGCGTTTGTCAACGTGCCGGCCATACGCTTCCTCTACTTGAGCGACAACGCGTTCACTGAACTGCAGCCGTACATGTTTTCGACGTTCGAAAATTTGGAACTGCTCGACTTGACCAACAATCGTATCCGTGTTTTGCCTGGCCACGCATTTTGCTCAATGCCCAAACTGACCCAACTGTACTTGGCTGAAAATCAAATGCAACGCATCGAACCTTTGGCATTCGAAAACAGCAGCCTGGTCGTACTGATGTTGGCCAACAACAATCTCACCGAAATCACCGGTGATACATTTCAAGGTCTCAATTCTTTGCAACAGTGCAGTTTGAAATACAATCAGGTAAAATAATGAACTCCCCCCCCCACTCGCATATACAAAACATGCATTCCGGATATTCCAATTTTGACCGTATCTATTAAACAGATATCCAAAATTACGTACAACGCATTCCATCCCGTGCCTGGTTTGGTTGCTCTGGATTTGTCGCACAACACGCTCAACACGTTGCCAGATTCAGCATTTTTCACACAGCTGAATCTATTTTTGCTCGATTTGTCCAACAACAACCTCTCCCGAATCCCGTGGGAAGCGTTCAACAAGCGTACTGTAACTATCATGCTCCAAGGTAAAGCAATCTTCATTTTAAAATAATATTTAAAAAAAAAACTTTTTTTTTATTTCACACTATATTCAGAAAATCCCCTCGTCTGCACTGAACGTATTCAAATGATCGAAAACAACATGGGCATTTTCATACCAAACTCTGCCGATGAAGTATGCAAAAAGAGTAAGTAGTACTTTTTTTTTCTATTTATTGGATGACATTATCAAATAATAATATTTTTAAAATTCACATTTTTAAATGTTTTTGCTTTATCAGATGGTTTCGACAACACCAACACAACAACCGTATTGCAAACAACAACTGATCAAGCGGAGAATGTAAGATCAGCAGAAAGCCAGTCAGAAGCAAAGATACAAGACAATTATGCATCAAGTGATGATGATTTTAAACTGCTTGAACAGACGACAGCAACTGTTCCAATGAGCAAAAGTACTGTCAAAATAGCAGAAACAATACCACCTGGTATAATTATAAAAGAACTACGCGCTACTACTACAACAACTGCTACTGCTGCTGCTGTTACGACTGCTGCTGAACCGCAACAACAATCTGAAAACGATAAAACTATCACCACTACAGAAGAATCGAGAACAATATATCCGGTGCCGATTCCGTTTCTCAGCAAAGCGCCCGACATGCATCAAGCGTACGCGGTTGATACGGATCTTGTAATGGCGAATACTGAACAACCGAATTTTGCAATGTTCACCGGTCTGCCGGACAGCATCATCACTGGACTGCCGGTTTGGACAGACCCTCCAAATTACAGAAAACCAACAAAACTGAAAACCCAAATGCCAGCCAACAGTGCGTCCAAACAAAACTTCCAACAAGCCGTGCCAGTCAACGCAGACCGACAACAGGACGACGACGACGACGACGACGGCTTGCCGTCGGATGCGATGAGCAATTTCAGTCAAAATGCCAAAACCACTGCCGCGGTCTGCGTTGGAGTGGTCGCGTCGGTGACCATGCTCGTCGTTGCCGTGTTGTACTTGGTGAAGCGTCGAAATCGTCTGCACGCCAGATCAGTATCCGACGACAGTCGCACTTCAGCTTACGTGGCCGCACATACGATCGGATACAACCGATATCCGGGCATGGTGAGCACGGCGCCGAACGCGTACGCGACGGACGCCATCACACCCTGCAGGCCATCCAGACAACGCGACATCACCACCTACAGCAGAAGCAACCAAAACTGGCTCTACGATCCCGTCTGCTATACAAACCCCAGCGTCTATTACAACAAATGATAGTGCACTGATAATGACGAAATGGTAAATGCAAAACGGGTACCGTCTGAAGGTTTAAAGTGAAAATTAAACGACGACCCAACAGCCATCACATTCAACAATAGCCTTTACACGCGAACTTAGGCCTTTTAGTTGAGTTTAATTTTTTGTTTTCGCTTTGCTTTGTTTTTTACGTGCAATGCAATTTCAACATAAGCTGAAATGAAGAACTGAATCTACAATTTGAAAATCAATTATATTTTCACTGTCACCTATGATCCTAATAGTATCCTTTTGGAACTGAATAAAACTTTCAAAAACAGCTGCTATCCGATGGTGTTTTTTATATGTTTAAATTTAAAAAAAAAGATGAAAGCTTTCAGCTATAGAACAACAACAGTTGAATGGAAATTTTACTTTGAGACATTCAAAAAGTTAGACATTTCATCATAAAAAGTATCATCAAATAATTATTTGTTAGTTTTTGAAAAATTCGTGATGATCACTCGTCAACTTGAACATAAAAATAATTATTGTAGACAACTATGCAACGATGTGATCAAAAATTATGTCTTCTACAGTAAGATGGAATAAAAGTAAAAAAGGTTCATTTGCATACATCAGAATAGAAGTGAAAAAATAAAAAGAATTACTAGCCATAATAAAAATGCCATAAAATTTGAACTAAATTGTCAAAAATGCGTATCTTGCTGCGTGAAAAATAAACTTCTGTTCATCAACAAATATTTGTCCATATAAAATTGAAACAGATAAAAAGATCCATCTGAAACTATGACTACGCCAAATAGCAATAGAAAATATCATTCGAAAAATGAAATATTCTATTGATAAAAGAAAAACATAATTATAAATTATCATTTTTCTCATCATTTCATAGTTGAAATATTTTTTGTTTTTACAAAATTTACAAAACTGATTGCCGATGAGAAAGTGATAATGATATCAGTAAGAAAACAAGAAAGAAAAAACTATTCAAATGACATGTACAGAATTTGGCAGTAATTTCTTCAAACTTGATGAAGCTGTTTTAAATTCAGTGACATCATCGTCGATTGTAACGGAATCGAAGATGAATGACCCAGAAGAAATCGTTCAACAAGGAAAATGACACCAGCCAAAAAAAATCCTTCCCCATATTTCTCCTTACGGTTCATTATACAGCACGTGAAATGAATGCCCTTTTACTTATTTACTTCTTTGGGTTATTAATATTTTTTTTTTTTATTTTGCTTTCTGCAAAGAAAACAAGTTTACAAAATTAATTCCAACAAAAACCTCAGATTAAGTGAACGAAAAGAAAATTTTTCAATAAAAAATATTATTCATATTGTTAAATTTTGTTGAACAAGCTTTCACAATTATATAATAAATAATTTTTTTTTTAAAAAGTAAAAGAAAACATTCACATCAATTCCATTTTCCAATTTTGCTTGATAAGCATTTTTTTTCGTTTTCTTTTTTTTTGTCCAGTTCATTCAAATTTTCAAATCTGAAACTTGCCCCACCCGTTCCCTTGTGTTTGAGTGCATCGTTGATTGTCCGATTATAATAACTGTTAAATTCCGTTGGACTTTCACAGTACACAATGAAGTGAAAAATAGAAATTTGGCAAAATCACAGAATAAAATAATAAAAAAAATACCAACAATAAGTATGAATGGAATAAAATTGTAAAGTATATGATAATTTGTAAAAATTAGCCAGCAGCTATACGAACAATAGTAATTTTACTTTTTGAATAAAAAACGAAATTTTTCCAGATACAGACAGAGAGAGGTAAGTTGGAAGGTATGATGCTTGATTGTTGTGTGTCAAGGCCGTTTAGGTGGGTATCTTAAGACTGGCAGCAGAGGGGCCACTGAAACGGGGTGAAGGGTAAAGTTCGGCGCAGAGGTCAACAAAGTTCCAATAACATTCGATTACAATGCCGAAAAGAAGGACTGCACACCGTTGCATTGGCATAGAGCAGCAGCAGCAGCAGCAGCAGAAGCAGCCGCAGAAGCAGCAACAGTAGCTGTGAGAAAACATACCAACAATCCCTCTTTTTTTTTCCTACTTTATCAAAAGCAAACAAGCATTGAAATTTACATATAAATTTTTTTTTGTTTCGAGGAAAACCATTCCATTTTCTCATTCATCATCTAGATTTATTTTCTGGCTAATAATTAATTTATAATAATAATAATAATAATAATAATAAGAAGAAGAAGAAGAAGAAGAAGAAGAATATTATTATTATTATTATTATTATTTTCTTCTCATTCATATCAATCCTCTGCAAAATCACAGCAAATATGAGCATCATCGGATCGTGGTCGCTTGCTCAGTTCAGTTTTCTGTTGTTGTTGGTTTGTCAAATTCTGCAACTGACCGATGCTTTTTGTCCGGATGTGTTCAAAGAAAAAGACGCGTGCACATGCCTCTCCTACCTCGACGGTGCAGTTATCCGTTGCAAAGGTCCAGAAGCGCCTTACATCATTGAAAAATTAAAAACTGAATCCGTCGTCATTCGAGAATTGGCCATCGAAGATGCGGATATCATCGAAGTATGTGCAACTAACTTTTTCAAGCTCAATTTATAACTGGTTTAACAAGCAAATGAATGAATATTTATTTTCCTCCATTTGCAGATTGGTCCGCGCGCTTTTCGAAACATGAAAATCAGCAGTCTGATCTTGGACAACAATCGCATACGAGCATTGCACAAGGATGCGTTCGTCGGCTTGGAACGGTCGCTGGTGTCACTGAGCGTGGCTCACAACAAGCTAACCGAGATCCCGACCGACGCGTTGGCCAATTTGCAAACGTTGCAAGTTCTCAACTTGAAGTGCAACAACATCGGCAACATCTACACGTCAGCTTTGCACAACTTGACCAGCTTGATCGAGCTGAACTTGGCCTGCAATCAGATATGCAAAATTGCCGGTTCAGCATTCGAACCGATCAAAACCACCCTGCAGAGTCTAATTTTGGACGACAACTGCTTGCGCGAAGTGCCTGCAGAAGCGTTGAGAAATTTCAACAACCTGCTAGCGTTGCACTTGCAAAACAACAACATCGAAACTATAGAAAAACTGCAACTGATGAACATGGTCAGCTTGCTGATGGTGCGATTGTCGTACAACAAGATCAAAAGCGTCGACCGGTACGGCTTCAACAACATACCACACTTGCGCTATCTGTTCCTCGACCACAACGAGCTGGCCGTGCTCGAGCCGAACGTGCTGCAACAATTCCAATTTCTCGAAATTGCCGACCTCAGCTACAACAGCATTGCCGAAATCCCGGCCGGAGCTTTCCAACGTCTCGAACACTTGCTCCAACTGAACTTGGAAGGCAACGCCATACGCGACATCGCACCCAACGCGTTCGCCCAAACCCCGCTACTTTTGCTGCTGCTCGGCCACAACTGTCTGACAGGGATTGGAACCCAAGTTTTCACCGGCGTGCCATTTCTCAGGCAAATTTCCCTAGCGCACAACAATATCAAAAATTTGGAACCGTTCGCCTTTGCCGCCATGCCCAATTTGCAATTGCTCGATTTGTCCAACAACAAATTGGACTCAATCTTTCCGGCAACGTTGACACCCAACTTTGCCTCCACAGTTATACTATCAGGTTTGGCAAGCAAGCAATACCTATATTGTATATATATATATATATACACCTGGATTTCGTTTTAAAAAATATTTTAGAAAATCCAGTAGTCTGTGGACCAAATGCCTATCACGTCATCAAAGGTGGTTCACCAATATTATTGCTCAACGAACCCAATCACATATGCAGCATGTTCAATCGCACGAGACCGGACAAATGTCCAACAAGGTTAGAACAATTATTATTCTTACCAAATCAATTATTACAAATTTACAGTTTTAGAAAGCCAAAATCACCACCGCTACCATGTTGCAGCAGACCAGAAAAACATAGTGACGAAAGTATATTTTTAAAAAAATAAAAAAAAAAACGATCCTAATAATATCTCTTACTTTACTTCAGACAGTGAAATCAGCGGTTCTCCAATGATACAATTGACAACACCAAATCTCATTAGTGAAATCACAACCACCACAATCACAAGCACTACTGCCAGCCCTGCAGTCGCCGTCAGCATCACTGTCCCCAGCACTGTGCAACCGTTGCCACACAACGGGAACATGACTAGTTCGATCACGGCATCGCCGTTCGAACAAATGGCAGCCGAAAGAGAATTGCCCAGTACTCCAAGATTCCAAGCACAAGAAAACAAAGTCAACAAGCCTAAGACACCAAACATGGCACGGTTTTGGAGATTTACCAGACCACCTTCGGAGCCACTGACCGCCACCCTGAAGCCGATCATCCAGGGCATGGAAATGGCGAAGAAAGTTTCCAATGAAAAGCAACCACAACAGAACATCACCAGTGCAACTACAACACTTCCTGACCAAGGTATCGCATATGTTGACTTCATTTAACAATGATCAACAACAAAAATTAATAATAACAATGCTTCCCTGTTTTACAGTAATGCAATCAAGTACCAATGATACAGAACAACAGAATTCAACCGTGCCAACTGCCTTGAAAGCAGAATCACAAAACATGCCGTTCATCTCAGAACAACAACCACCAATCTACTCCAACATTCACCGTACATCACCCACAAAGCAAATAATGCCAATGTCGATTCAAAACGCGCAAAATTTTCTACGGCCAATCAACCAAAGACCACCGCCCGTAACGTTGAACGCGCAATGGTCCGCCGAGCGTCGACCAATTTCAACGTTCCTAGGTTCGCAGCCATCGTTGCAACAACAGTTCAAGCCGGCGGAGCCCAACAACAGTGCGCCGCCACGAAAACCGTTGGGACAAGAGGATGTGGCAAATTTGAACGCCCAGCCAGTGCGACCGATGGATCTCATGGAGATGAACATGCTGGCCGGTGGCTTGCAACCTCGAAAACGGCCGTTTGAAATTGCCAAGCAACAAGCGACCACACCGGCAGAACATCCGACCAAAGCAGAGCCTGCTTCGCCGGATACGTTCAGCTCGAGTGACCCGGCCAACGCGGCCCCGCCGTTGCCATTCAGTTCGGAACCATTTTTTGGCGTGCAATTCAAGCCCATACTTGATCAGCAACCGGCGGTAATTGAAGCAAACAACCAACAACAACAACAACAATTGCACCAGCCCAGCCCGTTTGTACAACCAATTCAAACCGGCAACAGCTAGGGAGAGAATCACTTGGCGACAATAGCGCGCCCATGAAACAATACGTGTGTCTACTTGCCTTGTACAATATTAATAATAATGATAATAATATAGCCCCCGTTTGTTTGTTTGTTTTTTCTCTTGGTTTTTATCTTGAACATTTCAAAGTCCATAAATATTCGACAATACGATAAATGAATGAATAAAATTGTAACAATTGTAAAATTGAATTATGCATAATTTGACAAATTTCATTTGCGTGCACATAATGTTACGTGTAAATTGTAAAGAAAGAATAAAAGTAGGATTCGATTGGATTGCTCACAATTTTCAATAAGCATAAAATAAAATAAATCAATTTACCTGTAGATTGTGCAGACAGCTTTTCATTGTCGTATACGGTCAACGGGCCGTTGGGTGGCAAGAGGAGGTACAATTGTATGGAAGGTGCTTGAAAGTGGACGAAGCAAACGGCCGGTTCGTAGTCGACAGTGAAACGCAACGTATCCTCGTAGAGCATCTGCGAGAATCGGCTCATCTCGTTCATTGCATATGTGACAAACAAGTACTGATAATGATCCAGGCAAACTTTCACCGGATCGACCGTATCAGCCAACGAGTACAAGATGTTCTCGTTGTCGCCCTTCTTGTCCATCATCAGCCAGACGGTGAAGTTGCAGTCGAACATCAACGGTCTGGCTTCCGGATATTGGCAAGCTTTGCCTTGAAATTCCAACCACAACGGTGTACAGTCGAGTCGCCAAACGTCGACGGTCGCTTTTTCGACCAGAGTGGCCGAAGAGCAGGACAATCGGCACCCGTCTGTTGTACAATCACTTCCAGCCTGGTTGGTGTCCAACTTTGGAACCAACCTGCGCACGTGAGCACTGTATGCTTGGCTGTTGGACGGAAGTGAAGCATCCCAGTCGTCGGCTTGTATTGGCATTTCTTGTTCTTCAATTTCCGTCACCAATTGTTGAAGCTGATGAGAACTGTCCGAGTGGTCCGGCAAGCAGTTGGTCAAACAAATACGCGACGAATGCAATACCATCGAAGTTGGAACTTTTTGCAACCAATCCACATCCGGTGCACCCATCAAAGGAACAATCACCTACCGGCAAAAATATGGAATTCGAATTTCGACAACTGTGAAAACGTTTTCCCCTTACCCTAGGCATCATCACGTCCATGTAAATATCTTTGTGAAGAGCATTTTTCATCGCTTCGTTAGTATAAGAATCAGAAAACTGAATAATAATAATAATATAATAAATATATTTTTTTTCAAAAAAAAACCACTTACCAGAGACTGATTAACTTTTAAAAAAACATAATTAATCCAACGAATCGTTCTCAAATCCAAAAACACTCGAACAGGATGCAATCGTAAAAAACTGCTACTCGGTGGAACTGGAGAAAAAAAATGCATATATATATATATAGTATAATTTTTATTCAATGAAGGTTTTCGTGCCTGGATAATGGGTTCGTTCTTTGGTGTAGAAATCCGTCAATTCAACGTGCAAAGTTGGCGTGTCGGATGGAAGCTTCATCACTGCACGATCGGTGGAAAGGAATTTTTCCGTCTTGTGCTTGCTGGACGACGGATCGGTGACGCAAAAGATGAAAATATCTTGCAACCGAAAAACGCATACCAGTGACATAAGATTAGAGAAAATATTATCACAATCTGAAAAATAATTTAAAAAAAAACAGAAATTGCTAATAATAACAAACAAAACCTTGTTACTTGATGATGGTGATAATTCAGTTTTAATAATTTCCTTGTACTTTTTCAACAAATCGTTCGTACGCTCAGAGAACATTGTCTCTTGATAGTAGATCCAATGTTTCCTGCTGCCTCCTTGGAATATATCATTTGTAGAAAAGAACAACAAAAAAACTGAAAATTCTCTCACCCGCCGGATGATAAGGATAAAAATCGCAAACCAACTTTTTCAAAGTCACTTGCATGGCTCCATTTTCAATTAGCAAATCTTCTGATGAATCTGCATGGATATTAATTTTAATTTTTTTTTTTTAAAGCAACAAATCTTGAAAATTGAACCTCCTCCTTTTTCTTCTTCTTCTTTGGATTCGTCGCAAATGTGCAAATCAATATGAGCAATGTAACAGTGGAAAGAGGTTTCGATAACGTTGAATTGTTGAAAGGCGGCGTTGGTTTCACTGGGCATTTGCTGTTCGTATTGTTGATGCTGCTGTTGATTAGTGGAAGATGCTCTACGCGTCGTGGGACTGTCCTGAAAAGGAAAAAAATTATTCATTTTCATAAAATTATATATTATAATTTCAATATCAATTATTAATACAACCTTGTTGATTTCAGTTTCCATTGTTGCACTGCTTTGGCGAATCAAATCCATGACAAAGTGAAAAAAGCTGATCGCAGACTGGACTTGTGAAAGCGAAGCCACCCAAAGTAGATTGTCCAAAATCAACGCCAAACGTCCACGAAATACACTACCATCTCAATATATAAATAAATAAATAAATTTGCAAATAAATTAGCATAAATGATGAAAAAAAGAATATAAATACTACCAATTGTGGATTTTTTCGTTATAAAACGACAACGCCCTTGACTTGTGATCAAACGCAAAGGTGCGTTGATGTTGTAGCCAGTGGCGATTGAATCGCCAAGCGTTGACGCTTCCAAGCGCAGTGTTTTCCAAGAAATTTGCTTGAACAATAAAATTTGCTTGCAATGTGAATCTGTGATACGCGTCTCGCGCAAATCCTTCGCCTCTTTCCAAAACGGTGTTCGACTTTCAACACTGATCTGCGAGAGCTGAATTGCAAATAATATTCATTGAAAATTATAAAATTAAAAAAAAGATAATTATCATTTGTCATACCATAAGTGAACCACCGAATTTTTGAGAAGTGAAAAATACTTCAACTGCGTTGCATCGAATTGTTATTCCTTCCACAACTCTGTGCGCAAAACCGTACGAACTGTCCATGCTGAAATTATAATATTACTTGAAAACAATAACCCCATCCCGTCTTCTTTTTTTCCCCATCTTTTCAAATCATATTTCAAAAGTCAATTTTTAATACCTGTAAGTGCTTACTGTAGGACCATTGGTAAATTTAGCATGATGAATTTCCGCTGAAAGTACCAATTCTACTCGAACTTCATCTATGAACTAAACAAAAAAAACAATTATTTAAAACTATTTCTCTTCATGATATGTTGAAATTATAAATTTTAATCCATACCAAAAGTACAGGGTGTGTTTTCAGTCTTGTCCAGGGTATCTGAAAAGAAAAAATTATTAAACTCAAAATAAATGGACGTGTAAAAATCGAATGAATTCCAACAAACTTTAACAATTATCCGACTGCAAACGGCTTTTTGTATTCTCACCCAAGAAGGAAATTCCAGAACATCGGTCAAAACATCCTCGTTCAATTCTATATTATACAATTCGCCTTTGCCTCGAAGAACTTCGACACTTATCTGATCCGGTGAAACATTCTTCGCAAATCTACAAATAAAGCAACAATTAAAATTATATATTCATAATTCAAATATAAACATTATATATCCATTAACCCACTGTTTATTTTTAACATTTTATTGTACGGTGAACCAGAAGAAATAAGCTGCTAAATGATAAACCTATGCAATTATTTTCTGTTTTTAAAATATTCATTTTATAATTCTTAATGCACAATTCCAACTATGAACTATCACAGAAAAACCATATTTTTTCGTTTCTACATTCTCCACTTTTTATGTGAATCGAAATATAAATTTACTAAAATTATAATGCAATACATGCGGCTATAATTAAATCATCATCATAAATTTAATTATTAACATAAAAATAAAAAATTATATATATATATATATATATATATATATATATATATTATTTATTTATTTATAAATAAAATGTAAAAAAACAATATAATAATTTTAGATCTGTTTATTTTACAAACATGAGTCTTATAGCGTTTGCTTTTAACTTAGTCTAATTGTCTGCAAATGTTTAGATTTAAATTTTAAGCATGTTCAATATTATTTCACATTCAATTCTGCATTAGTCATTGCAGAATGCAAAAAATGCACTTACCAAAAATTAAGACTACAGTCAAAAATAACAGCTAAATACTGTAAAGCATTCATTACAATTCTGTACTATTTTCTTTGAATGAATGCAATTTTTAAAATACATCATGTGGAAACTATTGTAATACACTATCTATAAATTCAGTGCTAATAATCTGAACTAGTATGAAATGAAAAATCATCATAACAAATTCATTTAATAATTTTATTCAATTTCAAGTCTCGCAATCAAGAACTTTACACTTTAACAGAAGATAATTTTCCAATATATTTCATTAAATTTTGTCACTATAAAATGCTCAAAATAAACATAAATTTTTATTTACAAATAATAAAATAATAAACAAACTAACAATTAAAACATACCACTACATCAACATTGAAAAGCTACAATTTAAAATACTGAATTAGAGTGTTTTAGTAATTCCAAACTATAAAGAAATATTATACATTTACAACAAAGCGTAAACTAAAATCTTGCAACAAAAATCACGCACGCCTGCATTAAATTAAACAAAACTGATTGTTTTATCCAACAAAGCATTCATATAACAAGAAGCTAAAACTTTTTAAGATGTAAAAAATTACCTCGAAAAATGTTTCAAAATTTGATTTTTTATTATAGATGCCATAGTGTTGCAAAATACAATTATCCAAAAGAACTACAACATCCCAGTTGATTGTTCACATTGCCATGTACAGAAACAAAAAAGACAAAGTAGGACCCAGTTACAGTATTGTACTAATTTGAAAAGTTTTACAAGACTAAGTAACAATTAAAACTATAGCATATGCATAAATACTAAACTTTGTTTTTATTACTGTTATTGCATATGTGTAGTAATAAACAAATAATAAATAACAGAACGTTTTATATCAGTATTTTTTTTATATAAAATGCTTCAAACTTTGCAGATTTTAAATTCTTTAGAAAATGTTACATTTTCTTCATTTTAAAATTGTAATATTTTGTTAATAAATCATTTTACAAGCTAATGCAAAACTAGAAAAAGAAAACGTTTGACTTTTATAACTACATCGAATCTTAAAAAACTGAATAATGGAGTGAAATACAAATATATCCGGCAAATAAAACTTTATTTATTTTTCATTTTTCTACTTTAACTGCTTTTTATTGTTGAATGAACTAACATAACGTTATCGTATTGACATTTGCACTTGATTATCACTTTTATTGTGGTAACACGTAAAACTCTCCTGCTGTAATTAGTTAAAAGTAAAATTGTTTGTGAATTTATGAAAATTTTTGGTTTTATATTCATTTAATTGAAAAAAAACATCGCTTAAATTTTTAAAGCGATTTCCTTATTTGAATCTTTTATTCTCTTTTGAATCACATTCCATAGTAATTTTATAGTGAAAAAAAGGTAGTTTTCAACTAAAATGGTAAGCACTGTTTTTCATTTTAATGATTTTGATTCATATTTTAATGAAGTTTGATCTAGGTTCTCCTTTCTGCTGCTGTTTGTACTAAAAATGGGAAACGTGAGTGTTGTTTATTTATTTATTGTAAGGTTCAATAACAGCTGTACATTTTGTGATATTAACTTTTGTGAACACTTTGAAGAAATTTAATTTAAAAAGTTTTCTCTTTATGCTATTGAATATGGAAAAACTTTACAGACCGAGCATAGCGTATATAGTGATCTGTATAATGTAATCAATGTAATATAACTGTCACATTTATTGCATTTTATGAATGTTCAATGTCGTATGCTTTGAGCGCACAGCAATTTTCTGGTTAGTCAAGAATGATCATACAAATGCATGTTTCTTTTAGCATTGCTATCTCGTCAGTTTGTAGAGATGACACGTTCTCGTGTCGAAGGTTTGTTATCTGCTTTTCCAAAACTCTTAACCGCCGACAAAAATGAATCTCGTCAGCATACTTTTATTGAAACCGAAAGTGTTCGGTACGTTTATCAACCTTTGGATCAGCTATATGTTTTTCTCATTACTACCAAAGCCAGCAACATTTTAGAAGACCTTGAAACGCTTCGTTTATTTGCAAGAGTGGTGAGTGTTTTGTTTTTAATTCTCTAATGAAAATTAGCTTAAAATTTTGCAAAAACAATGGATTTAGTTTGTATTGGAACTGTCGATTACTGTAGCTTAAACTACTGACGTTTAACACATAATGATAGTTAGTTGTTGCATTTTTATTCTTGTGTAATAATTTTTGCTAAGAAAAAATTTAATTTGATATTTTAAGCTTGTGATAAATTCATGGAAAACGTTGTTTAGAATTTCTAATATAATGAATTTATTATAATAATGGTCACAGCATAAGAATGGGAAACTTTTTATTCCAGATACCTGAGTACTGTCGATCATGTGATGAGAAAGAGGTTATGGAACGAGCTTTTGATTTAGTATTTGCTTTTGATGAAATTGTTGCCCTTGGATATCGTGAAAATGTGAATTTGTCGCAAATACGTACTTATGTTGATATGGACAGTCATGACGAGCGCATCTACTATCAAATCAAGAAGGTATAGTTGTAGATTTGACTAATTTTCTGTATTATTTATATTGATATTCTGTATAAATTTTTAGAGTCAAGAAGAGGAAACAAAGAAATTGGCTAAAGATAAAGCTAGAGAACTTACGCGTGCCAAATTAGAGGCCGGAAAACGTCTTCGTGACCATGGCATGTATACTGGCTTTGGTCCACAAATTTCGAAAATCGAACCAGCCGCAGTTAAAGAGCGTGATTCGGATAGTTCGTTGATGACGAAGTACAGCAATCCATCAAAATATGCAAAGTGGGCGTTTTTTCTTTTATTAAATTTTAATATGTTTTTCTATATCCATGTTTATTTTCCTTTTAGTAAACCACCTGCTGAAGCTGGTAAAGCTATGAAATTGACTGCAAAAGCTTGCGATGCTGACGCATTTGTTGATCAGTTGAAATCGGAAGGTTTAGGTAATATATCTCAGACACATCGTCAGCTTATAAGTTTCTGATAAAATATGCTCAAATTTAGAAATATTATCAAATGGCCAACTAAAAGATCAGAATAATGATACACAGGCTGTGAAGACAGAAAAGTTGAGTATTTGTTTTTTTTCTTTGCCAGATTTCTTTACTGCTGAAGATGTTTTCAGTTTTTTTAAAAATTAATATACGTTTAATTTTTTTTAATTTTTACAGTGTGCATGTGAAATGTGAAGAGAAATTGAGCGTGGCAATTAAACGAGATGGCGGGATGGAAAATCTCGATGTTCACGGTCAACTTAGTTTGTACATAAAGAACGAGGATTTTTCTCGAATAATGGTAAAAGTAGTCAACAATGATAAAAGTGGAGCTCAGTTGCAGGTTCTTTTGTTTATGATCTTATTTAATGAATACAGATGAACTGTAGTGTTTGGTGTTTGTTGTTCAGACTCATCCAAATTTGGATAAGAAAGCTTTTGCTTCAAAAAGTTTGTTGATGCTGAAAAATGTTGGAAAGCCATTTCCGGTGAACACAGAGGTTAGCGTGTTGAAGTGGCGATTTCAATCTCAAGATGAAGCATATTTGCCTTTTTCTCGTTAGTTTTTATTTCATTTCATCTTTAAAATTATTGTTAAACATTTCCATTCATTCAAATATTATTTAGTAAATTGTTGGCCATCGGAAAGTGCAGATGGTTGTGAAGTGAACATCGAATACACACTAGAGGATGAAAATAGACAATTAGAAGATGTTCTCATTACTATTCCTTTACCGTATGTTATATATATATATATATATATATATATATATATATTAATTATTAAAGCAAATTGAACTTCTAGTTCTGGCTCACCAGCACCTGTCATTGTTGAATGTGACGGAGAATATAAGCATGTTCGTATGCACAACTGTTTAGAATGGCAACTGCCGTTGATCGACTACACTAACAAGCAAGGTTGCCTAGAATTTACTACAAAAATGGGACACGTCGATCATTTTTTTCCAATAAAAATACAGTTTTCTTCTAAGCAGCTTTTTTGCAACATAACGGTTTGTTGGCATTATTTTTCAATTTTACCCAATAAGGCTAACTGTGAGTGTTTTTCAGGCTGAGCAAGTGTCATTGGCTGACGGCAATAATCCTGTGAAATTTTCACAAGAAATCAAACTCATTACTGAGAAATATGTCGTTGTTTAAAGCTAACAACTTCTCTTCTATTCGTTCAGAAATATTTTAAAAAATTATATAATGATGATCATTATGGGTTGGCTGTTTTTTTGGCAGACCTCTTCTTATTGAGCAGCAGTTTGGTTTGAAAAATGAAATGGCAAAAAGGCCACAGTGGTTTCAGTTTAAGTTTAAAAACCACTGCGGTGCGGTTCTGGATGATAATTCGATATTTTTCCTGTATTAAAAAAGTAAAATTTTTTTTTTTAATTATATGTCACACCAACCAATTTTCTTAAATTTTAAAAATCCTGAATATTCAAATAAATTAACGGAGAGAATGAATTGACAACAAAAAGTTTTAAAATGAAATTTAAAATCTGGTTAATTTTGAATTTTTTCACATTCAAATGCAAACAAGGCACTTATAAAAATCCTATTAGTGCTTCTAAAAACTAAACTTTTTAGTATACTGGTATACTATAATCGTTTTGAAGCAACAGAAAAATAAAAAAAAACAATCTCTTATCTTATGCTTAAATTTCGCCTTCCAACTCACACAATGTTTTTAAAGAATTAACATAAAAATCCGGTGAAAGTTCTGTCGGAGCGTTTTTCACGTCCTCTAATGTCGTGTTACCGCTCAAAACTAACATACTCGCCAAACCATGCCTCTTTGCGAATGCAATATCCGTTGCAAGGCTAAAAGAAAGCTAGCTGAACTATTTTTAAAAGTTTGCTTTGTGGAACAAGCAAGAGTTTGATCTAAAAAAAATACTATACGTGTCTCCAGTCATGAGAGTTTTTGACGGATCCAATCCTAACTTTTCTTTCAGATACGTTAAAATTGGCCTGTGAGGTTTGCCAATTACAATTGGTTCCCTGCTGCTAGCAACTTTCACAGAAGCCAATATAGATCCAGCTCCTAAAAATTGTATTATCGCACTTTTTCACATGCATAACATCTTTCATTTACAACCTGGCAATACCAGAAGAGGATTTGTTGAAGGAAAATATGAATCTTCGTTCGTTGCAACAAATAAGCAATCTTTGTTTTTCAAATAAGATGAAGCTTTCATTATTTTAGCATAAGAAATGTGAGGATCAAATCCAACTACCACGGCAGAAACCTTAAATAGCAATTTAAAAAAGTAAAATAACAACAAATGCCACAGTTACATCTTTCTCCAGATTTACGTCAAATATTCGTTCTTCACTGTGATAATCTTCAAAGTGATCTGCCTAGGAAGAAAGAAATTCAGTTGACAACAAAAGCATTAATGACAGTGTTGTTTAAGTAAAAAAAACTCATAATATTAATTAAAAAAACAAAAATTAAGCATCAGCAAAAAATTACATTGGGAACTTTTAATAAAACCCAACAAGAATAATTACCCCAATTCCTAAATGCTGAATTCCAATCTTGTCCAATTCTTTCCCTATTCCAGGACCTCCAATCACATACACTTTATTTCTGACATGCAACTTGTGTTTCAAATAATATGCAGCAACAGTTGATGATGAAACAATTTCTTCCTAAATTCACCAAATAGTAGTGTAAAACAAAGTATTTTACGTACTTCATTTAAAATATTAATTCCAAGCTTTTTGCATTTATTTAAATAATCTAATGGACTCTTGGTACTATTGTTTGTTACAAGGCACACATTTTTCCCCTAAAAACAATCATACATCACAAGATAACGCTAACTGATATATGTAAATACTGCACATGTCGATATTTGAGCAATGAAAGTGCTTCGGCAGCTCCATCAATAATCGACTCACCATTCCAAATGACACCTAATATGTGAAAAATTAAAAAAATGAACCGACTTTCAATATTAATCACCATCACAATCAAATAAGAAATAATTAAATTTTTGCAAGATGTTATTCCAGTCTAGTTTCGTCAAGCGTGCAGATGACATTACGATGATCAAATGGAAAAAAGGTAAACAAAAAGAACGTAAAATTACTGTAAATACAGTACTCAAAAAGCAAGGATAATTACAAAATAAAAGATGAAATAAAGCATTCTACAAAAACAGTAATGGCAATTCTAGTATATTTTTACATGCAATCACGACACATTCAATAAAATGATAATATGTAAAAATAAATGTAAATAAGTGAATGTTCCACACATTGATAAATTAATTTTTCCAAATTTTGAGTTTTAAAAACATTTATTTATATATAACGAATAAAATATGCAAAATTTTTATAAAAAGAAAACTGTCCGAAACAAAAGAAGAAACATTTTGCATCAATAAAAAGCTGAAAGATGAATTAATAAATAAACTATAAGCATTTTTCTATATAATTTTCTTTGTTGGACTTCTTTCAGTATTTATATACAAAAATAACAATAAAAGCATTGCTGATGACCTGTCCTATATTTAAATTCAAAACTAAGTTGAATGTGAAAATAATTCGCTGCGAGTAGGATTTGAACCTACGCGGGAATATCCCATTGGATTTCGAGTCCAACGCCTTAACCACTCGGCCATCGCAGCTCATTTTAGTTGAGTTGCAAAGTATGTATAATAATATGCACCATATAACTGTGTCAAACATTAATAAATGCAATTAGAATTACTGCAATATACCTTTTCTAAATAAATTTAAAGCAACTTCCTACAAAAGTAATACAAGAAAAGCAAGGTTTTATTTACTATATTGTTTGCTATTTTGTATTTATAATGAGAGCGGAATTTGTGTACTTCAATTATCTTTATACTACAATATCTTTTTATTTTTGATGAAGCATTTCAGCGTTTTCAAAAATTTTTGCCTGCAATGTTAAATTATCATTGGCTGCATCATCATTGCAGAAGCAGTTACTGTCCAATTTAAAATTGCTGTTTGATCACTTAATAACAAACTCGATTTATAATAATTGATAAATATCATTGCTTAAAAGTAAGAACTTTGAACATAAGATCTTAAAGTAAGTTTTAACAATAAAAAAGCGTTTAACTGCTGTAACGTATTCAACTTTCGTTGGTTCAATATTTGCTTCCAAAAAAAGGGAAAGAATGTTCTTACTGACTCTAAGAGCGTTGTCACGTAAAGAATTACTTATTTTCCTTGTCTACCTCACTGAAAGTTCTGTGACTAACTTTATTATACTATACGACTTCTGGACGACCGAAACGTATTATTAGTAAATGCTTTGAATGATTGTTACTGCTTCCATTTTGTTACTATATAGTAACTTTTTTTGAAAATATTTTTATTTTTGTACACGTTTTCTACTTTATAACAAAAATAATTGTTAAATATATTATTTTAAAATGTAATTCAATAGTAAGTAATTTTACGTTATTACGGGATCTTTTCTTAATTTTACATTACATTAATGGCATAAACATCGCTACTTACATATTACATTATATTATATTATATTATATTATATTATATTATATTATATTATATTATATTATATTATATTATATTATGTTCATCCAAATTTATATTGCTTTAGTACTAATGTAACTTTTCTAATTAACATAATTTTCCCTTTTTTCATTCAACTAAAGCGGTATGTAGTTTCTTGAAGAGTTAATTTATTTAAAGAGTTAGTTAATCATTCTGTGTGAATATGCAAATGCTATATACAATAGAAATATTACTAATAAACTTTGTCATATAATCATTAAAATTTGTGAACTCAAATTTTCAAAATTTATTTTTTTAATTTGAAATTTGGAGGAAAAACAATTAACCAGTTATTTTGATCTGATTATGCTAATTGTGTTTATTCGAAATATGCACAATACAGTATTGTTTTATTCACAAGTGAAACTTTAAAAGTGATATTATATGAACTTTTATGCATCAGAAAACTTTTTTTTGAAAATCCATAATTTATAATGCAAAATTTATAATAACTCACTGGCATAACAGAAGCAGAGTAAAATGCTTTAAATCAATTCACGTTGGTTCTTGGCATCATTTTTATTACATCAGTAAATTTGTCTGCAATTGCATAAGATCATAACAGGAAATAAAAGTTAACCTTTTGAAATATTTATAAGTAATTTGATCAACTGAATTTTGTTTTTCAATAAAAATAATTAGAAATGAGTATTCTCGATTATATCAATCAATGTTGACATGGTTTTAAGCTTTTTTTAAGCAAGAAATAGAAATTACTTTTATCATCAATCATTTACAATTATTACTTTTAAGAAAGCAATTTTTTAATACAATTAAATAGTTATACCGTAAATAAACAAATGTCTAACTCATCTTTGTAACGACGATTGAAGTGAACAAAAAATTTAATTAAGCAAGCTTTACTAAAAATAAAATAGTCATCTGTTAATAAGCCACATTATGCATCAATTGATTATTTTCAAAATAAAAAAGTCGTTCATTTTAAAAAAGCATCATTTGTAAAAGATAGCTTTTTACAAAAATTACATTAGCTTTATTATTTCTTTTTTTTAATTTTATACTATTGCTGTTTTAGACTAGCTGTCAATGGTTACAGTAGCTTTTTGAAATTAAATACGTCATTTGTTATCATAGTTTTTCATGGAATTTGAAATCAGCATCTTTGCACAAGGAAATGAAATTTCAAAAATAAATTTACAATCTTTGATTTTATTACTTTTGAACTTTGACGTTTGAATGAGCTTTTCATGAGAGATAAACAATTAATGTTTTCTAGAAAATTTTATGTCAAAAATTTTTGTAAAATATTCATTATTTTTAATAAACTGTTTAGAAATAGTAAAATATTGTTAAAGTTTTATGATGATTGTAAAACGGAAGTTTTATGATGTACAGGTGCAAAGCATTCAAGATAAAACATTGAATAAATTTTTAAAATGATACGTAAAAAAATATGATGAACACTTGGTTCTGTAATTTACTTTAGGAGATCATTTCTTATCTAGCATTTCATCTTTCCACCTTAAATTACCGAAGAAGCATATTGATCAGCTCAACGTTGCTGTTCATGTTCAGTCTAATGAATTCGCTTCAGCTAATGATATTAAAGAGGTAAGTAAATCTTGTTTATGCTTGGAAGATATTTATTGGCAGGTCGCCCATTTATAACTTTTCTTAGATTCGATTTATATTACCTGTATTATGAACATCTGCTTTGCTAATAGTTGTTCGTTTAATTTCACACTTTATATAAATGTTCAGTGAATCGTCTATGGTTTTTACGTGCGTTGTTGTAAGATTTATAGTTGCTGTCATTATTAAAACATTATTATAGTATTGCATTTATTTCGTTATTTTGGAACGTTAAGTTAAGTATTTTAAAATTAATAAAAAAATATGACTTTATCAATGTTTATCTATGTAAGTATATGTGCTCTTATTTTTTAAATATGTAGTTTTCATTTTCCTCATTTGTTCATCATAATTAAAAATTGTTTGATCTTTAGTTTTTAGATGAGATATTTTAAAAAGTGAGTACAAAAAATATATTGACAATTCTTCACGCTGTTTAATTTTTTTAAGAATAAAAGAAAATTGCATAAAATGTGAAATTGTTTCATTTTATTTTTAATTTAAACAAGCTAATTTTATTTTCTATAAATGTAATTACATATATTCAATTTTAGAAATTTTAGCAATTTTAAGTTAATTTCTCAATTGCGCTAATAAGTTTTATATTATCAATAAATGATGACGAATAAAAGCAAAGTAAAGGGACTGATATCAGCAGTGATTAGCATCTTCAGGGAAATTTTTCATTGTATTCATATTTATAATTATTTAATATCTGTGATTACAAAAGTAAAGATATGCTTTATAATTGAAGCCTATTTTAATTAATGCTAATGCCAAAATTAAAATTATTTCATTTTTAATTAATCAGCAATAATAATTATGCTGATAAATTTTATTTAGCAGTATTAATTTTCATTGAACATAATTTATAGTAACTAAATTATACGATTCTGTATAACAAAATATAGGTCATTACATGACGTTTCTTTTTTAGTACTTTTTGAGTGGTTTTAAAGTTATAAGCTTTTGTTAAATAAAGCTAATTTACATTTCAGAATTAACAATATCACTAAAACTATTTTGTAAAATATTTAACTTTTATTTTACTCAACTTTGTTATTATAAAATATTTATTTTGTAAATTTTTTAAATAAAATTATTAAAGTAAAACGGTCGAGTTCTTTCCAGTTTTTAAAGCACGTCTTAGTTATACACACATACATACATATATAGTATAATCAGTTATAACTTAATAAATGTATATTTAAAAAATTAACGTTAGGAAATGTTGCGATTTAGCTAACAATAAATGTCTAACTTTATGATACAAATTAATTATTACGATACTGAGATCAATTTTAAAAAAGTTTTAAATCATTTTAGCATAACAAGGCATAATATCATTTCATACCAATGAAACAAAAAAGTATCAAGTGACTTTACACAAATACTAATTAAGGCTATTATTTAAATTACATTTTGTTAACAATCTTCTAAAATTAAGATAATTTTCTGATAGAAATTAAAAGCAACAATAAGGATGATGCGCTGCGGTAGTGCAAAACAATTATACAAATGAGTAATTTTTTTAATGCTTACTTTCAAAATTAACATAATAAAATAAAGCACTTGAGAAAACCAATGACTTTTGCTGCTATTTATTATTATGCATTGCTTGTAGCGGAATGAAGAATCTTTTTGCGGATTCACAGTACAATGAAAAATATGGAAAGCACATTTTTGGAAATGCACAGTCTTTTAGAAAAACTAAAGTTACAAAATCAATGTTTCGACTATGATCAGGTAAAAAGATTGCTTTTTACATATTTTTGAGCTTAAATTCCATAACCAAACATACAAAAATTCATTTGAAAAATGCAACGAAAAATATCATCATTTTCTTTTTGTTTGACTCATTTAATCATTTATGAATTTTCTTTCATCGATGATCGTCTAAATTATTAGCATTAATATTTTAAATGTATTAACCAATCAATGGACAATCGTCCTTTGTTAAATAACTGACTTTTACCACCGGGTAAAATTAGCTTAAAAGACATTCTACGATTGTTCATCCTTTTATAGTATTTCAATTCTATCTATATTTATATCAACATATATTGCATTATCAGTCATATTGCATGTTTTGCATCAGTTTTACAAATGTAAATTAATTAAATCTATATTCACATTTTATGCAATAGAAATTTTGATTGTTCAATGAAAAATTATATGGTTGTGCGATTAACGTTGGTGTCAGACTTTGTGAAATTGTTTTTGAAATTGTAGACTTTAAATTGCTTTTCTCTGTTTTGAAGCTTCATTCATCTGTGTGCACATTAATTCAGTGGCTGAAAAGAATTGCAGATTGACATTTTTCCTAAAATCTATAGCTTGATTAATTTTTTTCAATGCTTATTATTTCAACTTAATAAAAGAATTTTTTTTCACTTATTAATTTCCATCAGCTTAATTGTACGTTGAAAGGCAATTCAACAAAGTTTTATTATAATTTTCTTATTTTAAATTACACATATACAGAATTATGACTTGCCTGATATTTTCCAAACAACTAAGAACTGTGATAATATTTAATTAGGATCATTTTTAAGCATAAAGGTTGTTTTCTTTTCTCATTATTCATCTTTTAATAGTTAATGACAAGAAGATGATATTAAAAATAATTTGAAATTTCTTTTCCTTTTTTTCATACATAAACAACACTTTCATGTTCAAAATTGGCACAATGGTACTTTGTTGATTGCTTTGGCTGTTGTTGTTAGCCAAAAATGCTCCGTTCAATTAGCTGTTTGAATTTGATCAATAACGTTTACGCATTCAGAACTTTTAAAATCTTTGTTGTCGATTGCGGTGCACTGGTTGGTTTCTCCTTATAGTCATGTCTGTAGGTGGTCAGCCAACAGGCTGAACTGAAATGCCATATATTGGTGTAAGGTTCCTGTTCTTTTTGCATCATTATAAAAGCTAGCTGCATAAAGGGGAAGCATACACACACACACACACACACACACACATATATATATATATATATATATATATATATATATATATGTATGTATGTATGTGTATATGTGTACAGACACATTGAGATTAAGTGCTATTGATTAACGCTGAACAGCTCTACCTACGGTTGAACACTTGAAATTCTTCTGAGCTATGGCCTGAAACGCGATTTGGTCAAAACAAGTAAACCTCCTAAGCAACTTTTCCAGCCTCTCTTGCTTTCACTTCCTCACTGGTCGTTCATCCAGTTGGCAAAGCATTGCTGGTGATTGAAAGCCAATAGAAGTGAAGCAGATCGATCGCTTCTGTTCTGAACCAATTCAAATCGAATAAAATTCAATCGTTACTCGACAACATTCTTTCATTTCTGCTTTCAAGCCAACCAGCAATATGAACTACAAGGATAAACAGCGTCACCATCGTGGGCGTGGTTGCTTTCTGACTCACCAGCCTGATTATGATTTGCTTATTACCGACTGATTAAACAACTCTGAAACACTTTAATCATAGGTTTGTTCATTAACATGCAATATTGAAAAGTTGAAAATTTGTTTAATTAAAGTTAAAAAATGCAACAACAACAACAACAACAACAATAATAATAATAATAATAATAATAATAATCGTCATTTTATCATTTATTTTTTTTCATTTTGTTTTATTATAGATAAATATTTTACATTTTTTAACATACAATAATATTATGAAACAAAAAGTAATTAATGAATATGATATATTCAGTATAATTCGTGATTTATTTTTTATTTATAAATAATTAAATACTGTAACATTAAGCACATACGAAACAATTTATCACATCTAGATTGTTACGGTGAATAATGAAATTTGTCAAAATTTAACTTCAAGTGAATTAGCTTGAATTTCATATTTTTACATTATTTGCAATTAAGATTCAAAAAAAATATTTCTAACTAAAATAGGCTTCTGAAAGAACTATTACAATTACACGTGATGCATTAACTTCACTTAATCAGCAAAAAAGCAGTTTCTGCATATATTATGAATGAATTTGATAGGTAAATTCTTGAAAAATTATCAATTATTAAATCTGCATTTTAAACCACTGGCCAACTGGACAACAATATTTAACTTGCATCCATTTCTCTCTTGCAGTCAATAGTAGTATATTAATATTTAAAAAAAAATGGTAAGTGAATGTCTTAAATAAAATATAACTTTACAAAAAAAAACGTTTCAAAGATATATTCAATATGTTTAATTATAATAATTTTTATTTTGTTCGATTATTAGTTTAAAAGTTTTGGCTACTAGCAATGAATTGCATTTCTATTGTAATACTTTTAAAAATAATATTAATAATATTGTTTAAATTTCTATGTTTTTCAATTTTATAAATATCCGTATGCGTTGAATGGCAACTGCATTGTTGTACAAATATAATGAAAGTTGCTTTATCTTCCCAGATCGATTTCAATAGATGGACTAGACTGACATTTATAAAAATCCCCTCTACCCCTCAAAAAAATGTCATTTGATTTTTTAACTTTCTCATTTCAAATTTAAATTATTGAAAAGAGACTGTTTTTTTTCACATAAAACAATTGGTTGATGTGCTGAGGCGTCTGAGGATGAAAAATGAGAAAAATTCATTTCCTCCTCGATAGCAGGGATTTTTTTCAAAAATTCACCAAATCATGTATGAACAATGAATGTTTTTTTACTCTTGCAAATAGCCAGTTGAAGCTGGATTTTTTTAATTAGCAGCCGCTGAAACAAAATTCAAGTGGAAATTATTTGGGCATAACTCGGGGTGAGGGAATTATAAATTAGTGTCTGATCGTTTATTGATTTCGTTTCAGTGGTTCAAATCGTTGGCGTCGAAGCGCTTTTCTTTTTCTCAGCTTCCTTCTTTCTCTCTTCTCCGTTTCTCTTCCAAGTCTTCTTCTAAGTCTATATTCAGTCAGTTCTGTTTGTTATATTTTGTGCTTTTTGAAATTTTACTTTTCAAAACAGAAAAAATATTATTCATCTTGTCAACAGCATCATTATTTTTGGTGTGAATGCACTAGTGCATCCGTGAACGTGTGTCATAAGGTAAATTGAACAAAAGCTCATTAATGTCATTAGCTATTTATTTTTAAACTAAAAGCATGTTTGTTTAACTTATTCCTTTCTGTGTGGTAGATATCATTTATTATTTATTGTTTGTTAAATTTTCTTCAATGTTATCCTGAAATGTTGTTAAGTTTTCTTTTTGATAGCTTTTGTTTTTGCATATCTATTTATTTATTCAAATTTTTTTTAATATGAAAAATATTTTTCTATTCAAATTTTTAAAATGTTTTCAATTTGCAAATTTCATCTTCTGCATTTTTCTTTCCACAAAACAAGGCAACAATAAAATCAATTTCAGACCAATTTTAGTAAAAGAAAAATGTGATTGCACACAAATATTTCACTTACAAAACGGCTTTATCAACATTTCTTTTCTTTTGAATTATTAAATTTCTACTAATTTATTATTATTATTATTATATATTTTGAAATTTATTTTAAACAAGTAAATTGTTACATCGATTTTTTTATTAAAATAATTTTTTATTACTTTATCATAAATAAACAACTATGTTGAGGATCATAACGACATCATATATTTCATATCTGACTATGTAAGGAATTTTTAAAAGTTTTTATTATCAAAAATTTTACATGTAATGTATTATTTTATTTATTTATTTACTTTTTTTATATGAATTTTATTTTTAAGTTTACATTTGACTGAAGTAGTTAAATTTTTACCATTGAGTGAGAAGTAGAACAAACTTAAATTAAATTCAAAACAGACAATCAGCATTCAACTGTTTTTACTTTTGTAATTTGCCATCAAGATCTTTTGAATTTGTTTAAAATGAAATTTGTCAATTTTCAAATCAAATTAGAAATGTTTTTATATATTTTAAAGTGGTTTTTGAGTAAGTTTAAACTCTTTCCCTTGAAGTTTTCCATATTTTAAAGACCATTAAATTTATTAAATTTTCTGATTAAGAAAAAGAAAAACAACTGAATTGTTTACGTAGAAAGGAGGAAGTTCATGAAATTTTATTTTATTTATTCGTTATAGCAGTAATTATGCTTTCATAATCCTATCAGGAGTAATTGAACTAAATGATAATTTTTTCAAATTATTAAAATTTCAATATTCTTTAACAACATTTCACATTTATTCAAGCAGTAAACTGCAACAGACAATTCCAATTCGAAGCTAAAATTATTTAATACACATTTATGTAATTAATATTTTAAATTTTACTGTTCTTGTTAAGTTATTTTACAATTATATGAAAGTAAAAATTGTCTATAAAAATTTTAGTTTTTTCCTTAGACTCAACTTCCTTTTATGATTAGAATTTGCAAATAATATGTAAGCATTATCTTTCCTTTTATTTTGAATGTTTTTGTTTGTTTATTATATTATAAAATTGTTTTCAAATATTTATTTATTGACAAATACAACCCCACTTTGTGAGTATTAAATTTTATAAAGTTATTATGAAAAGGCAATTTATTGGCAAAATCGATTAACTGATGCTTTGAACAATTATTATTGTTCATACTGTTAAATATGGCGTGCTGATTTCAGAACTTTCAAAATTTAAGAGTACACTTCTCATGAGTTTAAACAATGTTAATTATAATTGAATTTAATATTAACATATTTTGTACTCTAAATAGATTGTTGATTGACTTTGGAAAATATTGTCACTTTTTCTATTTTCTCATTATATACAGATGCCATTCATGCTGTTAATTATTAATGATAGATAAAAAGAATCCTACGGTGGTTCACTTATTGGATAAACTGCTTTTACATTTTTTAGCTTTTCATTTTGAATACTTTCTTTCAACTTTTTACCAATAATTTCAATAATTTATCAATAATCCTCATGCTAAGTCTTGAAATTATGCTTATTCACTTTTGATTATAAATTAGTAATGCAATCTTTTGCAAACAAACTATCAAACATTAGACAAAGCAATGTTTCAGTTGAATTTGTAACAGCTATGCTCATGTTGAACATAATGTATTAAAATGTTGATAACGATTTTGCCTGTTTTATTAGCTTTGGAAAATAATATTTCACATAATTAATTCATATGTAGCATGTTTAAAACTGTTTCACGTGTTGAAATGTCAAAAATGCTTTTGAAAAAAAGATAATTTTCTCTTAATCTCTCTACCAAATGTTTAATCTTAAAGAAAAAAAGAGAAAATTATTTTTTAAAAAAAACTTTTTTTTTTCAGAGAACTGTGAATAAGGATTGTTTGAATGCAACTGCGGTAGTGCGGCAACGTATAGGCCAAATCGAAGAAGAGCTGCTGTCATTGAAGCAGACACTTGAAATGCTCAATTGGGTTAACTGATTTAATTACATTTTGCTTGCAATAATTCTTTTTTTTTTATCAATGTTACCACACTATGAATATGGACATAATGTGATAACAATGAAAAATATGGAAATTCATTGCTGAGTCACATTTTTCAGAGATCCAGTTCAGAATCGTCGAAGAAATTGGATCGTCAAGTTCAATTTGATGTTTCCAAGTCGTCGGCCACTTCTGGATATCAGTGGTCAGGTGATGGTGATGGTGCACCGAACAGGCGGTGTCGAATTTTCAATTCTGATACACAACAAAAGAACATGACTTCGTTGAGTCGGCTAACTTTAAGTAAGCTTAATTTTGTTGTTCAATTTGGAAAAAATTCAGCCAATCCGTTTGCGTGTTTGGTTAATTGCATGCAAAAACAGTAGTGACCAACTCTGCAATGCTTTAACGATCATCATTATCAGAATGTCAAAGATCAATACAGGCAATTTTGCATGTATTTTTTTTTTCTTTTCTTTTTTGTTTTCAGTTCCTATTTTATTTTAATGATTTTTCAAATGAAATGAAAAATATGCTTGGCTGTGCTGATAATTTCAAACGCTGATTTCAAGCGCTTGCCGCCTTTTAATTTTTTCCTACAGCTTAACATTTCTGCTTTGGCCACTTTGTTGTTCAACTGCATTGCTATTAGCAGTGATGATTGTCGTTCGATTTGTTCGGATAGGAAAATTTGTGAAACAGCAAGCTGGCATGGTCGGTTCCGATGGGAAAATTTTCCTCTGCTTCTTTCATCTTTCTATTCGCCTCAGGGTCGTTCATGCGAGGCAAACCTCCTCTGTTATTGCCAATAAATGGACAGCCGCTCGCCTTGAAGACCGCTATATTTAGAGCTGTTTGTAGCGTAGATTTATTTATACGGCTATGCATAAGCGATTTCATTTTGTTCAAAAATTTTTATCGACATTTATCACGCATCATCTCAAGCAGTTTTGTTCCGTCTGCCAAACGGACAACTCTCTAATCGACCGGATATTTCAGCATAACATCAAAAACTGACGTTATGCTTCAATGATAACGATAATTTATTTCATTGCATAAATTTTAAAAAAATAACAAACAAATATTTTTTCATTAACAATTCTTTTTCAAAAAAAAAGGGAGTGTGTACGTGTAATGATGTGAGACGTGCACGTGTAAATATAATGTTTATGCTTCATTTTTTCCACTTAATATGTTATTATTAATTAATTTTTTAAATTGTTGTTTTGTTGAAGAAAATTTAAATTTAAAATGAATAATTTTTCATTACTTTGCTCTGTGTGCTTTTCAAGCTTAATTGCATATTACAGAATGCAAATTTGATTAGAAAATGTTTTCTCTAACAAGTAAATTTCATTTGTCAGCTGTCAAAAAGGACAGTTTATTTCAATTGAAATTCTCATTAATATCTAGCAGAAAGTGTTAAATTATTCTTAATCAAATGAATAACAATACATTTTACATTTGATTAATTTGTTCTTCATTTTATTTTCTATGATCAGAGAAATCTCAAAAATTAATGACAACGACAAAGTTCACATTTGATTATTTTGTTTTGCAAAATGATAAATCACTTTGACTATAAATTTTCTTTCACATGTTTCAAATTATTTAATTTAATCGACTGCAGTGCTTGCTAGATTAAGTATTTTCAGGTCATATTTCTTGATATTTTAATTAAAATTAGCATAAATTTTCCAATTCAATCACTTTACATTTTGTAAAGTTTAAATTATATATATTTGAGATCAAAGTATAAGATTTAAATTTGGACAAAAAAGAAATATGCTCGAAGGTTGAAATTAAAAATTGAAGCTTAAAAAAAGATAGAAAAACAAGTGAAGTAAATAATTCGAAGGAAGTAATAAATTGAACAAGGGCATGCATCTCTGCCCCCGGTACTTGTATTCAATTACTCTGTTCAGTTGACGTTGTGCATTGATGATTATTGACTGCAAGTGTCAAAGCAAATTTTACTTGTAGATAGACAGAGGTGCGAACCGCGCATTTGCAGTTCGTCATTAGCAATGTTTAAAGTGATTATTCAATATTAACATCTGTTGTTATCCACGTTCTTGTGCATGGATCACGTTGATGGATTTTCAAGATAAATAACCACCCTGAGCTGCCAAAGAGCATAGCTTGTGGAGACATAATGGCAGGCAGAAATTAGAAATTATTAATCGATCTATATTCACTGTATTGCACTATTGTTTACTTTTAATTTATCAACATTTTTTTTGATAAAAACAAATGCTTTAAATTGTGTTTTGAAGTCATTTTTAAATTTATAAAATTCTTAAAACTTCAAGTGAAAAGTAATTCCTTTGTTATCAGCCTAATTGTGACAAACAGAAGTAATTTTTAGCTAACACTTGACAGCTTTCACGGATAAGATTACTCTAAATAAATACTACTTTAAAAAATATTTCAGATTCTATTGCCGTTTTTTGTTGTTGTTGTTGTTGTTTAATTTAAAAGATTTGAAAGGCTACTGGGATGTGCATTTATTTTACATATGAAGAAATGGAAATCAAATCTGCGCCTAATTATAACAATAATGCTTTGTAATGTGCAAATTATGAAAATCTTTACTTTTTACTACACTTATGCTCTATTGTTGTTTTGAAAGAGGTTTTTCTTTTTTAAAAGGTTCATATGCTTTGAAATTGTCCCATTGTTGACCACAGTTCTTTTTGCCAAGCTGCTGACACGTTTTATTTCATTTTTCAAGTTCAATAAAGTTTCCATAATAGCCAAACTTTTCTTTTCACTTTTCAAGGAGATTGCTTATTTGTCTTTTAATCGATGCATTTTTCTTGTAGCTGGCAAATTGATTCACGACATTCAAAAATTGCTTGAAGAAAACTTTAAACTAGTAAAAAATAACTGTATCAACTTTTTTACTCGTTTTTTCTGAGGTTTAATTTTTTATGAATGATGAGAATAGTCAGATTGTATTCTTTGAATGCTTATGGACATTGAATGTTCAAATAATATTGTTTTGCATTGGATAAATATTTACTTTTATGAAATTATAACTGATGTTTCACAGAAAACAATTTCTACCATGAAAAGAACATATTCAAAAATCATAAATTAATAATACTGCACATTTAAAATAAACATATAACTGAAAATATATTGAAAACAGATATAAGCTTGAATAATGATAAAATTATCAAAAAATAATTTATCCATATTTATTATTCATTTATCGTCTTGTACAATTGCTTACAGAAGTTTCAAATGAATGATTAGTAAAAAGGAAAAAAAAAAGCAAAAATATAAATAAGATATTTGAATTTGAATAAGAAAATGTTGATGTTGAACCCAACTCTAATGGACGGTTGATATCAAATATGAAGCGGTAAAATTTGCACATTTGAAAAAGGCAACAATTCAATTGCAAAGCATTGTTCAACATTTTAAGCTTGGCGTTGCTTCTTAACGAGCTGCCAATTGGTGGCCTTCAACCATTCGGCTGTTGAATGCATGTTTACACAAAATGGCTTACAAATCATATCATAACGACAGTGCTTTTCAGGATAAATTAATTATCATGAACCGTGTTTCAGGCAAGCAACTGACTTCTTGTTAACCGTTGCCTGAACTGTCCTGTTCAATCTGTCTCTGCTATTTATTCCTTCCTTCTCATGCAACTAATCAATCTTGACGTGTTCCATTACGCGTGACTGTTCCTTTAAATTTAAAGCTGCTAAGTTCGCAAACGCTTACTGCAGCAGCAGCAGAAGAGTTCATTAAACCTCCAGACAGCATCCGCCGAGGTTCGGCTTGTTATTGGCGTATAGCTTTCGCTTTTGAAACTTTCCTATTTACCTCCTCGTTCTCTTCATCTCTCTCTCTCTCTCTCTCTCTTTTTCTCTCTCTTTCTCTTTCTCCCTCTCTCCCTCTCTCTTTCTCTTTTTCTGTCTATCTATCCATCTATCTATCTATCTATCTATATCTTTATCTTTTTTTCCCTATAATATATTGCGTGCTATTTTCATGGAAAGATTTCCAAAACGTAAGTCATCACTATTTGCACTTGTTTATTCTTTCACTGCTTGCTTGTTTGTTTGTTGAATTCAAATTCCAAAATGACCAAACATTATAATGAATTTTACTATTGCTAGCCTATGTTAATCCTTCTCAAATAATAATAAGAATAATAAGAATACATTTTGCATTGCTTTATAAAAAAAATAAATGCTAATTGAAAATTTACAGTTTCAATTTTTTGAAATTAATTGAACTTGTACACCTCAAAAGAATTATTGTTCCAATTGCAAAGACGGTCTCTGACGATATTTAATTATTTTTTCACGTTGCAAATGACGAAATCAATGGCTAATTTGGTTCTATGTGTGTGTGTGTGTGTGCACGCGCATGATGTCAGCATAGATTATAAGTGAAATTTAAACTCGAGGTCATTAGATGCTTGCTTGATTTTCTGGACTTTTTTATAAAGAAGATCCGCATGTATTTCAGTGCGATGTGAATTTGAAATTGTTGGAATGTGTCGCCGGGTCATAGTCATAGATGAGTCTGTGCGTGCATATTGATTTAAATTTCTTCCACAACAATGACAACATTTCAATATTATCCATCTCTTTGTCGTAATTTTTGACAGTTCCTACTGGTGCAATCAGCACATCACATGCTTCTCAGTTTTTCAATGTGGCATTGTTAGTTTAAATTTTTAAACAAGCATCTATCAATGCTACAATATGCTAAACTAGAACTAATAATTTCATGTGTTGAATTTCAACTTTTTTGGACAGAATTTTTCTGTATTACATGTTTGTCTGAGTGAATGAAAAATTGTAATATCGGCAACACTTTGCACAAGTGCTGTTTTTGCACAAGGTTGATTTGATTTCTTAACTTTCAAGCTGTTATTTTTACTTTACAGAACAACAAGTTACCATGTGTTGTAATTCTTATCTTGCATTTTCATTATTTAAAATAGAACTATTTCTCTTTATTGTTTAGCTAGTTTAAGCTTAACACATGAAGAAGTTGTGTATTGAATTTTTTCACAACAACTATTCACAGAGAAAAAATGCATAAGCGTTCGCAATGTGCAGCCAATTTTTGGAAAGCATTGTTCCAAGTTTTAAGATTCCAAGTTTGAAACAACAGCATCTCACTTTTACAAGCAAAAGTAAAAATTATTTACAATTATCTATTAAAACATTTCATTTTATGTAAAATACATGTTTAGAATTTTATCGAGCAATTTCAAAATAGTTTTTACCTTATTGTTTTTTTTAATTTGCCCAGAAAATTGTAATCTGTTGTTAATTTTAATTAAATGACACTTTTGATTGAAGAATTGACGTCAAAAAATAACAAATGCAAAATTTAATTATTTCACTGCTGTTTGTCGAATTATGTAACAGGTGAAAATAATTTTTGCTAAATAAAAATTGAAATGACTTTATATGTTATGCATATGCTGTGCGATTTGAATAGTGGGCAATTTCAGAGTTATGTGATTATGTGCAAAAATGTGTAGCGGTGATTGATATTTTAGAAAAAAGTTATTTTAGCTGATCCAAACAAAGAACAAAACAAAAATGTGGCCAATTTAATTTTCAAGTATACTTAAATTTCATAAACTACAGTAGTGCCTCATTCAGTACAGCATGATATGCATCGATCTGCTTTGACATCGTTGAGCATCATCTTGAGAAAAAGCAACGTGGAGCCATTAATTTTTTCACTTTTCTCTGATCACTTGAAATTTGCTTCAATAAGGTGAACTTGAAGTGTAATATATGTTAGACGAGCCATTTTGACATTTTGCTTCTTTTCAAAGCAGCTCATCGCGTTTTTCCAATGGTTCAGCAACGGTGGGTGCACTTGAAAAAGCATGCTGAATAAATTTTCCAACAAATCATTGCTCATCAGCGGCATGTTGACCGTCCACTTTACAGCTGAAAGTATTCCACTCAGTGGCGGATTTTATCAGGGGCCAAAATCGATTTTACAATTACAATTCCTTTTTATTTACCCAATTGAAATAAAAATGATGATCTTGAATTTGGTTGAGATGAAGTTATTCTTTGAATTGCTAGTCGTTTTCTGAAAAATGAATGGAAATAGCTTGTTTTGAAGCTCAGCCATAGCAAAACTGTACATTCAATTCTTTCATATCAACTCATCTCACCAGAGATTTTCGTCAACGAGCATAAAATAAATACGTTCACTGTGTAAAACTGAATTCCAAAAGATGCTTTCTACAATTACTTCTCCATTATGAATGTCGTATAACTTTGGAATTGGCATGAAAGAGAAAGGTCAAAATTGAATTTTATTTCTATTTTAAACGTAATTTCAAATCCTTGGTGAAATTCATTTCACAATTCTCAACTGAATTTTTATCTTTGTTTTTATTCTGCATGCATGCAATAATGGATATTGTATTCTGCAGCTGTTTCAATTTGTGAAGTCTAAATTTGACCGCAGCAATTGCACATATTTAAAATATCTTAGACGTTAATATTGGTAACTTTTATGAAAAAAATTGAATTTCACGGGATGTTTATGGAAATTTGCTTCATGCCGTTTATAGTTATAAGTAATTTAAGTTGAAGATATTTATTGTTTCAATATTTTTATTTCACGTTTACAATAATAAATAGACATAATAAGTAATACTTTCGCCAAGCAGTTTGTAAGCAATAGCGTGTAATTTTGTTTATATTAACTTATTTTAATTAAATTTTAAGTTATTTTTTAATAATAACTTGTGCAATTTTATATTTTATAACATTAATCGTGTTGTTTTTAATAAATAATGACAAAATTACATAGTTTTGAACAATAAAAATTAATTACGCTGATTAAAAAAGTACTTTAACATTCATCAATCGTTATTTCTAATTTCATTGCATTTTTGTACTTTTACTTAATTAGTAGCAAAAGTTTATTTATTTGTTTAATCTGCATTTCATTTTGTTATTTTGAATAATCATTCAGTTGCTGATTTTTAATTAATTTAGATTCCTTTTCTGTTAAAAAAACAATTTTACTTATCACTAATTATTATAATAATGATCATTATCCATTGCTGAACTTATCCAAATACAAGAATATAATCTGATAAATAATAGAGCGACAATTGCCGCAGAAACTTTAATGCAACAAGAATTCAACAATCCCCAAATTAACATAAATATTTTCAGTTGTGTTAAATTTTCAATATGGAATCTTTGAAGGAAAGGAGTTTTTTTCAATTGCCTTATTATTGCAGTGCAGTGGATCATTTGAATTTTCTTTATAATATCCAAAGTTTCTTTGTAACATATTTAACAGAATTGATTAAGGTAAATTTTAGATAATGTTTTATTGCGTGTTGTAAAAGCTGAAAAATTTTGAAAATTAATTGAATTTCTATGGAAAGAAGTTCATCAGGCTTGTCACAATTCGATTATGCTTCTGGTGTTTACTTTTTATTGCAATCTACACGCATGATGTAAATAACTGCCGTTGCTGTATGTTGAATGTTCTATTGATTTTTTAAAAGCGCTTTTTAATAGAGTTAAAGTACATGCATGAAAGAAGAATTTTACAAGAATAAGTGAAAATAAAACTCAATTAATTGAGCATTTTAATAAGTTTGCAGTAATTTTGTAACAATTTTCTTTTATAGCGCTTAGATTTTTGCATGAAAATACCATGCATGGAACATCTATCTATGTTTGTATATCTAATCTACCGTGTTAGCAGAGAAAATAGCAAAGAACAATTAACATTGATTTATTGAATAAATATTTATTATTGCTTATTATTAGTCTCTACTGAATAAGTAAGTTCATTATTTTAGATGATGATGAGGTTGATTTGAAATTTATAAAAGAATGGATGTCATCGAAACCAGGTTGTAGATTATTTCAAGCCAAATACAAGTACCGACCACTGAAAGACTCTCCTAATGATAATCCAGAACTGGAGCTGCCATTAAATGAAGGTGACTTGGTGTTGGTCTGTGGTAAAATGGATGAAGATAGCTTTTACATGGGAGAGCTTGTAAATGGCAGACGGGGTTTGGTTCCATCGAACTATGTAGAACCAATTAGACTAGATTCTTTGAACAAAATTACAGACAATGCATCCTCCCTTAAAAGCTTAAACTCCGCTTCCGCGTTAACGGTGGATTATGCTCACGATGTTAACAGAGAAAATAACTTGTCTTTTATTCTTCAAAACAACTCTGCGCACAGTACCACTGTTCAAAGAGGTAACAATGATTATTTTAGTCATTTCTAAAATTATAACTTAAAACGACAATCTATGATTACATTGATAACATTTTTATTTTAAACAAAATATTGCTTATCATTTCATATAAAATGAATAATCACGCATAATGGTTCCAGTTTTAGCGTTTGCATTAATAAAAATAAGAATACTAATATTCAGTTGAATAAATTTGAATTCTTTTTAACTTAGGCCACAACGATTATATGAGTTCACTGCCAGAACATATGTGCCCTTATCCTTGTGTTGATGTAACAAACGTGACAGTGCATGAACTTCGTCAAAATGATGGAATTCGAGGTAAACGCATTTTACATATGTGTCGGTGAATATGATCAATGTTTTTTGCAACTTAACCATTAAATTTGCTAAAGATCTAATACAAATGTAAAATTATTTGTAAATAATATGAAAATTTTTTTAAATTATAATCATCAATTTTGTATTATTAAAAATAACATTCTAACCTACTAGTACCCTCTCCAAACAGCCTTACGGTTGAGAAACAATTACGGAAAAGCGTTCTGATCTCGTGGACTCCACCGACGGCAAACCTAGTGCCAGTTTTGCAGTATCATGTTTGCATAGATGGCGTTGTTCGGACTGTAGTTCCAGCTGGCTATAATACTAAAGCACTTGTAGAAGACATTGATAATGATAAAGTAATTTTACTTAAAGAATTTTTTTAATATCTGCTTTTAATCTGCATTTAGTTTACTTCTTCTACACAAGATAATTTACTGCCACTTATTCAACATTAAAAAGTTTTAAAATATTAGATTAAAAAGACAATTACTTTTGCTACTAGGAATAAAACAAATTGCATTTAACTTTAATTATCCATTATTATTTTTGAGTTTTTAAAACTTATTTTGTTGTAATATTTTGTACGGTTAAATTGATGAATTAAAATTTCTTACAGTGATGATCTGATGATGAAATATTTGAAGCAGTTGTGTTTCGTCACTTGATGATAATTATATGTTAAAAGTGGAATACGATTTTTTAAGATTTCCAGGCTGTCAGTGCGATCAGTAGCAGAATCCGGCTATTCACCAGATGCTGCATGTACGGTTACAATTGGAAAAGGTGGATCAAGATAAAAATCGTTTCTTCTTGCTTTTCAAAAATGATCAGCTTAATCTTAGACAGCAATGTTGCACCTCAAGATGTTCGGGTGTCTTCCATAACACCACTGAGCGCTCAAGTTGCTTGGTATCCTGGTAATTCGAATTGTGAACATGTAATCTTGCTGAATGGACTAAAGGTGGGCACATGCCCTCCAGGAATTTATCAAATACTGCTCAAAGGACTCATTCCATCTACTCTTTACCGGTGCTCTGTCCGAGTGAAAGATCCAAAAGCTGTTCTTGAAGAACAGCCTGTGGAAGGTTACGTCGACTTCAAAACTCTTTCAAAAAGTATGTAAGAAATTTTTTGTTCTTATATTTCCAAATTTTTTTTTAAATTTTGCATATGTCTTGTTTATTTTATTTTATGTTTGTTGACGTTTTACACTTGAAAAAGTTTTGTGGCAGTCCTGCTTTTATACGCCGTTTGTCTAATGTTAACTGCTTTTATATGTTTATGACAGATATATTAGAGTGATTTGACAAATATGCATATAATATCGAAAGCAATTTATTCATAATATTTTCTTTCAATTTACACATTACTATAAAATTTATAAAAAATTTTTTATTATAAATTAAGAAAAATTTAAGTAATGCTCATTTTTTTGCTCATTTTTTTGCTCATTTTTTCTAAATTATGAAAGAGCTTCAAGCATTGGGTTCAAGCATTTTTATTTTATATACTAAATTGTTCGAAATTTAATTAAAAGTGAATTGTAGAATGTTACCGAACATGAACTTGATTAACAGAAGTAACACGTTGCAAAAATTTTACTTGCATATTTAAATAATTATATAGATATATTTGTAATGCTTAATGAAGCATTAATTGTTTAATTGAAAGATTTTTCATTCACAAGATATATGAAACTTAAATTTATTTTTATATAAAATTATGCTTTAAAGCTTTAATGCTTTTCTATCTTTCACAGTTTTGCATCGCGTATGTTGAAACTATCAATAAGTATAAAAAATAAAAATATCTGACGATATATTTATGAATCATAAAGTAGAGATAATTTAAATATTTTGTTCCAAATAATTTACATATGAATTCAATATTTCATATTATTTATTATATTATTCTAATTTATTTGTTTATAATAATGACAAAATCTGAAATATGAGCAAATAAAAATAATTTTTTCTCAAATAAAAAGGTTAAGTGATAAAAGTAAATTTATGTTCAATAGAGTAACTGATAATTTTTGATGAACAATATGTTGTTTTTTAAATCAAAATGTTTGTTATTATTATTTATTTGAATAAAATATTTTATTTGCATAATTTGTATGAAGCAGTAATTTTTTGTATTTAGTGATAGTGATATGTAAAAATCATCTTCTTTATCTAGTTATCAGATTCATATCAAAAATCTATAGTTATTTATTTGAATTAAATTAATTTAAAAAAAATAATTCAGTTGGACTGCCTGATGCTCCTACAAATGTCCAATGTGAATTTGGTCCTCAAGATGGTACTCTTTTGGTTACTTGGCAGCCGGTGACTACGCAGCCAAAGCCGCCTTCTAGAGCAGCCATTGCCGGTTATCTTGTCTATGCTGATGGTAAAAAAATTAGCGAAGTGGACACACCTACAGGAGATCATGTTTTGCTCAAATGGGCCGACCTGTCTGATGATCCGCCTCTTTTCATCACTGTGAAAGCAAAGACCAGGGAAGGAGCAATCAGTGCAGATTCAAATGCTGTTCGACTACCTAAGCCAGAACAGAAATCACCTCAGACTGCAAAGCTGATTGCAGTTACGGTATTTCAAACTTTTATTATTAGCAGTATTATTAACTTCAAATTTTACTTATTTTCTTAAAAGAAAAAACAACATGTTATAAAGCAGGAAAGCGTTAAAGAAATAAAACGCATTTTTAACTTTTAATATTTTAATGAATTGCAGCTGTTACTGTGATATGATAAAAATTGATTTTGTTAATGCCATAAGCATTGTTTCCTGTTTTTCAAGTACTTTCCATGAATTCATGAATATCAAAGTTACAAATTATGAACATTGTTAACATGCATTGCAGTGATAAATTTTTAATGCTTGTTATCTGCTTTTTGTTCTTTTAAAATGATGTCACTTTTTACTTTTTAGTCTGCGAATGAAAAGACATCACTAATACCACCAGCTATGAATTCATATGCAGAAGTTAATTCTTACAATTACTATACAGCTTCACCGAACACACAAAATATACGTTTATCTCAAACACTGCCTACACGGTCGCTCTGTCAACCAGCTAACCTTTCCTCTTGCCAATTGCCAATGGTGAACTCATCTAACCTTGTAAGTTTCAACTGCTTTTTGTTTTGTGTATTTTTTTGCACATACTCAGGATTAATTTGCAAAAATTGTTTCTGGTAAAAATTGTATACTTTTTTGTATAGATTGTATATTGTATAATTTGTATTTGTAAGTGATTTTTATATCGCAAAATATATTCAATTTTGGATAAGAAAATTTAAGAAAGCATGTTGCTCGTTTTCATATGAAAAATTTTGCCACTTTGCTTGACACCAAGATTTGGCAAATGATTGAAATGCATTTTTGTGCTGATTATAAAATCAGACTCCTAGTTTATTGCACAAACTTAAAGACAGCTTTAGCAGAGATTTTTGTTTTAAAAATTAATCATGACATCAGCATTTGAATTTCATGATGCACTTTGCGGAACTTGTGTCCACATGTGTTTTTACACTTTTATCATATGTTCTGCTTGCCAATTTAAAGTATTGATAAGTCAACGTCGATGTTTTCGCCAATTTCACATCTATAAAAGATTAACGAAGAGTATGGATGGACGTGATCAATAGCCTTTTACGAGTTGAGTTTGCACAACGAGAGGTTCAAAGAGCTTCCGCTAATGAAATGCTTCAAACTTAACAGCTCATCTAATATTCCACTAGATGCTAGAGATTTTTCTAGATTTTCTTCTGATTTCTTTTTTATTTATACGCTCATAATTAACCAACGTCCAAGAACATCTGTCATATCACCTTGCATTGCACAACTAACTGTAGGCATATGATAATTTTTACCTAATCTTCAACAGATATATGCTTAATAAACTTTTTACAGTTTTTCTTTTTACATGATAAACTACTTAAAATGTTGTGCTTTTATTTGTAGATAATTTTCAGAGCACATTATTTTAGCATATTAATTTTATTAATCTATTAGTTGATGAATTGTAAATGTTGTTTGCTCATATATTGTTGTTCAAAAGGTTTGCTAATTTAAACCTATGAATACCAATAATAATTTATATGTAAATTCTGTCCACTATTAGTGAATAGTATGTTCATTTTCTTTTGAAAAATATTTTCACTCTTCAACTTTTCACAATATTAGAAATCACACACAAGTAATTCTTTTCTTTTTTCAAAATAAAAGCTATTTTACAAGTGAAGCATAAAATAAATTTTTATTTATGCTTTCGAAGCTTTGACGCTACTGATGAACAAGCAAGCCGCACTGAACAGTTTTATTATTGAACTTTTTGTGCTTTGCTCATTTATTTTCTTTATTGATAATCTATTAAAGCATATAATAAAATTAAATTTGGCACCTGAAACAACAACTAAGACATATAAATCAAAACAGTTATTTGCTGTTCATTCATTTAAGTGACTTTAAAGTGTAATTATTGTAAAAGAGTTTCTTCGCTTTTTTCTGAAATGAAAATGACAGTTCAATTGCCATCCGCTTTATAAAAAGTTAATGCATCTGAAAATCTGTTCCTTTTTATAAAACTGAATTGCGCGCTTTATTGACTTTGTTCACTTCAGTGTGTCGCTCTTTGGAATGAGCATTTAAAATTTATGGGTTTCAAACGCTGCCCAGAAGTTATTACCTAATATTGTGCAAATTTGTGCATTTTTATTTTAAATTTATTGAGAATTTCAAATCCATCGGTAGATGCTTTAACACGGCTTCCAGTTGAAGAATGTTCTTTCTTTCTTTTTTTTCTGGAATACAATTAGTAGTAGGCTTAACAGAGCAGAGAGATTGCTTTTTTTTCTTTTGCAATTGCTTCTTTTGTTGAAGCCTTTTGGTTCAGGCTGACATGCAAATTGGTGGTTAGCAAAAATTATAGCTTAGGCTTCTAAATGTCTGTAAGTGTGTAATGAAGAAACTTCTACTAAAAGTAGTTTTTTTCTGCCTGAACAGGCTGCAGACGACAATTTTTTATGTTTTAATGCATTAAAATGAATTAAAATGCATTAAGTATTTTATAAGTGAGTTTTGTCATTTAAAACGCTTTTTTTAATATTGATCTTGCTTGTATTCCGTGCGCCCAATCCCATGCACGTTGTATTCTCCTTCTTCTTCTTCTGCTTCTTCTTTTTCGACTCAGATGCGTTTTATCATTTTCACTTAGAAGCCTCAATTCCCTGTTTGAGCCGTTTAAAAGCCTAGTAACGTTTGATAATCAATAAATTTCCTAATGCAGACTTGCTGCGGCTTATTCATGTGAAATATAATTTTCCACTTTTATTACGTCAACATGTCATGAGAAAATTGTAACCGAGGACAGCTTTCTTACTAGTTAGCTTTTCTGTCATTATTATTGAGAAATTTTTAACTTTGCCAAGTTTTAGTCCGGGTAAATCTGAATCTGTAAGTATGGTATATATTTTGATTAATTTGCCCAAACGTCTCTATATCATTTATCATTTCAATTCTTCATTTTTATATTGCTGTTATCAACCTAATATTGTTTTTTTGTATAATTATTATTTCAGACAGTTTTAAATCTGCTTTGCAGACAGATAATACAATTCAAGAAGTTTTAAAGTTTGGCTTGTATTCGAAAAAGAAAACATGCTTTTTAGTAAATTAACATAATTATCTGAAATTACTTTTTTCACTCTGATGACAGCACAAATACTAAATTTTATCACTGTTCAAAGCAGTTCATATTGATTTCTTTACATATTTTAAAGTTATCATTGAAATGAATAATTATAATGCTTGTTGTTGTTATTGTTGTTGTCATTGTTTGAGCAGCACTTCAATTCTTCATTTATTTTCAAAACAGTTATTGATAATTAAATATGATTTTAAATACTTAAATAATTCAAATGAAACAATTTAATGAAGTTTTGTGATGCTTTTTAAAATTTTTACATTTTGTATTTAAAATTTTCAATTATTTTTTTCTTAATTTTAAATGTTTTAACATTTTGTAGATTGCTGAAGTTAATCAACTTTTCATGTAATATTTAATTATAATGCTCATTCTAAGTTGTTATTTGAGTAACGTTACATGGAAAATTTAATTAACGCTAATATGCCTGTAAAGGCAGTGTATATTGGATAATCATTCCACGCATTTGGCTCAGAGAATTCGCTTCTTTTAAAGTGCTGCAGATTTTAGCTTTTCAACAAAAAATAAATTAATTAAATAATTGCATCTGGATATTCTTTATTTTGCACATTCATTCACAACACTGAAGTCACATTTGTATGCATTGCTTTTCTAAAGTTGGAGAGATTAGCTTTTGTTCAAATAGACAAGAAGTAAGTAAACATACGAACTGATTAATATTGACATAACGAGGCTTCAGAAATAAACATTGAAACAGTGCATAAGCATAAATCAGTTGTGTACACAATGTGAAAATGTAGTTCATTAAGAGAACATTTGACTGATGTAACTTGCAAATTTAGATTTTATTTTTTTGGAAGAATTATTTTGTAGTTTAAAAAAATTAATTTTTTTAAATAAAAATTAATTTTATTTAAGCTATTTTTGAATGAAAATAAGCACACGAATTATTTATGTTTTTTGTTATTATTATTTATATTAATGCTTTCATTAATGCTTTATTCATCAGTTAGTAGTATAGAATAATGTAGTATAATTTAGTAGGCTATAGGCAAGTCATGTTGTTATAAAAGTAATTCTAGGGTTTGTCAGATCTATTTTTGGAACGCATAATTTTACACGCGCTTTTGACAAAATTAAATTGGAGTTTGAAATGGAGTTTGCTGTTGTTTTATGAGTTTGTTAGGAAGAGACGTGCCATTGGTCATCGAGTTTTTCTGGTTGACTAATTTTGATTATTTCATTGCGCTTTTTTATTAACCATATGAATGTTAAATGTCATTTTGTCACAATCACATTTTCTTATCAAAACGTTGTTAACGCTCTTTGCTTTGCTTAATACTGTTTGTTTTTTGTTCATTTTTTGAGACTCCCAGCTCAACAATCAGAACTGCACCTTCTTATTATATCTTTCATCCTCCATTAACAAAACCTGACGAAGGCGGAAAATTGACTGAAAGACCTAGCTTGTTAGAAATGGAAACCAATTATTTGTTAAGACAGCAGCAAAAATCCCGTTCATCTATGAGGCGTCGATCTCTCAGTCTTGAAGATGACAAGTCACCAGAATTTAGAGGACAGACTTACATCGAAATTCCACAAATCCGTAATTCTGATTTTTTCTTGAAAATTTAATCATTTCAAATTTTACCATTGCTTTCTCATTCTTACTTTTAAAAGTGATGGAAGACACTGTTCCAATAGTCACTGCCAGAACAGCTGACACTTGGACCCCTTCGATGAAATACATCCAACCAGTTTATAATTCTAAATCTTTGCCAAGACAACGGTATAAACATAATATTGATCAATAATAATGAAGTTTTATTAAACTTTTTTTTGTTTTAGGCATGTTACAAACAGCAGAGCTGCAAGTGAACCTGATCTGAGAATAGATCATCGCGGTGCTTCATCTTCCTGGAGAAATCGTTCTAGATCTAGACGATGTTTAGTTGCCATGTACGACTACAATCCTAAGCATATGTCACCGAATTATAATGCCGTTCGAGATGAGCTGTCATTTCAACGAGGACAACTGATAAGGGTAAGGATAGAATTTTCATGTTGTGGGATATATAATTTACAGTAATTGCAATCAGAAGTGCAGGAACAAAAAAATATTTTAACGTTTTTGAAGTAAGTGAGAAATAGTAGATAAGTTTCAAGGTATTTGTAATTATAATCAAGATTAATAATGTGAGCTGAATATTTCATGTTCACATTTGACCTTCCAGTTTTGTATTGTTTAGCTTCTGGAAGATCCAGATCCGGATGGATTCTACTTGGGGCAAATTAATGGGCGCATTGGTTTAGTGCCAAGCAATCTTGTGGTTGAAGTGAAAAATGAGTTACGTTACCTTCCAGCAATTCCTGTTGAAGATCCGTATGTTATGCCATTTGCTGGCAACGGTGCCTGGAATCATTTACCCATGTTGCCATTGATGGATCCTTTTACGCTGCAGAGGATGAAAGAGAACAGCGCATATGGACGTTTCAGGCGTCGTTACGCTACGTCAGCAGATTATGAACAATGGGCACATAGCAGTGATCCAACTTTAAGCAGATATGTGGATTATGAAACATCCAGCGGCACGCCTGATGAAAGATATTCTAAAGTGGGCAATTTGTTATTTATCTGTGCATTTGATTTCATTCATTTTTTAAGAATCATCAGCGAAATCGTCGAATGAAATTCAAACAGAAATCTTACAGCCTGGATCAACCTCAGGTAGATAACATCCTTGAAAGAGAACAGTCACCAGTTTACTGTGCCGGTCCAGGTAGCTTTGACGTTGAAACTGAGTTAAAAAGAATAAAAATGTTATAATTACTTAGATGATGAAGGTCCAGTAGGCCAGGAGTATCATGGCCGAAGAGCTATGTTGCCACACATGAGCGGCAACCACGTTTCACCTTCTCGACATCAGCACATTGGAAAATCACATGGTCGAAAATCCAAACGTGATATAAATGGTGAACCGTCAGATTATTACCCAGTAAATTCTTTCGTCAATCAACATGAAAACTATTATCAAACTCATTGGCACACTTCTCCTCGCTATGATTCACCTAGACGTTCTTTGGATAAGCGGTATGGAGAAATTTTCTGTATTCTCATTAAATAAAAATAGAAAATTATTCCATTCAACTAAATGGAATGTGATGTGATAAAATGCGAACTTTAGCAACTTCAGGAAGAGAAACTGAAAATTTTACAATTCAAATCATACGATAAAAAATATAAAGTGTATTTATTTATGCACAATGGAAAGTAGTCTTTAATTTAGAAATATTTATTGTCCATCAAATTGAATGAAGTGTGAACTTTACCTTTTTTTGAAATTATTTTATAATGGTTTAATTTTAGCCCTGTTGGCAATACTATTGGTTATCGTTCTTCAAATTATAACGGAGGACGATATATTGACGGAGGAAAAGGATCTCCGGATGGACGAGAAGAACCTCCCACTGCGTACAGGCAAAGGCAACTTCATTCGACAAATATATCTGATTCTGAGGTTAGAGTACGACGAAATGAGTCAGGTAGCCAAATGAAAATCTATTTGAAAACGAGTTTGAAAGAAACTATTAAAAACAGTGTCTGGACTTCTTCTTTTAATAAAAATGTAAAAGCGTAATTGTAATTATACATACCTCAATTAATTTGTAAATTAATGAAATATTTATTTGCTTTATATTAAATTCTATTAAAAGAAATTATTGTAATTTAGTTAATATTTTTATTTCTATATCACTTATTTTTATTCCATGCTGAACCGTGTATTATTAATACCTTGAAATAGAATTGCAGCTTGAAGTTTAGCCTTAAAAATTTCTCTTTTTGTTTAGACATGAAATAATAATTTAATTAAATTGATACTATATTTTACTTAATATAAATTCTTTAGGATCAAACAATTACAATAACCAACTGATAAGTATAATTCGGGAAGCTGTTCGCACTGGACCAGCTACAAGCGTTGTGGCTAAATTTGACTATGACCCACGCATACTCTCTCCGAATATGGATGCTGAACAGGAAGAGCTTCGTTTTCTCTCCGGTGATGTCATTACTGTATTTGGTGATATGGACGAGGATGGTTTTTATGTTGGTGAGTTAAACGGCCGATACGGTTTAGTACCGTCAAATTTTCTTGAATTGCCAAACTGTAACGGTCCAGCTGATGCATCTAATCAAATGGTAAGCAAATTAATAAATTAAATTGAAATATCATTATCGGATCATTTTGAATAAAGTAGAGCTTATTTATTATAAATGCTACTGTCTGCTATGCCATATTGATAATATTGCTGTACTTGAATTATTGGCATATTTGTAAGATTGTTAAAATATGTAATAAGCTAAATGGTAATTGTGTTCATTTGTAGAATTGATTTATTAACTAAGCTATTTTAGTACAGTAAATTAATTGTTTAAAATTATTTATTTTAAATTTTGCTCAGGATTAATTAAGTATTATTAATTTGAAATTAATGTGTAGAACAGGCAGTAATTTTATAAAGGTGATATTTTTCGAGCAAAATATTCAGCAATGGTTTAAAAAGATAGTGAAATTTTGAAGCTAGTTTCTTTGATCGAATTGTCAATCTGACTGACAGCATTTCATCTGAAAATGTAGGTATTGCATATAGGCCACAGACTAGAGAAAATAATGATTGATTGAGAACAAACTTTCTTATTGTTGTTCATCACGCTCCATTTCAATTGCTGAAAATTTATTTTAATCATTATTTAATTTCTTTCCACTTGTAAATTCTATGTACTTAGTTAGTCAGAAGGCAAATAATAAGAGTCTGAGTTGTTAATTTTTTGTCTGAATTGTATGAATGTTCGTTTCTCAAGAATTACTGAAAACCAAAAGCAACTGTAAAACAATAATACCATTTAGCCGTTTATTTGAAGTGAATATAAAACTTTTTAATAAATTATGAATTTCAGGCTTTTTTTTCAAATAATCAGTATAATCGTTTGTTTATCAGTGTTTAATGTATCATCTGTTATACTTTTGCAATAAATACAATATATTTTACAGATTGAATGTTTACTGTAGACTGTTTCAATAATTATGCTGCACAATCACTGAATGCCTTCAAATGCGTACAAATGATCAAATGATAAACTGAAATTTATTTTTAGTTCTGACATAACGATTATCATCTTTTTTTTAATTATTTATGCATATTCTACGTGGTACTGTTTATAAAATAAATAAATAATGTTTTTCTGCACAGATTTAGATGAAGTAGAGTGATAAATATAAAAAAAAAAATTTTTTTTTAATTAAAATTTATTCTGAATATATATTTTAAGAAAGAAGAAAGTGCAAGAGGTGTGACAGCAAGTGTTCGTAAAGAAGCGACTAATTATACAAGTGCCGCATCTGTTCCGGTGAATTCCGGTGAAAAGAGCAAGCCCAGTTCAACGGCGAATGTTCAGCCGACCAGCAGCTCAAAGTTGACCACAGTCGGTGGAAGTTCGCAACAAAATGCTCAGCAAAATAATTCATCCAACACTGTTAGCCAACGGTCAAATGACGTCTCCAAGACAAGTGCATCAGTTGGAAAAGCAGACGGTCGCCGGAGTTCAGTAGTTCCGAGAAAAGGTGCCCAGAATGGACAACGTGCTGCTGCTACGTCTAAGCAAGTGCCTAGCAAACATCCGGCAAAATCTGCCTCATCCAAAGAGGATTCCGGAGCGGGATTTAGCAAAATGTGGAAAAAGATTGTTGAATAATTTTTTTGCAATCAATTGAACAGCAGTGCACAGCGACAGCACAGTTTGTTTTCAAATTTTAAACAAATGCTCACAAAAAGCTGCATTACACGGTACACCAAATGGCGGTTGAGAAAGAAGCACAGTGAAAAGAGAATTTTGGCTGCAATTTGTTTATTCAACACCTGAAAGTTCAGTTAATTGAAAAAGTAAAAAAGTTAAAATTTTAACATTGTTTTTCAGTTGTCGTTCTTGTTTGAATTGAAACAAATAAATGCCTTCTTATTTTAAAAGAATGTTTGTAAAATCTAAGTTGGGGATGATAAACTAGGATGATGAGCTTTCGTCAAGGGACATAAATCTAAAGTTGACTAAATTAAATTTTGGAAAATTTAATAGCCAGGCGCCAGTCGAGCAGGTGGACAATGATTGCATGCACCGGCGTCTCCAAATGGACCGGGATCACCGGGTGCACCGGGCATACCGCTCATGCCAGTTGCTCCTTGCATACCCATCTCACCAGGGAGACCAGGAGGACCAGGCAGACCGTCTTTGCCATCCTTGCCAGGTTCTCCAGGAGCACCTGGTCTTCCAGGTACACCTGGTGGGCCGGGCGGACCGGGTGGTCCAACTTTCTGTACCATTTTACCAGGAGGACCAGGCGGTCCTTTTGGACCTTGCATACCAGGTATGCCAGGAGCACCGTCGAGACCTCGAGGACCTTGGTCGCCGTCTTTGCCGTCCTTTCCTGGTAGTCCTGGATCACCCGGTGGACCATCAACACCTTTTGCTCCTGGCGGGCCAGGATCGCCAGGCGGAGCTTCACACGGACACTGTTCAGGGAATTTGGGCAGAAGATGTGGCGAGGGAGGAGCCGGTGGTCCGCGTTCACCAGGTTCACCCGGGAGACCAGTGATGCCATCCATGCCAGGCGCGCCAGGAGGTCCTGGCGGTCCGGGCAAACCACGATTGCACGTGCAGCCTAATAACAGACCATTTGTGGTTATTAATTTTCTTGCAAACGGATGCACCAGGATGAAACGGTCACTCACATCCGCCTTTGTAACCGGCTTGACGTTTCGCACTGCTGTTGCTTGATCTCACCTCGTCCTTCAGCACACGCTTCATCCAGAACTCGAAGTTGCTCTTCTGCGAATTTGCAGCTCGACGCAAGCGTACATTGGCCAAGAAATCAGCCAATCGATCCGATGCATCACCGGATGGTCCATCCGGTGAAATGCTCATCATTCTTCTCCACATTAAACGTGTTCGAGTCTGAAGACAAAAATTCCTTTATTGTATTTTTTTTCGTTTAGTTTATAAAACAAAAAGTAAAAAGAACATTTAATAAATTTTATTCAAATGTACATATTTGGAAAATTTAATTAATGCCTTATTACGTGCATACTTTATGTAAAAGTAAAAGTAATTGTTGCCGTTTGCACAAGCATTTTAAAAAAAATTGAATTTTTCCTTTTCTAAGCTTGTGTAAAAAATGTAAAAATAAATGCTTTAGCCAAATAATTGATTTTGTTCAAGAACTAATTTTTTTAAATGAAACAAACTGATTTTGGAAAAAAAAAACAATTTTTTTCTAATTCACCGTAATGATGATTCATTCATCACAACTATTCAAAAGTGAAAAACCTTGAAAATTAATTTCTACATAAATACAAAAGAAAAACACGCCAAGTAATATATATTATGATGAATAATAATAATGAAAACACACACACACACACACACACACACATATATATAGAGGAAAAGAAACATATTTATAAATAAATAAATAAAAATTTGCACATTTAATTGTGAATAGCTTTAAAATTGTGAAATGAAAAAATTAAAATAAACTTACTGTGCAAAAATTAAGATCACTTTGTGCTGAAGCTTCCAACGTTTGGACGTAGTGAAAAGCTAACGGGAAACTGAGCAAACAGGCAGTGATTGCCAAAGTGCTGAAGACGATCGCGGTAAAGGCGATCGCCTTGGACGAGGACTGTTGCTGCACTTGTCCTGCGCCCATGCTTTTTCAACCTTGACGAATGCAAATTGCAATGGAAATTTGCTTCTATATATTTTTATGCAAATATCTGCTAACAGCTGCTCACTCTAAGTCTCTGTTCCTTTGTTCTGCACTTTCCAATGCAATTGATGACGGTGCACAGAAATTCACCAACACCGTCCAGACAATATATACAAGAGACAAGCTTGCCGGTTGGCCCAATTGCGCGCCCCAATGGCTACCTGAGATAAAACTACCAAGAGACCCAAGACTGGTTGCTAAGAAAACTGGCAACATTGAACGCTAGATCAATTTCTGTGGAACATTTTTCAAATTATTCCCGTTGCAAAATGCCAATGACGGTCGTCAACAGGCTGAACAGTGCTACAATTACCAAAAGACCCACTAGCCCAGTTGAATCTGACTTGTTGTTCACTTTTCCACTACTACTACTACTACTATTATTATTATTATTATTATTATTATAACACTGCTACCATCCCAGCCGCTAAACGTGACCAACCAACCACGCTTGTAATCTTCTTCTCATTTATTACATAAATTAAAATAATTTGTTTCATTTGTCATGTAAAATTAATTGCAAATTTTTTGCTTGCATTATTATTTGAAAATTGTAATTCAATTCATCAAATCATTGCATCAGTAAAATACTATTTAGATCACAACTGAAAATCTTGTATATCAAATACAACAAACAAGAAATTCTTAATTCTCATAATTAGCATAAATACTGAGCAGTTGACTTTTTTTTTTTAAATAAAATTATTACGATAAAATTACTCAGCAATTTACTACCGAATAAATAAAATAAAATAAAAAAAAAGAAAAGAAAAGAAAATATCAAACTTATATTTTTCATATCACAACTGCTTGGATTATGAGATGAAAAATCATCTCTCACACATCAATGATAATGATGACAATGTTTCAAAGAAGACAAAGCAACCGTAAAGCAAAATTAATTTAAAAAAAAAAATATATATAACATAATACAATTTACAAAAAGAAAAAAATTAGGTTGTCACTTGAAAATACTTACTGCTACCAGTTTGACAGTGCACACACAGACTTTTTCACCTTCAAAATAAACAGAGCATTGCTTGCAAATTCTTTTCGTCCTTGCTGATTTATCTGGCCTTCACACTATTTGCATTGGATGTTGTATTTTTAATTTTTTGACAATAAAAACTATAACGGTACACAGTTTTCAATAAAAACAAACAATACTGTGCTGGGGAAAAAATTTTATTTTCACTAATTCAAGAATACTTTTTTATCATTATATTTCTTTTCATATTCACCGAATAAAAAATATATTCAACAAATTAAATAATGACAAAGTTACACAGTTCGACATCGCAAAAGACATCAACGTCAAAATACAAAAAGGCATGTGAAATATTATTTTACAATTAACCAAATCTCGATTTCAATAACAGAGCAAAACGCTTCCACGACAATGGAACAACATACACTCCACCATCCATCTCTATTCAAGCTAATTGCTCCTCTTCAATTTCTTCTCTTTCGTTTTCTTCGAATAACTTAAAAATAAAAACGAGCTCATTTATAACATTGAAAAAAAATATCAACTCACTGATCTACAGAACATTCTTCTCACTGTTCAATTTAAAACAATCAATTGATCTATCTTTCTATTACAGTATGACAAATTTCAACTCCAATATAACCCCCCTTGCTTTTCATTGCACATACATTGTCATGCTGTGTTACATTTTGAATAATAATAATAATTTTTTCAAAATTTCACCCAACATCCTACATCGTCATCGTCGTCGTCGTCATCATCATCTGGAGAATCCAACGTTTTCAGAAGTGCCTTTGCCGATAAGTCAGTCTTGGATCCAGCAGTCAATGCCGCTGCCATTGCATCTTTATCTTCAACAGCCCAAGTCATATTCAACAGCTGATCTTTGAATGCTTTTCCATCTGTGAAAGCCTGAAAAATGTTATTTTCTCATATTTTCTTTCTCAAAATTTTCATAATTTTTTAAAAATATGAAACATACGCGTTCAGCTTCTTTTCGATCATAAAATGATGCAATCACTTTTCCAACAGCAGGATCCGTCAAAGGGTAAAAGTCTATATCCCGCAGAGTTCCAAATTGTTGCAGGTGTTCTATAAGAGCGTCTTTGTGTTCCATGCAAAAATCTGTTATCAAAATGCTGCGAGAACGCAAATCCAAAACAGCCGACTTTGGAATTCGTCGATTTCTTTCCGGTCGATATGTTGAATTACGACACTGCTTGTTATTACCTAATGTTAAATAAAATTGCATTTCATATTGCCGCATACTTGTAAAACAACAGAGAAAGAAAACTGTATATATATATATATATATATATTTTTTTTTTGATTTGATCCGATAAATTTCTTTACTTTCCGCATCGTTCAAATGTTGCATTTCTTTTCTGAGATTTTGCAAACGTGCAGCTATTTCAGAAATATCTTCTCCAGCTTTCTTTTTCGTTATCAATTCCAATTCAGCATCCAATACATCACGCTGAACCTAAACAAAAAAATACATCAATAAAAATAAACCGATCAATTTATTCTTTCAAATATTATAATTATTTTAAAATATTTATTAATGAGAAAAAAAAAGAATCTTACTTCAGTTTTGCTTCTTTTCACAAATTTTGAAAAATCACGGCTTTCTAAATTTTTTTTCGTTGTCATAAGACTAACTTCCAACTTTTTCAACGTCTAAAACAAAAAGAAGAAAAAGAAAATGAAGAAAATCACCATTGCATTTCACGTTCAGCATATTGAAAACAAACTTTTAAAATAAGTTCTTTTGTGCACTGGTCTTTGCAATCTTCCAATTTTTTGAGCAACAACTTCTCTTGCTCAAGTTGCCTGTTGAACAATTCCGTTTCGGCGCGTTGCAATTCTAGTCTTTTTTTCAAAATCCTCTAAAAAAAGAAATAATCCTCAGTAATTTTAATACAGTATACAATTTTCAAACTGAAACTTCAAACAATGCAACGCATACTTTTGTGTTTTCTCCTTTGGATGCAACAGGAGTGGTAGCTGCATTTCTTGACTCCGCATCAGCGTTGTGCAGTCGGGCAGATTTTGTGGCAAATGTATCGCCGTCCATCTGCTGCTGGTCCTCAAATTGACAAATCATTCATCAATATTGCAGCATTATAATTTTTCTATTGAAAAAAAAATACACACATACTTTATTCATCGAAATGGTATTACTGCCAGCATTAGCAGCAGTTGTATTCGTTTCGGATTTCAAAGCTGCCTCGTCATGTGAAGAAGTCCCATTGCTGGAACTCTTCGCAGGCAATTCTAAACGATCTTTGATCGGTATCCGTGCTGGTCGACTCGACTGTTCTGTGCCGGTGGCGTCTTCAGCAGCAGATCCATCTTTTTGATTGTGCCAAAAAACGCGAATAAATCGATTGTTTAAAATTGGATCTGTAGATTTATATGCAGCCAACGCCTGCGGTCGTGTCATATAGGTAATTAATGCCGCCTGAGGATCGCCTTCATAACAAACCTAAACACATTTATCATTACTATTTTGTTGAACTAATTGCACAGTGTTCGCATACTTCAATATTTGTTATGTGCCCAAATTGAGAAAAGTGTTCATTCAATTTTGCGATTGTATTCAATGGCTGTGGAATGCGACGCACTTCCAAAGTACGATTTTGACGATTAATTTGGTCGACAGCGGCGCGCTTCCGCATATTTATCTGTCCCACAGATTTGTGCGGCGTACGTATCGACGTCTGTGGAAAATTGTCAAAATTTGGACGATTTTCGCTCAACGTGATCAACTGCCTCGCCCTGGGAAAACCAACCCTCAGCTGAGCGTAGCTTGCCAATTGCCTAGGACCAAACGGACGTAATACTGGCGGCGGCTGCGCCCATAATGACGGGGGCGGCTGTGTATACGGTGGAGGTAATGGAACAGCAGTACCCGTAGACGCTGAAGTCAGCGATGGTGCTTCAGGATTGTATCCCTCTGTTTGAAAGTTCGAATCAACTCCGGGCGGCGGAGGTGGGATGGGAACGTATCCTGGTGGCGGAACAGAAAAATTCGGAGGCGGCGTTGGCAAAGACTTATTCGACCGACCTGTACCATCTTTCACTGAAAACATAATACGTCAATAGGAAGGAAAAAAAACAATTTTCCACTTACTTGGAATCATGCTAGAAAGAGCAACATCTTCCACTACAACAGGATCGGGACCGTGATCATAAACACAATTGTCACCCAACATACAATATCCCTTTTCTGAAAAGCACAACAAATTGAAACTTCAAATTATCACAAACAATAATGCAATACGATACCGTCGTAATCTCGACATCGCGCTTTTTTACGCTTTTCTTTCTCGGAACGAATACTCTGAACTGAATCGTTTTCTGCATTTCCAGCAGCTTCATTTAAATCTAAAAAAGTACGCAATATGAATGGAATATTCAAAATGAAAACATTTATAAATAACAATTATTAAAAAGCAAAATACATTCAACGATTAACCACTGATTGTTCTATGATAACTTCTTTAAGATTAAAAACTTTCATCATATAGTTCGTATAAATTTGGATAACAATTTCAAAAATTGCACAATTGCTTCATTTTTAATAATGAAAAAAAAACATTAATGTCACCTTTATGCGTGGATTTCCTCTGCTCTTTATTGCTGGATGGAGACCAATGAGCTTTGACCCGATCGCGTACTGTTGATGAAGATGCTTTATTTTGGGTAACAGAAGTTGTGTCACCTTTTCCTTTGCTCCGTTCAGTACTTTTCGATCGTGCTTTCGGACTAGAGGCATACCGACGAGCAGGTCTTGATCCACTGTGCGAATCTACTCTTCTGAAAATTTAATAAAATACAAATTCAAAAACTGCTTTATGCTATTCTAAACTTGCTCATCAAGCAATCACGTCAAATTTTTTAAATAATAGCAATTCGCATTTGTCAAGTTAAACTTTACAAATTATTAAAACAAATGACAAATGTAAATATAAACATGAAGTGCAAATAACTACAGTGTTTGTTTAATGAAAAAAGAACCAAAACTCGGTTATGTTACCTTGATTTCAAATGTTCATCGGCAGACGGCTTCTCATTTCTGGAAGGTTCTAAGCTTCGCTTTTTGGGAACTTCTTTGGTAGAACTGGGCTGACTTTCCTTGTCGGTCACAATGTAAACTTTGCTTTTCAAGGCAAGAAAAAGCTCGTCAACAAATTTCTTTGTCTCTGCAATTCAATAATACGTATTTGAAATGGTCACTTTTACGCATTATTACAGTAATTGAAAAACACAATGCAATATTAAATTATACACAAATACAAACATATTTATTTACATGAAATTGTCAGTATATCGAAAAAATACTGATCAACAGAAAACAAAAGAAGATCCAAATGACTTTTTGTTTTACCTTTTTGTAAAAAAACATCCAGTTGATCTAAACAAAAATGTTTCAAATCAGCTTCCGTTTTATCTTTTTTCAGTAGTGCCATGACATATTTCGCCAACGCTGCTGGATCTGCATCGCATCTAGAACACAACAATTTAATTACTGCCAAATGTTTGGTATACAATTTCAGTTTCTATAAAATAATCAACCAAATAAAATGAATAACTTGGCTCAAACAGTCTACGGAAAATATTTGTGCCCATTGCACACTTTGGAATTTGAAAAATTTAAACATAATCAAATAATTCGAGCTTTTTGAAATAAAATTAACGCTGAAAAAATTATTAAATGCTTTCTTCTTACAAACTGACAGTGTTTAACACATAAACAAAAACGAAAATACATCTATCAAACAAAAGTCAAACTAAGCCTAATGAACAATACACATAGGGCAGTAAAGTCTCAAACCAATAGAAATTCTAAAGCATCTTAAATTACATTTGGCATCATTCAAGAGGAACTTCTATCTCAGATCATCATTCAAATAAGAAGATTCGAATCAGTGATCTCTATCACTTTGTAAAAAGTGAAATTTTAATTACAAAATATACACCGAAAAAAGCAATTGAAATATATACATACAGTGGCGATAATGTATTGATCAGCCAGTTTTTAAGTTGCTCCGGTTGATCCACAAACATTTTCGCAATTCTAAAAATTACAATAAGCAATATTTACCAAAACACATGCAATAATGAAACAAAAATAAACTTGGAAAACATCAAAATTACAGTAATAAATACAGTACTGAGCTTCAAGTACAATTAAAAACCAAACTTCGGGTATCATTTTCCCGGAATTCAACTTAGATGAACTTTTTGAATGTCATTTATTGAAAATTTGTAAAAATATATAAATTAATATGTTCTCAATTTAAAGTTCTAAAAAATTCAACAAAGTCTATGTAGGTCAGGTGATTTAATTTAAATAAATAAGAAATAGTTTATTCATAATTAAAATATAAAATGTCAATTATAATAATAATATTTTAATAAATAATAAAGAATTAATTTGAGGAAACAAATGTGAAAAGATTAAGTATTTATTTTAAAAAAAATGTATTTATAAATTGAATTAAGTCATTTTTAATAATATGAGTTAAAATACATTTTGCGTAATTTTCAAAACTTTATTCATAGAACAATAACATTATTTAAATATCCACAAATACATGAGTGTCATAAACTTCAGTACACTGTAAGATTTGTCTATTATAAATTTAGCCGTTAAGAATTTTTAGTGAAAAGATATATTTGGTGCAATGTAAACATAAATACAAAACAAGTGCTCTTTAAATATGCTATACCATTTTAAACAACATAGTTACCTGAAAAAGTACTTGCGGGCTAACACTTAATTAATAATTGATGTTAAAGTACAAATTGAAATAAGCAAAACAAGAAGTGAAAAATCTTTTACTAAAAACGGAAAATTACATTTATAAAACAATAATTTATTTTATTTTGTATTAATTTAAATATTAGAACTTTTTCAAAATCATTTTTATGGTCATAATAACATATAAACAAATAATGCAATATACAGTATACCCAGCTTCGCGAAGCTTGTAAGAACTTTCAAAAAAGGGCTATGTTGGTATTTCGAAAGGTTTTTTTCGAAATTTTTAATGGAATATTTTCAAAACAAAAGTTACGTTATTTTTGGTCATCTGTGATTTGTACAATTACCGATTAGATGGAAATTTCAATAAACATTGAACAAAGGTGCTCTTCTGTTTTTTTTCCTTTTCTTTGCCGCGTTACATTTGCTGTCCACCTGGCAGTTATCGTCTTCTAGCGCTGCATGTTTCAGTTTAATTTTTTTGATTAAAAGTTTGTGAAGCGCCTATTCCGAAAATGAAGTGTTATTCAAATTTTGCCAATGATCTATCTAAAAACAAAACCCACATTGTTCAGTACACTCAACCATGTTCAAATATCATTACAATGAATATTTGTAAAAATAAACCTTCGATTTTATTTGCTTAAAAAACAGCTTTGCTCGAAGCAAGATAATTTAATTTTGTTGATTTTTTCGTTAAAGTCGACAATGTTTATTTTGCTATACAAAACAACAACATCAAAGGCATCAAAGAATGCAGCGAAAAATAAGCTAAAAATAATTTAAGATCTGGATCTTCGACGTTTAGATGAATAATATCTACGCGCAGAGGTGGAACGTGATCGTGATCGAGACGTTCTTTTTCTTGTTCTTCTTCTTCTTCGTCGTCTACGATCTTCTGTATTTTTTCTACGTCGACTGCGGGATGTTGACTTCGATCGTCGACGTCGACTTCGAGACCGTTCGTTCAGTTGGATACATTTTGCGTATGAAAGCGGTAATTTGTCAAAATTCATCAGCCTCCCTTTGCTTCCCTTCTTCTCACTTCCATGACAAGCGTTAGATGATGTACCAATTAAAGTACTTTCTGAAGATTCTGAATCGCACAGTTCACCCTCTGATACATGGCCATGCTTTTTCACTTTTTCTTCATCAACGCAGCTTTTTTCCTTTTTGCGTATTTTCTTTGCAAACTCATCTACAAATTTTTTCGCTCGATATCGACGTGCTTGTTTCAAGTTTAAATCTTCTTCAACATTCTTCTTCTGCTCTTTTTTGCCGACTTCCGGAAAAGCCGTAATTTCTCTGTGCATGTATTCGTCAACGTTTTTCAATACACTTTCTTCTGCATCGCCACTACCATCCACAAACTTGCGATCAAATTTTTCAGCACGGTCGCTCAATACATCCGAATCCGACTGCAACGGCAGATTCATCGTTTCGTCTAAATCTGCATCCAAGTTCACTTTATCCACTATTAAACAAGTCTCTTCAGGATTTTTCGCCTTGATTGTAAAACACACTGGTCCAACAGATCCCATTTCTGTTGGTTTCTCACTGACCTGCAAGAATAAAGAACAACAAACTGAGATCTTAAAAAAAATATTTCCACAGAAATAAATGTTTACAGATGAAGCTGTTGCAGCTGAAGTCAAGTGACCCGAACAATGGATTGACTTTGTCTTATTCAAATTCAACGTCTGCTGTTCTTGGTTTTCCACGGCAGGTGGGGGAGGAGTGGATCGCGGTGGAGGCGGAGGCTGCGGTACGAATCCATAATATGATAGATAATTCATCGACATCGGCACACCTTCAACAGATTGGTTTTGGACGTTTTGCTGTAAGCGAACAATGTAATCTTCACTTTCGTAATTTTGCAGTAACGCCATGTAATAAGGGTTGTATTTGTTGCTCGGGTCGATGAATGAAAATCTTGGATCGTTGCGTTCGCGTAAAATTTGCTCAAACTGAGGTCCATTTCTGGCTACATAAGCGGCAACACGATCGACTACGGGATACAAATCTGGCGGTGGTGGCAGAAGCAAGCCTTCGGCTGAGCCAGCAGTTTCTTTTTCTTTTGCCGTCTAAAATTTAAATTTTATTTACTGAACTTTTCATTTTAATTTCATTTCAATTTTCAAAAAGTACAGAAACAGCAGCAGCCAACTGTGGGCAAACAGCAACCAAACCATTGAACAATTCCGAATAAACGTCGTTCTCTTCACCAAGACGATACGATGTCTTCGGAAGAGAAAGTGGCTCAGTATTTTTTGCAACAGAAACTTTTGCAGCACCACCCATAAGACTTGGATGCAAGTAGTGCTCACTATCATCACTATCCGATTCACTTTCTAAAAGCATTATCATTAAAAATTTGAACAATTTATCATTGTCATCATTTACCGGGATCTGGATCCTTCTTCACAACAACTGGAGTGTATCGTTTCTCCTTGATCATCTTCAAAACATGCTTGTAATATTTATTCAAAGGATGATTCCAATCAAGGAAACGAAATTGTGGATTGCTTTTCTGTTTTGCATTCACAATTATTTCCATTTGACTTCCTTGCTCAGCAATGAAAATAGCTGTTTTTTCAATTATAATACCTTCTTTTACTGTTTTTGGCTGTAAAATATCGCTGTAACTAAAACATCAGAAAGAGAAAAATAAAATAAAACTGCAAACCAGCGTCACTCCAACCGGAACTTTCAATTCTGGGGGTGGAACAAATCGCTCTTTTTGCTCTTCTTCTCCTGCTTCTTCTTTAGGTTGACAGCCTTGCTGTGGCTTGGATTCCAAATCATCATAGTTGAAATAAATCTCAGTTCCCATTCTTTTTTCATTTTCAACCTTTCGAGCTAAAATTGAAACAGGTATAAAGCACTTGGAATAAAATATTTAAAATTACTATCCCATCATATCCTATCATATTATATTATCTTATATCATATTACTCAATCTAAAAATAACTTATTTACTTCACCATCTTATTATAAATAATAAAACAATTCAGAAGCAATCGTACTTTCGTAAGTTAATTTAAAGTCGCGATATCGTTCAGCATCGAGGAGTGCTTCAAAACTTCTATCTGCAATAAGCAACGACTGTTCAACTTTTGAGGCGTCATATTTCTCCAAGTTGGATAGCTGCAGTCGGCAATCAAATCTAAATTAAAAATAACTATAAATTTCCATGCAATTACAAAATAAAAAATTAATAATATTTTTAACACAAGAAATCATAACTTAAATGTTACACTTACGCATATACCAATGCTTATCTATGTTTGTAAACCAAGCGTATTAAAGCAACAACCAAAACAACTCTGAAAGTAAATACAGAATATTATTTTATCATAAAATCAATGCAAAAAACAATTATCCGCTCTAGAATAAAAACTGACAAAATATCATTTTCATAAGCTTCCTTTAAAAAACTAAATTTACAACAAATCAAAAAGTAAAAGAAAAATTTCACAAAGAAACGAAACAACTCTCGTAATTACTGCATTTAAACAAGAAAACCGTTTTTTATGACTTTACTTTGAAAAACCGTTATTAAATATATCTAAACAATTTTACACAAACTTCAAAACAAATCTGAAAAAATTAACATCTGAAATCTTCATTGAAAAAAGCTGAATAGCTCAATCAACAAAATTATCACAAAACTAAAAGAAAAACAGCAAAAAATACTTACTCTGTAATAAAAACTATCAGATAACCAAACAGTGACATGATTCTTAAATGAAAAATTAAATCTCTCGAGTTGATCAGTTGCACATTTACAACAGCTATGGATCATTGACAAAACAGTTAATAAACCAACCTGTCTACGAGTATTTTTCGATTGCAGTGCAGTGGAATGAGATCTGTAGATTCGTCAGCGCAATCTCTGTTTTCTCGGGAATCAAATAACTTGCAAGGATAGCCAAATGCAAGAAATTCGTCCAATGATTCTTCCTGAAGCGAAGAATTCCGATGCATTTTCTAGCGCAACTTCTATCTTATGACGACTACCGTAAGCTACAGTATTTAAACAAACTTGAACGTTATTTCATGCTTTTGTATGCACCGTATAATGACAATTTCAATTATTAAAAAATTGATAAATTTAGCATAAAACTTAAGCTAAAAAATGAAGCTTTTGAATTCCAATAAAATTTCAGCTTTTACGAACTGTTGTATATCAATCCCTTACTGTATTACACAATATTACTTGTATATCATTATTACTGTACCTACGACTTGAGTAATGAACATCACGTACTATTGTATTATCACCGACGAGATCGACCACGGGACAACCCTGCCGCAAGGATTTCGAACTTTAACTCCTTGGAAGGATTGGGCATTAATGGCAAGTCATCAGAACTGAGTTGTCGTCAAACGGAAGATCTGGAGCATATGTAAAATGAAACTTTAGGTTTTTGAAGGTTTCAAATCCTGATGCTCTGGAAATGGCTAGTAAGTGTGCCTTCGAAAGTAGAGCAATCAAGGTGACGTTTAATTTTTCTACATAAGAAACTGCAATTGAATCCCAGCCTTGGTGAATTGTATGAAAAGAACATTCAGGATGACGGGTTTATATACGTCGTCTGCCAACAATAGAAGCAGCAGAATTAAGGAAGCATTATTATTGGTTTCTACCGCATTTTGCTGTGCTTCATCCAGACAAAGCGGATAAATGTCGCTGAGTATTTGATGCAGCTGCTCGCAATGGAGGAGTATCTCTTAATAGTCTTTTGAACACTGATTCAAATCTCATCACGTTGTTATTGGGAATTCTGGTTCGGTTCAGATGCGGTCGTATCGCAGTGAAGGCTGACGTGAAAGGAATGTTCAATCAAGTTGCAGTGACCCCAGCAGATTCTGATATGTTGGCATTTCTTTGGACCAGTAGTGTGGACAGACAGCCTGACGAATTAATCAGAGACACGTTCTCAGTGCTGGTGTGTTTCCCAGCTCTGGCGAATATTACCTTAAGAGAAACCGTGAAAAGGAAAGACATGGCCATTGCTCAAATCGTCAATGAGGCATTTTACATGGACGATTTATACTGGAGCGATGATGATGAAGGTGTGGTAATTAATGCAATAGTGGACATTAACACAAGTGAATTGGATCCGGTAGATTGGGTAGAAGTATTTCAAGCACTGCGAAGACTGTTTGCATCGAAAATTGGCTTTCACGCATTTACAGCAGTGGCGAAGATTTGTGGAAAACAAGGAAATTTTATAGTTTCAGCGTTGAAATTACAACACTCTGAGCGTTCGTGAGAGCTAAAGACGGGCTTAAGAGAAGTCTGCTTTGAGCTCAGAAAGTGCTATCAGGGAACGCTATCGTTAGTAAACAGCGTTTATGCTAAAACGGTATACGGTAAATGCTAAAAAGCAATATACAGGTGAATACACCAACGATAGACGTACGTTGGAACAGTTCCTTGAAGTTTTAATGTACAAAAACCCTCAACCGATTTAATGCGGCCTTCCAAGTGTTGTATTATATATTTAATTTATTTCATTGTATTGTACTATTTAGTTTTTTCTTTTTTCGTCATTTCTACATTGTTAATATTGTTTACGGATGTCTTGTTTATTATTGTTGTTGTTTACTGTTCTTTACTGCTGTTGCTAAATAACGAAAAATAAAACTTACTGTTTCACTTACCATAGTTTGCGATGTTTTTGCTGACTTGTCTTGCGTTGTTGTTACTATCACACTTCATATAACTACATCTGATATCACCAAATATCCTAGTTTGTGAAATCTTTTTTTCTTTCGAAATAATTTGAATAAATCTCCATTAAGAAACAACGACTAGAAATTACAAAACATTACTCATTACAGATTATAAATCAAAACATTACTTTAAAATACTTCAACTTTAAAATAAATTTTAAATTAAAAACTTTAAACAACTTTAAACAAATGAAATTGTTTAAAGTATTTTACATCACTTTAAAATATTTCAACTTTAAAATAAATTTTAAATTAAAAACTTTAAACAACTTTAAACAAATGAAATTGTTTAAAGTATTTTACTTTACTTTAAAATATTTCAACTTTAAAATAAATTTTAAATTAAAAACTTTAAACAACTTTAAACAAATGAAATTGTTTAAAGTATTTTACTTTACTTTAAAATATTTCAACTTTAAAATAAATTTTAAATTAAAAACTTTAAACAACTTTAAACAAATGAAATTGTTTAAAGTATTTTACATTACTTTAAAATATTTCAACTTTAAAATAAATTTTAAATTAAAAACTTTAAACAACTTTAAACAAATGAAATTGTTTAAAGTATTTTACATTACTTTAAAATATTTCAACTTTAAAATAAATTTTAAATTAAAAACTGCATCTGCAGGTCAAGCCCAAGAAATTTCCTTCGCTTCAGACTAGCTTTATCATCATTGCCCAAATTCATCATTAAGAATTCTAAAACGCGAAACACCAAATACACAAGATAAAACAGAGGAATTGAATTTAACGGTCTTGAATTCCATTTTAAATAACTTGCGCAGCATGCCGTTTTTATTTTTCGCTTTATCTATCATTAGAGATCAACTTGTGGTATTCGTCTCCAATGTCCTTTGTTGACGCTGATAGATGAAAATAAATCACACACAAATGGTACACCAACGCTGACATCGAAGAATGTGATGTCCACAGCCCCGTGAAATGAAGCATTCTGCTTAGTGCGGCCAAATGCTTTCAACCAACATTCTTTCAAATTACGTCTTGTTTCCAAGAAGATATCATAAAACCATAGAAACCGAAAACTGACAGAATGCAGGAAAAATATATCACTCTGTTGTAGATTCGAACCCAAGAATACGTCAGGAGATTAATATAAAGTCTTTAGCAATAGACAGATATGCTTTCGCGAGCACATTAAAGTTCTATTCATAATAAATGTTAACAGTCAGAATTTGAATTTTCTTAATAACATAACAATAATTAAGCTCTCTTATACGCATAACAAGAAATAATAGAGTGCATTGAACTGTATCAGAAAATTGACCATTGATATGAAAGAAATATGTAATAAATCAGAATACAAATATCAAACAAACTGAACGCATCAGAGCTCTTTCATAGCGCAATCAATAAAATTAATAGAGCAATAGAAAAGTAGTCAGAGTCGATCAGAGGAAAATGATACTAAACTGTTATTAAATAATTGCTGAATTTCTTCAACCAAAGAACTACAAATCTCTGTCACTTTCCTAATCGCAGCTGTAGCTTCAACAACATCCAATCAAAGAGAGGGACATGAAACAATGGCTGTTGATGTCATTTATTACTCATGTTCATTAATCATTTTATATTCTACATTCATATTATTTTCTCACATTTATTTTATAATGTTAATGTAATTATCTTCATAATGTTTTCACCACCCAGAAATGAATGGGATATCATTTTAAGAGAATAGATTCATACATAATAGCAGTACCTATTATTGGACACTGCATTCCACTGCACTGTACTGCAACTGCATATTTATTAAACTAATAAATATATTTCAAATACTTTATTTGAAACGCATAAAATAAACTTTTTGAAACTTGAACAAATTTTTTAAAAACAAATGAAAACTAAAAAATAAAAACCTTTTCCCAATGTTATGCTTCAGAGATTTGTGGAATGAACAAGTGCTTCATTTTTTGCTTTGCTCTTAAATGCATAAGTTTCAGTAATAACGATGTTCGGTCGGCTTGCAGCTTCTTTCTGAAACTCGATTTATTTTATTATACTACCTTTGTCCAATAAGCATTTTCGTTGAAAAGTGATCCAATAAATCAATAATTTCAAAATGCATCTCATAAGTAACCCATTCGCGACCAAATTTTTATTTTCGCTCAAATACCGTTTTTTAGCTTACAAATTAAATCATATAATCAAGTTAAGCATGATTTTGAAATTAATTTGTTATTATGTCATTATTGCCAATATTGTCATATGGGGAAGCCACCAAGAAAATGTTAAAGGAAATGAGTATTTTCAACCCGCTAATGATTTTTCTCTCTGATGAATAAAAAATATACCTTTTCTCTTTAAAAAACTAAAATTACATACAATTTAAAAAATGAAATGCTTACATAATAATTTTCATCAGTATTGGTGACGGTAAAGCTTTCAGCTTCTCCTTATGTTTTTCAATTTCGGTCAACTTTTCTGCAATCGTTGTTTGCAGCTGCTCTTTTTGTATAATAAGCGATTCATCTAAAATTAGAAAGTCCTATTTCATATTAAAATAATTCATACAATATACCTTAAAAATGTTAGTGATCAAAATGGGAATTCAGTCCATATGGTGAAAATATAGTTATAGTTGAGGTTATGTCAGTATTCACTATATAATGAAGCCATCATTTAAAAACTTTCGTTTAAAACCCCCAAAAACTGAAATTCGTTTTATGATCCAATTGCTTTTTAATCTTGTAAATCAAATTTTTAAACTCATTTTCTTTTCCTGGACATTAAAGTAGTTGAGTTACAGCATAAATTATAAATTTTAACTAAAACAACTATCAATGTACATTACTGAAATCTACTTTGCATGGCACAATTAATTAAAATTGCAAACTTACATTCTTCTGTCCGTTGTTTTATTTCTTTATCCAAATTTTCACGGCCAATTTTGCACATGTTAACATCCTAAATTTATACAAAACAAGCTGTGAACAGTTAAATTTATTGTTAAAAAATCTGCATACATAAAATTCATACAATTCATTAGCTCCATCAATAGCATCAATCAACTTTTTGATTCCATTTTGTCTAAATACATTCTTTTAGTAAAACACAAATATGCCCTTAAATTATTGAAATTTACACATCTTCATCATCCTTCTTTCTCAAGTTATTTAATGTTTCTTCCAATTCTGACACATCATTCAATAAATTTGTATTGAACTCCAGAAGTCTAAAAATAATATTTTAAACATAAAAAAACAGCAAAGCTACCTATCTATTTGCATACATTTTTTCTTCTTTGCGCAATTCTGAAAGATACGAAGCTGATAAATCAATATCATCTAAAACATTGAATTTCATTTCCATGAACACTATGTTAAAAATTGCATGCTTCAGAAAATTTATTTTTGCTTTTCAAGAAAAAAAAAACCTCTGTTTTTCTATTAGTAATCATTTTCATAAAAACAGATTTCAAAATATATTACGTTCAAAAAAAAATTTTTTTGTCAATTACAGTATCCCCCAAAATATGGAAGATTCAAACATTTTTCTGTTTAAAGTCAATATTCGAGAAACATTTACTGGCTTGTAAAAGAAAATTGCAATTTTAAACCTTTCTTAGTCTGCATTATACATACTTTGCAATTCAAGTTGCCTTCGCTTCACAGCAGCAATTTCTCTCATAGCTATAACAAGAGATTGAAATTTATTAACAAATAAAAGCAAATGATAAAAGGTCATTTTAATAATTTCCATTTTTAAAATGCAATGTTATTTTAATAAATTAGACTACTTCATAAAAAATAAACGAAAAATATATATTTGATAATCTTCTCGCATAATATGCGCAACATAGTTGAAACACAGTGTAAATTACAATAACCGTTAATCGCAAATTTAATTGATTAAAAATTTTAATAAATTTAATTTAAACTTCACATAAAAATCAAAATCTCACCCTCTTTCTGCTGAGCATGAATTTCGTCGTTTTTCTTATTACATTTATTCAACTCTTCTTCTATTGTCAACTGCTCTAAAATTATCTCAAAATTAAATCCATGAAAAAACAAACGTCACATTCCTCACTTTGTTGAAGAAGGTCCAACGCTGAAGAAATTTCTAAAAAAGTGTTTTCTATTGAAGTTAAATATTTTTCCTGCTAAATTAATCATCAATCAATTAATCTAATTTGCATCTAAGCTATTTTAAAAATTATATTACAGTTACATATGAAATTATCGACAGAGCCTTCAAATAATTTTTACAATGTTTACAAAGCTGAAAAACCATTTTTTACATTTTTTAGTCATTTCTTGGAAAATTTAAAATTGCAATTGCAAATGACAAAAACATTTATAGTTAGAAAATGTAAAACAAATTAATATTTCAGTACCATTGCGCATTTCAGTATTCAATTCAGACAAGCTGAAATCCATAATTGAATATTTCTGCCTGAACAAAAAAAATTTTAATTTTAAGCAAAACAATATAAGCATGCAGCGATCAAATGTAAAGGTTATTGCAATGAAACTTAATAAATGGATTTTCACAAAATACTTATAAATAAATTACGCTATCAGTTTATTTTAATTTTCTTGTTGAAATGCTAAAAAAACGAACATACGAACATCTGCACAGATAATTCCTATTCATGAAAGTAGGACGTCAACTGGAAAATTCAATTTCATACATACATACATACATACATACATACATACATACATATATATATTTCAATCAAAAACAGAAAAGCATAAAAATTAACGCAAGTTTACGAATAAAACTGCTTCAGTTTGTTTCATTTCACGCTTGAAATATATTTTATCAGAAATTATGAAATTTATGAAATATATTTTTCAATACAGTTTTTACAAAAATTATTATTAATTATTAAATTTTACAATTAAACTCTATTAAATAATTCTGGACACAATATCTATGAAATAACTAAACTCAATCATTAATATCTATTCAGTGCTTTTGTAGAAGAGAAAGTCAGGTATTATTTCTTCAGAAGATTCAAAAGTTTAGTTAAAAAATGAAAAAAACAGAATAAAAAATTTTAATTTTAAGCACATATTCTGAAGTTGATAAATGACTATGAGTAAATGAAAATATAAACTTTTTTATATTATATGATATCTTTATGATTTTAATTTTTTTAGCGCTTTGTCTATACCTAAATGTCTAGACAAGTATAAAAAATTTATAAATTTGTTTATGATAACTGGTTTAAATTAAAATAGTTTAAATGACCGATGAATAGGTTTAAAAATAAAAAATAAATATAAGATAAATTTTATAAAATAGTGACGCCAAATCTGATGAAAAAGTTTTAAACAAAGTATCTCTATTCATTTAAAATGTAAAAATGTAGTTTGAAGAAAAGCGAGCATTTCATTCAGTTTAATTTAAATAACTTTAATACAAATTGAGAAATTATGAATTATAAAAGTACAAAATAATAAATTGTGCATTTTAATATAATTATCATAACTTTATGAAGTAGGTTGAAACAACTGCAAACTGCAATGCTGATGCATATTCAAATGACAATTTTTATCATTAAGGTTTATAATTGAATAATATTGAAATTCAAAATGATGGTCTTAAATTCTGCTAAATCTGATTTATGTAGAAAAAGAATTTGAAAATTTTCTTATTATAAACAACGATCAGGTGAGATTTATTATGCAAAAAATGATGGCGAACAATAAAGTAAAGGATCAATAATCAAAGAAAGAAAGCTATATCATGCAGTGTACATCATGTTGGAAAATTTTTGATGTGATGTAGGAATTTGGGTTGGATAAAATCCTGTCGATAATGGGCTGTTGCCATTCCAATAATTTCTGGGCTGTGACATCAAATGAGGATGACCCATTGTTGGCACTGAGCAGAATGTATTTGCCTGGCCGCCATTTGCAATGGGATTTTGGTTCCCGGTAGAGGGTAAACAAAGAAATTTTGCTTGCATCGCTGCTGCATGACGATAATTTGAAAATATATCTGAAGAATATGACGGTATAGGAAGTTGTAATTCTGGCAACGATGCTTGACAAGCCTGAGCTAATCCGTGAAATTCAAATTTATATGCGTAGCGTTTACCATGAACTTTGGTCATGATGTTTTTGTCATAATAATATCGCAACGCTCGACTCAGCTTATCATAATTCATGTTCGGCTTGCTTTTCCGCTCGCCCCATCTTCTAGCTACTTCTTCAGGATCGATCAGCTTAAATTCACCATTAATTCCTTCCCAAGTAATGAAAGCTGCATTGGAATTATCTGAAAGAAGTTCCAACAAAAACTGCCAAAGTTGTATTTGTCCAGTTCCTAAAATTAAATAAATATGCATATGTAAATATGTATTCTCAATATCCGTTTAAATAAATTATTTATATTATAAATTTTATTAAATGCACTTGAATGTGTTCGGCAAATGTTTTTTACTTGACAACAATGAATTTACTTTTTTCATCTTTTATTCCATTATTATTTTTATAGCAGATTATTTTTCATTGTTGTTCAACAAAAAATTAAAAATACCAAATCTACTGACGTCCATCTCTTATTTTCCAAACAGCATGCAGCTTTCACTTGCATGACATGCATTCACTAAACTTACTTCAGTTTGTTGAATAATCAAACTCTAAATTCATCTATTTAATAGTAAAGTAACACTTTTCCTGAGTAACATGCTAATAAAAATTGCATTTCTAGTGCATTTGTCACATAAAACAAATTGCAAGCTTAAATTGTTGATGAAACGAAACTGCAGTATATATATATAAGTATAATTATAAATTTTACTTATTTATAGCACATGCTATTGCGCACACTTTTACATTCATATTTGATTACTGTCTTAAAATATTTCATTGTATAATGTTTGAATAATTTGTCTTCTTAATTTCAAAAATACTTCATTGAAAATATTTATTTTCTAAAATAATAGAAAAGCATTGAATATTTGATTAAATTTTTTGAAAATCAAGTTTATCGGTATTAAATTTTCATATGACATTTGATATGACAGATAGATTTTTTAGATTATTTGTTTTTGTTTTCTTTGCAATTTAACAGTAATGTTCAGAAATGCTATAGTTGAAAAAATTGTTGTTCATCTTATTTTTGTTAAAAATGCAAAAAAGCAATATTGCAAATTTGCATCATTAATGCATGAGAAGCTGCTTTTCGTGACTGAAACATTTGGTCAGTTGTAAATGTAAAGGTGAACAATTTAATTCATTTTTCATCAGTCGATTTGGCAATAATTTCCAAGCTGTACACTAGCGTTTATTCAAAGCAAATGAAACGGTGCTCGCTTCACAGCGTGATCAAAATCCATTCGACATTTCTTATTAAGCTTTTAAAGCTTTCGTGCAGGTTTGTTGAATGAAAGGAAATAATTAAGCCAAATATTAATCTTCAAGTGCAGCGGGTGGCATGGCAGATTTCATTCGGCACCAGAAACCCCGGCATGCTTGTTGATGAATGGCAATAGGAAATAAATGTTTGCGTCATTGTGAAAACTGAAGCTGTTTCCATTTTTCGAGTAACATGCCCAACTGAGAGGCTGTTAACTCGTTTTGCTGGAACTTCCTGAATCTCTGCAGGCTTTCTTCTTTGCTTACTTTGACTTTCTCATTCTATTATTTATTTCCATTTCTAATTCTTATTTTATATTTGAATTTTTGTATTACTATTCAAAATTTAACCTTATCTTTTTGAAATTAATTTAATTTTTCAGCAAAAGTAAAATTTCAATAGCTGCTTTTCAAGTATAAAATATATTCAAAAACGACTAATAATCAATTCTTGGTAGACTGTATCGATTTAATTGTCAAGCTGAGCACAGCCGGTTGTCAGGAAATAAGAAAATTTATCGTAATTGAACTCATTTACTTGCCCGAAATGGCAGATGTCATTGTGATTACAATAAACACATTATGAACTTACCTGAACCATGATGATTTGATGATGTCAGACCGCCAACTGATGCTGATGTCGTACTGTAACGGATGTTGTATTGTACAAGGTGTCGATGATTACCAGTTGAAGTCCAGCTAGCTCTTGGAGTTGTATCGTACGGTGTACAAGCTGCAAATGCAAAACTTTTTGTCACAACTATATATATATATATATTTTTTTCCAAAATTGCCACTATGAAATCTGCAGCATTTTATATTTTTATTTTCCTTCCAGCATTGCGTTAATTTAAATCACAGTGACAATAATGACTTATAATTTTAGAATATAAAAATAAAGAATTCAAAATTTTTACTTAAATTGCATTTTAATAGTTAAATTATCGCCGATACGTCAAACACAAGGAGGTAATCACCATTGAACAAGAGCAAAACTAACGCTTTACCCACATGCATTATGTGTACAGTAAATTCCAACAACAACTTCGTCTATTATTAGTAAACAATTATTCCATAAGATATTTTTGAATGTATAAAATGATATTTTAAAACAAAGTTTTAATTAGTGTATTAATTGCAAAGCAATAGTAAACCATTTTTATCTGCCATATATTTGTTGCTTGAAATCATAATCTCAGGTAAGCTGAAAGTGCAAAAGGTTATCACCGTTGAAAATATTTTAATTTGTATTTCAAAATTGTAAATAATGTTGCTGCTTTTATAAATTCACTTCTACTGGTGAAGGAATATGTTGCTCAAACTGCCAATTTAATTTTTTTTTGAAAATTATTTCAACTTGAAGTATCATTAAATTACAAATTTATTTGTAGAGTATATTCAATTTAAATAATTTCTCTTAAGTTGAAAACTAACGTTCATCCTTCCATTTATGAATTCAATAATTAATACTGCACTAAAAAAAATATTAAATAAAAAATAAAAATTCCATTTATGATTTTTAAACTAACTTTTTTTTTAAATTTATTCTTTGACAACCCAGCTAAAATTACACTTTAATCATGTGTTAAAATTGCAAAAAGCATTTCTATTCAAAAAGTTGTTTTCCTTCTTAAATTTTTTAAAATTTCATATTTCAGATATTCCATCATATTTAAATTATGAGATAGCTTAGTAAAAAGTAATTATACTTACTGTAAGATATTTTTTTCAAATAATCCCTCCAAAATTTGCATAAATATTTTTAAGGATCAGAATGCATTAAAAGCAATATTTCTCTTTAAACAATAATTTGAATTTTAAATATCGCAATGAAGCTTACATTCTTGAATGTTTTAAAAAACTGTCTATCTTTTTTACTGAAAATGTTGTGTCATTCAGTTAACAAATTGCTGCGTGATTCTGGTAAAGTTAAATAACAAATAACAATGCATGTAAAATCAGTGTGCAAAGCATGCAGGTTAATATGTATATAATCAAATTTTGCTTATAAATAAACAATTGCAATATAAATTTAGAAATTAATGTTTATGTTGTATCACAGCTGATGTATATGAATAGTAAAGGATTATAATTATTAAGCATAATTGCATTAATTATAATTAGCTTTGCAACTGAACCAACAGGAAAGTCAATTATTCACAAAACAAAAAAGAACAGCAATTAAAATGATGCCAAAATGATATTTTTAACTCGTTTAATAAATATACTTTTGATAAATTTATAATTACTTAAGAAAATTTGTATTAAAAGCTGTTTGAAATCGTTGCTTTAAATTTTGTTATTATGAATAACAAGCTTGTTTGAAAATTTGAAATGCAATATTTTTGTTAGTATGTGCTAATTTGTGGCTGCTGTTTTTCTTTATTTTACTGTTATAAAACTGCACACGCAACTTCGGTAAAATTTTATTACATTGCAATACAACAAATTGTGTGTTGACCAAAAATTTGTTATCTCATAATTGTAGTTACAAATATTCCAAATAAAAATTGTACTGTTTTTGATTACATAAATTTTAATTTTAAATTCTAGTCAATGAAGATTACTGCAATTCAATATTTCATTTAGTTCAATAAAGAATATTTCAACTGAAATAAAACAAGAATTTATAGCAAAGAAAGCATTAAATTTCTTTGAAAATGTTTAAAATTGAGTTTATATCATTTTGTTTTTCATTAAAAAAAATATACATCATGATGTTTACTATGCTTTAAAAAGCAACAAAAGCGAAATGCAAACGTATTTTCTTTAATATTTTAAATTTCATAAAAAACTTTCATCTTTATAAACAATACTTTCTTAAATGTTTGCATAAATCTATAATATTAAAATACTGTGTATTATTTTTTAGTGAAATGAAGTTTTGTTTGACTCAATTTTTTAAATAGTTTTAAATTATAAAAGCATTATAATTTTATGTTAATCAAAGATAAAAATGTGAGAATGCTCAATTTAAGTGGAGAATCTTGAAGTTTTTTAAATTTATTAATTTTGTATTAAATTAAATGAAATTTACTTTCCATTGCATTTTAAATAATAAGCTACACAGAAAACACAACTAGAAGAATGCTTAACATTTGCCATAAAACGAATTTTTATTTCTTATCGAAAGGCTTGGTTTATATTATTATTTGCATTTACATTTGATATTAATAATTACTTTGAAAAGCAGTTTATTTTGTTTGATTTTTACAATTTATTATCCATATGGGTTAGATGATAAAAACAAATGTTTTATTTAAAGAACAGCTTTATAAATTCATTTTTACTTGTGAAATGTGGCCTATTGAAAAATTAAACCAAAGTTATAAGTAATCAAATTTATTATAATATTTTTAAAAATTGCAAAGAAATTATTATAATTATTGCATATGTAAAAGATGTTCATACTTGTAGATACATTTGATGTTACACCTTGCATTGGAATTGTGCTTCCGTCGTTATTTTCCAAAAATGGGAATGGTGTTTCCTGTTTAATTTGGCAGAAAACTCCTGATGGTGGTGTGAAATTGGGCAATATTTGAGCCATTGGATTAACTGACCAGCTGACACGCCCTTTTTAATATGGCAGAGTTCTTTATCGCATATATGTTGCTTGTTTTCTGAAAGTGAAAAGTTGGAGTTTTCACCTTTACAGATCAATTTTAAAGATTTCAAATAATAATAAATGGGCGGAGTTGACAATGCAATTACGTGGCCACAGTAGGGCAAGAAATCACCACTAAGATCAGCAGTTCCGAATCGATTTCAGGTGTTCAAGCCAATCCACTGCTTGTAAATATAGACAATAACATAAATGGTCAAATCCCGAAACAGTTGGACAATGGTTAATATAGTGGTAATTTATTATTTTTACGTTAAGCCTGAGCAATTTTCAAGTAAGCTATGGCACGACATCTGACTAAAGTTAGATGAAAAATTCTTTTCCAAATAGAAATAAAGTACCTTGGCAAGTTTTAAAAACTATTCAATTTTATACTTCTTTTATTTGATAATTCACGCACAACTTGAAAATTTCACTTCTTCAATTTCCACTTTGAATTATATTCAACTTTATAACCAATAGTCTGTCTTTACTGTAAAACAGAAGTTGAAAAATTCTACTCTGATTCTTTATATGAAACGTAAATAAATGAAATTAGAAATTTTAAAAATGTTATACAATGTAAAATCTTGAAGACATAAGGATTCGATTAGTAGCAATTAGAAAATTTAAAAACTCATTTTTCTTTTTTAGATTTTTTAGTTGCTGCTTGGTTGTTGCAAATTAAATTTTCTCTGCACAACAAAAAGCATTTTAACTTAAATAATTAATATTCTGTTGTTTTCAGCTCTTATTTTTGTTTTTATAATAAAACTTTATTATGAATTCAGAAAAAGCATTAAACATTGACAGCAAACTTTGTTGAGGTAAAAAAATAAATTTTTCTTTGTTTGTATGCTTCTATTGAACTTTGGATCAACACTGACTGATTTATTATTATAAAGTAATAAGTTTTTATTTTTACAACTTTTAATAATAGTTCATATTCAAAAATTTTATAGCAATCAAGATCTTGGCTTTGTGAAGTTAAATACAATGAAAAAGTGAGAAGCTCAATATGAGTTTTAAGATTAATTTTTTACAAATATAAATAATTCTGAAATTTTTATGAATTTTTAATAGAAATAAACTAAATTTTGTCTAAGTGTATAGCATAAAAATTTTTAATCTGAACTTTTGCAAAATTTTATAATATTACAAGTGATAGCTACTTAGGAAATATCACAAACAGAAATATTTATCAAGTTTTTTACTTTTTTATAAAACAAAAAATTATAAACATATATAATTTATATCTTGACACAGCAAACTTATTAATTATTGAAGTACATGCAAAATTCATGAAAAATGATTATGTAATAGGTAAATCTATTCAATAAAGGCAAACATTCTTCAAATATTTAATAGAAAATTATAATAAATTTTCATTCTTCAATGGTAGTTATTAAATTTTATAAGTAATAAAAGCAGTTTTTGATTAAATACTTTAGCATTTAATCGAAATATTCATTTAGTAGCATTTAATTTAATTTAATTTAATTATATAATATTCATCATTTAATATTCATCAACTTTAATATAGTATTTCTAATGTGCAATGCTTTCAACGTCATTTGTTTGTTTGCACAGCAAACAAACAATAGCTCAAGAACAAACTGTTGAACTTTTTATTCTTTTTGTAATAAATAAATAACACTTATTTAAAGATAAATGATAAAATCTTCAAAAATTTATTATTACTTGTACTAAAATCCAAAAAAAGTTTTTAATAGTTTGACTAAACTATCGTGATTGTATGTGGAATGTCTGATCAAAGCGACTGACTAGTACTTCAGATTCAAAATAAAACAAGATTAATTTATACTTAATATTTCAAAACCAACGAAAGTGGTTAAAATGCAAAATGCTGTTTTTAAGAAAATAAAATCTGGAAAATGAAATTCATCTAAATACTGTTTTGTTTGTGCACTATAAAAAAATTTTGTTAACAGCATAAGTTAGCAGTTAATTTAAATTCAATTACCTCTTAATAGAAATGTTCGTTACATTTTGGGATGTTTTCTATTAAATTTGTGATTCACATCTTGTAGATATGATAATCGATTGCCGATAAATTTTTTAACATCAACATTTAAAGATAGTGTGAAGTAGCTGACAAAAATTGCTAAATAGCTGCGTGTAAAAAAAAATTAGTTGCAATAAAATTAACAGCATGTTATTACGCTGCTTCTGTTGTTTCAATTTAGTACAACTAAAAGTTTATCATAAATATTAAAAAATTATTTTCAAAACGTACAAATGCTTATTGTTATACAAATATAGCAAATGAGTTACATCCGCCTTACAATGTGAAGAGCAAAACCAAAGGTTTCTTGTATTGCTCATTTCTTTCCGAATATTCTTTTAAATAAAAAATTATTGGAAAATTGAATTGTTTTTAAAAATATTTTTAAAAAATACTTTCACAAATTGGTTAATTGTACTCTTTTTATCATGATACTAAGAAGTTAATACCTCCAATAGGGAATTCTAGCAACCAGAGATTTTACTTCACTGTCATTTTTTGAACCATTATCATAGTCAATTGAGATTATTTTCAATTTTTCAATAAACAAATTCTTTAAAAGTAAGAAGAAGACATTAAATTTGTAACACCCCATTACTGGAAGCTGGAGGGTCAAATTGCGTTTCATGGCTAATGCGGCGGTCATCGCGGTCTGGGTGGAAGCTTTGATCACACTCGGACTTATTCGATGACATCCAAACAAAAAAAGGAACAACAACTCAATACAGTAGAACACTTTATTAGAAAAATTTTATTTTTTTACAAGATTTTCACATTTTATTAAAACAAGCTAACAATAATCACCATCAAATCACGCAATTGCACTGCCACCAATAATAATCTCCTCTACAAGTCGTCCGTTTATACCGTAACCCTTTTTAATAATCAAGTAAAATCTGAATTTTCTGTTGTGCAATATGTGGGTAGAGGGAACAGTGATTCCACCTCTTCTTCGGCCAAATCTAGAACAAAGCTAACTTTACTATCTTCCCCGAAGTGTTACAAAATTTTTAAATGGATGACAGTTTTACACAGTTGCAACAGAGGGTCAAGTGCTCAATAAGAATGCGCCATGCAGTAAAAAATTTTAAATTTCACTCACTTCAGGCACAGCAGAGACAGGACCGCCACTGCGAGTAAACTTTGGGACCGATCGGTAGAAAAGAGTTGTGTGATACTTGATCATCAGAAAGATTACGGTCGTCAGTGGTGTGGAAAGAGGCAGTTGATTTTGGTGGTTGGTAGCATTGTGATTTATTAAAGCACGTTCTAATAAAAACTTTAATCGATTGCGCTGTTGTTGTTTCTTTTTATTATCCTGAATGTCTTTGTCTAAGGGCGAAATAGGTCGAAAGGTAAACATACATTGCAATGATTGGGGGACAAGACAATCCCGAGGTGGGATCGTACCCGCCAGCTTCGATTTTAAACACGTCATATAGCGTTTCATTTATCTGCTGGATTAAATGAAATCTGAACAAAATGGCATTTTTATATCGTTATCTGTTTCTATATTTCGTTGCAATTTTGTGAATTTTTAAATATAGGTAGAGTAGTAAGTTGGTGTTTTATTTGTGTGACAAGCCATTATACAAAATATTTGTTTTTGGACAACACAGTATCTCCCAACCTCTAATACTCAAAGTGCTTTATTTAGCAGTACACTATAATATAATATAACACAATGCAATACAATACAATACAATATATTATAACATACTATAAAACAAATAAAAATGAACTGTGCAAAGAGTGCACAAAGTAGAGAATATAAAATGCTCAGAAATCATTCCAAAGTTCACCTACTCAGAAACTTGGTATGTTTTAGTTCTTAAGGACTGCTCCATTGTACGCGTACCGTCATCATATTCAGCACTCCATGCTGTTATGCGTTGCTGCAAATCATTGGTGGTCACGCGTCCTGATGTCATTGATTCAACGTTTCCACTCATCCCTGCTCTTCTACAGCAATTGGGGCAGTTTGCAAAAGCTGAGGTGATGTTTTCTCACGTGCTGGTTCATTCCGAAGTGCCATTCTTCAAAATGATTGCATCTGTACATTATATATATATATATATATATATATATATATATATATATATATTTCACAGCTGTATCCTGTTAGGGGCCATCCATTCTTTTTTGAAATAAACATCTGGTGCTACTGGACTCGAAACATTTCTGCCAAGCAGTTCCACGGCAGCATGTACATCATGAAGAAAGAAAAATCCTGTGGCCAGCAGCATTTTGACTGATTTCTTTGTTACCGCTTCATCAATGTATCTGGTTTGTATTCTAAGATCTCTCACTTTTTACAGAACTGCTTTGCAGAAATGAAAGTAACAACCTTAGATTCGGACGCTCGGAAATGATCTCTGCACTGCAGGATAGAGGGCAGTTTCAAAATTACTAATTATTGTTTGCAGTTGAAAGGCAGCAACACGTAACGCTGCCGCTTTTGCAATTAAAGCGTTAAAAATTCTACATAGATGCCAATATCTTTTCTAATAGTTAAGCAATTTACAAGTGCAGAATAATATGTGCAGTGAATAACCGTTGGTAGCATTCTGTTCCATCCATGTACCAAACAGTGTGCTCCGACAACAGTGCTAAATTTTTGTCTGTGCAAAAAATTAAGACAGAATTATATACATTATTACACAGCAAAAAATAGCGTCCAGACTTTTTCACAGGCCGGAATTTCCAACTCTTGGCTCATTGCTGGCAGCGGTAGAATTTTTCTGCCCATTTTCTGTACATGGCAGTTTTTTACATTCTTGAATGTTGGAAACTGCCCAGCAGTTTTTAAATCAGCAGATGCACTATTATGTACATCTGAGGAACGGACTTTACGTTAAACGTTTTAAATTATTCATTTTTCCATTTTATACAAAATATCATTGTCTGGAAGAACAGTCATCCACATGAGGAGCAAATCTCAACACTGCGTCTACTTCTAGGTTAGTGTAGATTGAGCCCCTGCATCATTATTTTACCCTCTTTTTGCTCACATGATAAGCATGAATTGAATGAACCGAAATGGGATATTTAATAAAATATTATTTATCCGTCTGAAAATTCACTGTTTATTTTCAATGTTTGTGTGTTTAAGTTGGTAAACTCTGCCTTGATGTACTAAATTATAATTGCTTCGTTCATTTCAAACCAAATGCAAATCGTCCGCCATGAAACAGAAAAAGAATCAAAGAGAAGTCAAGCACAGAGAACAGCTTCCACAGCTTTTAACTGACGTTGCTGCTTCTTCAAATCTGTTATCTAGATTTAATATAAACTTTTGGGTGTAATGTCAAAAAGTGGATAATTCGTCTAGAAAATTTGGAATGTGGCGCCAAAAGTTTTAATTTATCCACAAATAGTGCTAATGCTCATGTTAAAAGTGCGATGTTGAATGCCCATGGAACTAACAATATTTTAATTGTAAGTCTTCCAGCTTGACGCCGTTTAATTTTTTTCTGCTGGTATCATCAAATGGTTTCTATGAAATTTTATCAAACGCGTTCGTTTCTATTTGTAATGGTTGAATTAAATTGTTCAAAGAAATGTCAACTAGCAGTTCTTACACTCGTCAGCTAAAGTTACATGTTAGCTTGCAATTTAACGAATATTATGCATGCTTTAAGCATACGTCTTTGTCTAAAATAGTTCGCGTTTCCTGTAAAATCATATATTGGTAAAGGCGATTTTTATACAAAGAGAAAATGAGCTGACAAATTGACAAATTGTCTACAGCTGCAGTTTTCCAGCTAAACCAAAAAGTGATAACTACTAACTTGTTAGCATCTCATTAATTATTGGGTGTTCTATTTAAACATTTCTTATTTGTAATCATTTAGTTTAAACTTTAATCTTTTGAAAGTTTCCTTTTTAAACATCCATCTATGCTGATTTATACATGCCGATAAGTTTGTTGTTTGCACAAAAAATTTTGTTTGGTGCTCACTTGTTTTATATATTTATTTTAAAGTGCAACAACAAATAGATCAGCTAAATTATAAGCGCTGCTTTTGATCCTGAATGTTTAAGCGTTTCGTTATCATTAAAATGAAAATTGAAAGGTTGCAATGCAAATAGTAAAGTAATTGCAACTTAAGTGTCCACCAGTGCACTAGTCAGTTTAGTTGTGCTCAACGCAAGTTGGAAAACAAAATTTACACAAAATATATAAATAAATTTCCTTTTTTTAAATAAAATTGCAATTTTAACATTTTATTTAAATAAAACATAGGAAGGAAAACAGCACTAGCAAAAGAGAGCAAAACTGTGAAGATAAAAGTTGAATTTTTGATTGCAAGCAAGCTTTTCAAAAAATAATCAAGCTAAAATCAAATGTTTTGATGCTAATATTCAGCCATCACCACTCCTAGGTTTAGCTGACAATGGCATCTGTGGATAATTTATTACTTGTTGATTTTCCCATTGTATTAAAATAGTCTTTAGGTACTCATCAAAAGAATTTCTGACAAACGAATTATGCATAAATTTCGTCTAATTGCTAGCTAAAACGTAATTTATTTCATGAACAATCATCACTTCAGCTGCTCGTTGGCATTCTTTTAAACAGTATTTTTGAACGCGGATGGATGATGTAAAGCACTTTGAAAGCAGAAAAAAGCGATGAACAGCACTAAGCAGAAAATTCAAAAACAGTCATCAATGAAAAGTAAATGGACTGTTGGCTTCAAAGTTTGAGTGAAGTTGCCCACAAAAATAAAACTGAAAGATGATATGCAATAAATTTTGTAACGAAAACTAAATAAAATACTGTCCTAATCTTAAAAAGAATCTTAAAGGGAACAATCATAACCCATTTTGTTCTTGCTATTGACTTTGTTGAAATCTCGGTCATGGATTATCATGACTATCAATATGTATTAAGTTTTAATTACAAGAACTATAATTTAATACGGGTTGACTTTACCAACTAAGATATCAATTTTAACCACAAACAAAGCAAAAAATTGTGCAAAAAATGTGCTACGAAGCCAGATAAAAAACTATTTTGTTCCCCAACGTGGATTTTTAATTTCAACAGAATTATTTCTGTTAAGTGGCTAAATTTGTTTAGTTTGTTGTCAGTTAAAGTTTTAGTAACTGTACTTTTATTCGCTAAAACTAAAAAAATATAAGTACATACATATAATTTTTAAAAATACATTGATTAAGAATCTTTTATTTTTTCAAAAAACTGGCCATTTATAGGAAAGCAGTATTTGACAAATAGAATGCATAAGAGCGACAACCAATGAAATTTAGCTGAGCGCATCAGAGTGACAGCCAATGAAATTTTATTCCCAAAAAGTAGGCGGGTCTACCCCTAGACTATTTTAAACTACATTTTAAATTGATAATCATTTAATCAGTAATAAAAATAAAAAATTTTAATTAATAAATTTGAATCAAACCATTCAATGCAATTTCAACATTTGGTTAAGTTAAATCTTGATTTTTTGAAATACTGTAGGGTTTACTATTTCATTTGATTATAAAATATCTGGCCAAGTGGAAAGTTGATGTTGAAAATGAATTTTTATTCATAAAATTCATAGCTACTAAATAAATAGATGTTTACGTAAAATGTACTGTTATGTAAAATCAAATGTAGCATCTGTTTAATTAAAATGTTTGTAGAAGGAATATAACTGAAAGTTTCTTAATTTTTTGAGATATTTTTTACTTTACAAGTCAAGATGCATTTCAATTACAAATTTAATCAAATAATATCTTTCAATAAAATGTAATGATCAGTTGTTTTTTACATTGAAAAACAATGCTATCAATTCAGCAAAAATGGCATTTGAACTATAGCATGTTAAGCTTTTAATCAAACTTTTTCTGTCATTTAACTACTTATTTTTCTATTTATTGTTTAAAAACTGAAATACTTATTTAAATTGCCAAAACTGTCATAGTATACTAATACTAAATTTTTGAAATACTGAAAATTCATTAATTATATTGATATAATTAAGCGTTTATTATATGAAATTTTATTTATATTTGTATTAATTTCAGTTACATTTATATTTTTTTCATACTGTATTCATTGTATAAATAGTGTTTGTATTGTTTATTTGGTCAAGATTAATATTGCACATATAGTATATTATGCAAAATTATTATCATAGCATTTTATGTAGATAAAATAATAAAATACTTTCAAATCATTGTTATCTTTAATTTACTCTAATTATTATAATTCATAAGGAGTTTCTTTTATTTACATGATAAAAAACTGAACTTTAAATTTATGACAATCAGGTATTATGTGACCATCATTGTGTCTTTCCAACTGTAGGTTGTTGGCTATTTTTGGTTCGCATCCGTTGTAGTGTGGCGTTTAAAAAAATTCATCATGATGATGAGTAAAAGACCTCGTTATGAAGTAAGCATTGTTGTTTTCATGCATTCCTGATACATAATGTATACCTTTAAATGTATAGTTTCTTTTTTTTATTTTGTTTTATATAAGTTTGATTTTGTTCAGTGATGTTTTTTTAATCTTCTTTCTTTCTTATTTTTATCATTTTCATTTTATTGAGCTTTTAACTGAATGAATTAATATTAATGATTTCAATTTTTGCATAGAATGTTGTTTATTTTTGCTGTTTCATTTTTTCTTTAAAGATGACCTTAATTCTAGTATTGATACTTAAGCTACTTTAGGTATAATAGTTTTTGGTAAGAGGGCATTAGATTGTTCTGAAGTTTATTCGATTTTGATTTTAAATTTAGCACATTTGATTTCATATTGTTTCCTAGAATGCATAAATTTGACTGGTTTGCAACATTGTTCATTATTACATTTTTCTATATTTCGAAGTGCATTCTCAGAGCATATTTTTCATAGAAAATGGTTAATTCTTTTTAATTTTTAGGTGTTGAGTGCTTGATTCTTTCAGATTTTTTAAAAATTTATTTTAAATTAACAATTTTAATGAACTAAAGCTTTGAAAGCAGTTTATTTAAGATTGTTGAGATATTTAATAGTTATAATGATATAATGAGGTAATATGTAATAATTAAGTTTATTCAGAAACCAGTTGCAGTTTATTGAAAAACTGATTTCATTGTTGATTTATAAATTTCGGCTGTAATTTAAGTGAATAAAAATATTTGTTCTTCGTGTAAGATTATATATATCTGCTATTCGCTTTTCTTATCTTTATGAATTGTAAATTTGCAGCTGATGATTTTATGCGAAATGCAGTTTTTAACATTTCCACATTATTTAAGCATTTCTATCTATTTTTAATGGTCGCTTGATTGTTTTTGTTTTTTTTTTGTTATTTTGCTTTAAAACTCTTCATAGTTGTAACGAAACAGTTCTTATCTTACTGATGATGTCATACTGTATAGTATGGCCTTAAAATTGTTTTGTTTGTGAAAGATGAAAAGAAAATTTTTGGGCATTCAGTGTTGTTTGTTCTTATCGTGTTGCCTTTATTTCAGTTCTAGGGAACATATATTACTTAAAGTTAACTTTTTGTTTATGCGTCAGTAATTGTTTTTTTTTAAGAATGATGGATACATGGCATCCATGCATGATCAATATGGGGCGCAAAATCCACCAAGCAGAGTATTGCTTGTCAGAAATTTAATGGATAATGTTGTTGAAGCAGATTTAGTTGATGCATTGTCCCCATTTGGGCTTGTCAGGTGATTTAATTGCATTCATTTTTTATTGTTGTTAACATTGTGCGTTTAGTTACGTGAGCCTTACAAGTCGTGGTTCCGCTTTAGTGGAATTTGAAGTAAGTATTCTGAGTTTTTGCAAAGCTCACGTTATTTATTGTTTTATTTGTAATAGAGTATTACTGCGGCCGAACGTTGCGTTACATTTAATGCTGTAAGCGATTAGTTATTTTTTATTTGATAAAAGTTAGCTTGCTTTAACCTTAGTCAAATGACATTCTTGTATGCAACAAACCCGTTTTTGTATGCTTCGCTAACATGCAAGCGATTCCACGCACTGGGTAACTTTGAAAATATTTTTACGTGAGACTTTATTTTTGAAAACACAAAAGTTTAATTTATAGGCTTGAAACAGAAGCGCCTAGTAATGTGTTGATCATTTACGTTCAGAATGCAAAGTATCCAATTACTACGGTAAGAAAGAATTTTCCTAAATGTTATTTTCCTAAATATTTTTTGTTTTTAGTTTTTCTTTGAACTAACGCTTTTTATAATTTGTATTTTATTATTTCAGGAAGTGATTCATCAGATTTGCAAACCGATTGGCTTTGTGAATCGTATAATTATTAATCGTCGGGATGGTATTCAAGCATTGGTTGAATTTCGAGACATTGAAACGGCCAGGGTGGCCAAACAAAGATTGAATGGATGCGACATTTATTCGGGCTGTTGCACTGTGAAGATTGAATTTGCGAAAGTACAATTTCTTGATTCATATATGCAAACAACAAAAACTTGTAAGGCGTATACCCCAAACGTCCCCGTAACAATGCTCAGAAAGTATTTCCACAGTCCACTATTTTACATACCACTTGTCGCACGAAAATAACCGTAAACTTGTAATTCAACCGTAAACATGAAATATTCGTCGCATGTAACATAAACACAATTTGCAATGCATGATTTCTGTTACTTAATTTATATTTATTCGTTTATTATAGTTGATATTAACATTTATCGTTTCTTGTTTATTCATAATTTGATTTTTTTTAACAAAACTTGCAAAATATTTATATTTATTGGTATTGTAGTTCCTGCACTGCATGTTTTATAACAGCCAGGAAATTGTTTTTGTCTGTTTACATTTTTTTCCTTATTTAAGGTTTTACAAATGGTGAGATAACACTATAATTGTATTTTTTATATTTTTGCATGTTAAAAGTTAGCATCTTTGAAAATAGAATAGAAAATGGTATATGTCATATTTTTATGACATTCACAGCATAATATTTGAAATGCATTGCGACAATTTGATCATTCAAACGAATTGAAAAATTCAATCATTCGGAAAATTCATAACATCAGCTTTGTAATTACAGTTTACAGTTGTGTTACAGTTATGAATATTTAAATTTAATGTGAGCATGTTTTTCGTCAATTATTGAATATTCAGTGAAAATTGTTTTAATTAGCATTAAGTGTATAAAAAAATTAAATTGCATGAGTTTCAATGAAAGTGGGATGTTTTCTGTGGTTTGAACATCATTGATTTATAGTATTTCAGTGAAATTACTAATTTGAACTTTTAGCAATATTTTGATTTTTTGCCTAAACTTTTCAGACTAATCTTTTGTTTTTATCTAACTGAGGTTATTTTGAAGTGATCTCAGTGTGCAAGTGGCTTATATGCCCATATGTGGATCAATGAATTACAAAACTGCAGTGTTGACTGCACACAGATAGAACAAATTACGCACAACTGTCAACATATACAAAATTTTTTCATCGGCAAAACAACGATGGTTCAACGTTAAGTCAAATCAAATTTAACAATTCACATCAAAGTGCAACAAGAATTCATACCCATCATATCAATAAGATCATGGAATCAAAAAGAAATTCAAGTTTGATAACAACATTTATCACCACAAGATCAAAAACTGGTAGTTCGAAGAATTACATTATACAGCATTACAGTTGAAGCATTTGAATTCAGTATTATGAAATTGATTACAAATATCCTGGAACACAGTTAAAAGCAAATCAGCAACTGAAAACACACAACCAGTAGGATACCTATCACATTTCACTGCAGTATTCACATTCAGAATTGCCCAGTGATCCGTAGAATACTGGACATTATTTTCCAAAGAAGGAACATTCATCTGTCAATATTTATAGTTTTTTATTGGAAAATTCACTAAGTATTTCAAAAGTAAGCTGAACCTCATGTATTAGACATGTAAGTTTGATTTACAAGATGGAATTTAATATGTTTGATGTAGTTTCTTTATGCATGTCAGTTGAGAAGGTTAACTTTGTTTTGTTTGTAAAAGTATATAATTAATGAAAACTTGAGCATTTCACTTTTGCACTGTGAGAGTGATCTGTTCAACGATGTGTACGTACCGTGACTTCAGTATTGATTCAGATTGATGGAATCGATTTTTGAAGGTAAAATCAACAATTTCCATTTTGCTCAGCAGCAGCAGCAGGTGGAAAGTTTACAGTAAAAGAAACTTGACAATCAAATTGCAAATTACTAACAGCTTTAACAGTGCCAGATTTTTAATTGTGGAAACATCGTTTTCATTATAGAGAGAATGTTAATATGGGCAAAATAGATTTTTTAAAAAAGATTTTTTGTATATTTTTTCTGGATATCTCGACTATTATTTGCGTTGTGACATTACGTTTATGACAGAAATGTACGAAGTCATTGAACGAAATTGCTGGATGAGAATATTTGTATAAAGTATTATGCTGTTGATACGTGATGTAGAGCATTTTTATATTGAATCTGAGATTGGATTGTTAGCTATTTTTGAACTGTTTTCTTCAAAAAGCGATACATTTGTACGAACGGCATTTCATTTTGATATTTGTTGTTGTGCTTTTTGAGCAGTCTAAGTGCGGTTGTTGCATGAGCGTTTTTGTATACAGTTAATAAATTGGCAAATTTTGTTGTATTTTACTTAGATTTTAGTTGAAATCAGAATTGATATAATGTATAATTTTTTTTTATAGCTGCATCACTTAACTGTAAAAAAGAATGAGCCTGATCAAGTGGATTACACTGGGGAGATGGGTAAAAAATTTTAACTGTATTGATGATTACAAGAAATGCTGGTTTTAACTTCTGTTATGTGTTTAGAGGCTATGCCTCCACCAGCAGCTTACGGTCGTCCAATGTTTGATATGGAGAATGCATCTCCTTTTAAAGCGGGTATGTTTTTATATTTTAATGAATAAATGATCTTTAAGTGTGATAATTTGTATTTGTTTTTTTTTTTCATGTTTGAATTTTAAATAATTAACAATTTAGATCAGTTAGCTCCAGCAGCCGCTTTTAACCGCCCCCCTTACGACCCTGAAGCAATGTTGGTTCTTAAAGGCGGTAAAAATTGTTGTTAAAATTTTTTTCAGTCACAAGTTTGAGAAAAGTTATGCAGATTTGTACTTTTTTTCAGAGAAAATGCTGCCAGGTGCAGGGGGCTACAGTAGATCTCCGTACGACAGCGATCCATCAATGCGACCGAATCTATTTGGCGATCGTCAGCCAGATTTTCGTGATTCTCCATATCCGAAGCAGGCTTATTATCCAAATCGAAGGGGTGGCGATGGCTACTGCCTTCCTGAAGATATGAACCCAAGACCAGGGCGAGGTTATTACGATGATTTCCGCGGTCCGCCAGACCCGAAAATGGGCTCTTATGCAGGCTACGGCGACGCGGACGGTGCATACCGTGGAACTTACGACGATCGCATGAAGGACGACTACGTTATGCACCAGGAGAGTACTGTTATCATGATCTATGGGTTGGATCCAACAGCAGTTAACTGCGACAAGCTGTTCAATTTGTTATGCTTGTATGGTAATGTTATTCGAGTAAGTTAGAATGATAATGAAGATTTTTTCTTGTTATTATTTTTCGTATTCAACATTTATCATTGTTTAGATCAAATTCTTGAAGAGCAAAAATGATACCGTCATGGTGCAAATGGGAGAACCCATTGCCGCTGGTCGTGTCATAGAAAACTTGCATAATGCGTTGATATTTGGCAAACGCATTCATGTAGCGTATGTTATTCTCTTTTTTTTATGGTTTGTTAATTTGCATTTTTTTTCTCATTGTATACAATGTAGAATGTCACGCCAACGCCAGTTGAATGAAGTTCGAGATCCGACCGAAATGCCAGATGGTAGTTCGTCTTACAAGGATTTTACTGGCAGTCGGTTTCAACGTTTCACATCGCCAGACATTGCGGCCAAAAATCGTATTACCAGTCCGCAGAAGTATTTGTACTTTTTCAACGCGCCGCCAAATGTGACCGAAGAGCGATTGGTCAGCCTTTTCAAAGATTCCAACGCTCCAGAGCCGACGAATGTGAAAATTTTTAACAAAAAAGGTAACTATCTGATCAGTGCTAATCATTGAAGTGGTGAATTGATAATGGTTGAATGTGTTGATGCGGTGATATGTCAGTTTTAGAGCTTGTGAAAAATTCCGCAGGAATAATTGAATTTGAAAACGAAGCTGCCGCTACAGAAGCATTGATGTTGTGCAATCATACCAATATAGAAAGTTATGGTAAATGCATATGTGAATTTTAATTTTGTTTTTTTTTTTTTTGCTTTATTATTTTTTTGCTTTGTTTTCTTTTGTGTGATCGTTGAAAACAAGAGATTAGTTGTAGAAGTTTCAGGGAGTAAAAGCCCGTTTGTGCTGAAAATGTGTTTTGCCGGACCTGCACACACGTCGGTCAGCGCCGTAGGTGGGGCCGGCAGTTACAGAGGGCGTGGTGAAATAGGCCGTTTCAACGGACCTGCCAGTTCACCGAATCCTCGGCCAAGGGGTCCTTCGAGCCGCTATGGCGGTCCTCCACGTGGCTATGCACGTGACAATTCTCGAGGAAACTGGGGTTACGGAAGCCGTGGTGCGCGTGGAGTTTACAAAGCTTCAGCTCGTTGAAAATGGAAAAATAATGATCATGGCAACTATTTATTATGTTTCATATGATTTTTTGGTCGCTGATACCATTTATTTATATTATTCAACAGATGCTTTTCTAGCTTTATTATTTAGCATAAAGAGACGTGTGTTAATGAATTTTTTTTTCAAAATGAAAATTCAGAAAAATAAAAATCAAATGTTTTCATACAGTGATACATTGTGTTGTGCTTTTGTTTATGAATGGACAGATCAAGAAAGGAGAAAAAGAAAGGATCGCTTCATCAGAATTTAAATGTTTAATAATTAAACCAGTAATACATCAATTAGTTGGCATGTTGCACAACTGTGTATGTTTGAAGATATTGCAAAAAAAGAAACCACCCGTTGTTGACAAATGAATAAACAATTTAAATTATGGTTGTGGCATGTTTGCCCCCAATATATGTACGCGTGTTGTTACAAGATTTGAAAAACAGATATCAAAGCAGGAACATTTATTTTCATTTTAACAATTAGTTTTATTAGTAAATATTTGTCCTCGTTAAGATTAGAGTAAGCACAATTGAATTTGCACAATCAATAGTACTAATATTATGAATACAAAATTAGCGAACTGATTAATTATGACTTTTATTTGTCTCTCATGTTTCTACAATTATAGTTACCGAATATTGTAGAATTTGAAATAAAATCTGTCGATCGGTCGATCGAATGTCGATAATTATTTAAATTATAAATTGCACAATAATATGCATCATGTTATATTTTAAAACTTCATATTTCATAAAACAAATACGAATTACGCTTAATGTTGAAAATTGCCTATTACTGACAATAGGCAATAAGCATCTGCTTAATATTGAAATGACGGTTCACGAACCACGCCGTATGCTGAAATGCTTTTATTAATGATATTTTTTGTATTTATTGTCAGAAACGTTTGAAAATTTCAATGATGCTTATTTCATTTCATTCAACACAAATGACAAATGATTCAGTTTAAATATGTTCAAAATAATTTGCGCCTGCAAATGGCCTCATTACAAAAGTTATATGAAAGCAAAAGCAAAAGCAATTATTTTCCAATTTGTTAATGTTCAGAAGGATAAAATTGCTGCTGTATTTGAAGTAAAGCTCCTTGCTTTGATCAAAGAAAAAGGACAGAATGCAGCAATTTTTCCAACTTCACAGCGAGATCAAATAATTACTGATATTTTGTGAATCCAATCAGATTGTCCAAAATCTGTCCGTGATTATAATTTAAAAAATCAGTTTAAAGTTTTAAAAATTGGCAAAGAAAATAAAACTAATCTGATTAGGCAAGTATGATGAAATTAAGGCACATCCTCTTTGCTGATGAAATGTTCATCAATGCTATTCATCAAAAGACTGGTCATGGTGGAGAACAAAGTCATTTTGAGAAGCACAGAATAAATGCCATTTCTTTCTCACATCTTGTAAAGAATACCATAAAAAAAGATCTAGAAAGCTTCTCCAACAAGCCTAGTTGTTAAACCACTGGTTAATACAAATGTGATGCTACGAACCCAAGTGACAATGTCCTTGATAAATTTTCAAACTATGCTATAACTGATGGTGATTATATATATATATATATATATATATATATATATATATATATATATATAATGATTTATTTGTATCACTTTACAAAGTTTTGCATTTTGAACCTGCTAAAGTCATATAACGAGCAGAAGTGACATTGATGCTTATTGTCAATAATAGACAATTTTCAATATTAAGCGTAACATATATACTTGAAAATTGAAACATTTGAAATATTGAATAGCATTTGCTTCAATGCAATATACATGCAATATGGCATTCATAAAAATAAAACATGTTTTCACATTCTATAAATGTATAGCTTTTTATGCATTGAAAATTGTGTGTTTATTCTTTTATTGAAATTATTCAATTTTGTATCAAAATTCCATTACATGCAAGTTTTTTCTATCAATAAAATAAAGGTTTCCATAATTGAAACGAATGTTTTATCAAATATTGTCACAATTTCTAAAAGATCAAGCTAATTAAATTTTTCAGTTTAATTTTTTTTTATGCAGAAAATTTGATCACGAATTATTTTATTGCATGATTTGTGTGATGATAAAGTGAACAGTTGTTGAAATTGATTATTTACAATTGAATGCTGTTCAATTAAATTTTCAAACAAATAAATTTCATGCTTCTCTACAATTTTCATTTTAAAATTATTTGAAGTTGAAAACTTGAAACATCGAAAAATACTGTCACTGATTAATGTTTCTTTAAAGTGAAATCAAAAAACCTTTTTTACAGTTTGTTCATAAGCTAATTTGTTCAAATGTATTTGTAAAATTTTATTTATTTATTCAAAATTTTGACAAAATTGTTGTAGTGATCAAAGCGTGAAAAATCAAAAAGTGAAGCTAAATGTATAAATTACATTCTTAAAATTAAAACAAACATACTATGCATTTTCATATGCATTACGCTGATTTCTTTTCAATTGTATTAAAATTGAACATTGCACATTTTAATGACATGTTGGTGAAATTGTTGTATTCATATTGATAATCAAAATATAAAGATAAGTAATAGTTTAATATTGAAAAATTTTGTTGTTTTGTTCGCAGCTTTATTAACCAATTACGTAGCTGAAATATGTTAATATACATTATTCACAATTGTAGAGCAAGACAATTTAATAATCTTTTCAAATTCAATCAAAATACAATTTTTGATTATTCATTATACGGTTATGATTCATTAAACATAAGATAAATTATTCAAAATGCATTTCTTTTGGAAAGCTTTTTGAAGTGTTAAAAAAATTTTTTTTTTCTTCTTTTCCATTAACTAGTGAGCAAAATTATTTCCATTTAAAATTTCTTTTGATTATAAATTTATAAAAACGAAAATTTATTTAAAAAAATATTTTTTTGATTATGTTGAATTTGTTTTTTTTTTAAAAAGAATTTTATAATTTTATAATTTAACAGCTTGAAATTATCAGATTAATATGACAAAATAATGCATAAGTTAAAAGAATTCTGATTTTTATAATTGATTAAAAATTGTATTCATCAAAAATATTCCTCAAGCAAATAATGAGTTTTTCATTAAAGTAATACTCCTAAAAAGAAAGTCTAAATGAAAATGAATTTTAGAGAAAATAGCATCGTTTTAGGAAGAAATATTTAAAATCATCTACATGTTCAGTTGATATTGTGGAACAAGGAAATAATGATGAAACAAATGAAAAGTTACGGTAGATTTATTTAATATTTGTGATTGTTTTATTAATTTCAAATAATAATAATACCCGTCGCAGAAGGTGAGCGTAACGTTGATTGAGTAAAGTAAAGAAAAGTTCACAAGATGCTGTTCACTGGATGCACAGAGGGTAGACAACGGATGCAGAAATTCGTAGTTCTCCAAATGCGAAACAGACCATGCACAGTGAAGGCAACGTTGTGCAGCATCCAGACGATGTAATCCCAGAGTTGTTGTTCCTCATTTTCGATCATGCTGGCCATTGCTGCGACAAACGGTACGCTGTGTATTGCCAAAGTGAAGAAGGTGATGATGAAGATTTTATTGACGGCTATTGAATTTCTACGTAGCTGTATCACTTGGATACTATTTTCAGTGACTCTTTTTTGAAGTCTCAGGCGAATCATTGCCACCAGTAGCAGACCAGTGGCAACAATGCTTATGGTCAGCGTGAGCACGACGTTCAAGATAATCATCTTGGGCGCCACCACATCGGTCAGAATGCACATTATGGAAATTTTGGTCTGATCTTCGACCGATTTTAGCCAAGCTGACGTAATTATGGTCATCAGCATTGCAATGAACAGAAACAGACCGACAACAAAGGAGAATCTTCTTTTCAATTGCCATTGGGTTTTAATGACGGAAATTGTGAACAAAAAATCAATTGCCATGAACAATAGTATAGAAACGATGATCAAATCTGCGCTGAGATAAAGAGTTGGATGGATGGCAAATGCAAAACAATACAAACTGCTCACTGTAGTGTCCGTGTTGAAGTAATAAATTATACGAGCATATTCCAAAGCAATCGTCAACGTTTTCATTGAACAAGCCAAAGCATAAGCTTAAACAAGCAACAATTCACTTTATCATGTTTGTTTCGGTTAAATTTCACTTCAGAACAAAACGAATAATTAAACAATATAGATGCATTAATTTTATTCTTTTTTTCTCATATAAAATACACATATTTAAATGCTTGATTGTAAATTTGTTCAATAAAAATATACTTCAGTTTTGCATATTTATTTCTTTTTCAACTGTTGGCAGTGAATATTGATTCTTTTTCAACTCTTGATGCTTAAAATTTGAATACATTGAATTGCACATTCTTTCTCAACTTTCTTTTATTATTAACTGAACAATGTGTATTTTTTTCAATTATAAAAATTCAAATTATTTCTTAAATAATTTTCAAAATTGGTAAAGGAAAACCATCATTTATGATGTCGCGTGTGGAGAATATAGAAGATTAAAATTTGATTACATATTGTGGCTAATTTATATTCCACTTCTTTCTCATTCAATGTCATCGCATTAAAATTCAGCATTTACTGCTCTTTTTGCTATTTGAGTTTCAGTTTTCTTATTGTAATATGTTTTAAATTTCATTTTTACTTTTTAAATTCCATTTCATCCAATTACAGACAAGTTTTCTATGCAAAATTTTTTAAATAATTACAATCAGATACTATTTAAAGTAGCAACAATTCTCGTTAGAAAACAATTCCACATGCTCATGTGTTTTAAATTAATTTTCATCCTTATCAATTCATCTGCGTGTAATTTTATTACTTTGAACTGAACGCAAAAGTTTGATTATAAATTAGCAATGCTAAATTCATACAAATAAATTAAATGATAAATTATTTACAAATCAATCTATACAAACTGTAGAAAATTGTTGCAAAATATGATACAAACTTTACAGGATAACTTGTGAACATTAATAATTGCAATCATTATTTATTATACTGTTTTTAGCAAACTAACAACTGTTTTTATAAAAAAAAAAAGAGAAAACTTTTCCACTGCATACATTCATCTAATCAGTTATAAATATAAATTATAAAAATTAATTTGAAATTTTCATGGAAACAATGATAACAATGATCAATTGCAATGCAAATCCTTTAATCTCACAATGTCGTCAAACGGAAATATAGAAAGTATTTTGAATATATTAAAAAAATATTTTTAAATAAATTAAAATCAATATTTTGCCATAAAATAGTATCATAAATAAAAAACAGTCATATTTATATATTTTGTAAAAAATTTATATGCTTTTTCCAACTTAACCACCATTAATAATGCAAATAGAATCAAAAAACAATTTTTTTTCATAAACATAAAGGAATCACTTAAAAAATTACTTTAACTTATTACGGACTATGCCTGTGAGCTTCGTTTCTCAAAATGAAAATTGTGAACATTTTTTTCTTAAATCTTAATTAAATTAATTGAATTATAATGATTTTATACATATACATTTATACATAACAAAATTTTAGTAATATAATTTGTTAAATAAGCCAAAAAAATTAAAAAAATTTTTTAATAATATATTCCAATGAATTTTAAATGTTAGATAAGTATTAAAATTTTTTTCCATCAAGAACAAATATGTTGTTTTAAAATTAAATTAAATAAATTAAAGGAAATCAAATATTTAAATGGTCGAATTTGCATAAAATCACAGTTCAAAATATTACCAATGAAATATTTTTTGATGCGATGCTTTTCTTTGCTGAAGATTAATATAATAGCCCAAGCACCATTAGTCAAGAATCCTGTACACCCGAACAGAAGGTACAAGTACACAATTGGCTCCATATTGAAAGAGAATTTTATTTTGCCTTGGACAGTGGTCGACGGTTCACATGCCAAATCGACACTGGAATTGCAATTGGCAGTTGAATTATTATCATACATTAGAAAATTTTTTTTCAATTTTTGCACAGTTATTTCTGCTGAGCCAGAAACTGAAAGTAAATCATTTTCTTTTCAAATCATCATCCTAACAAATGATCATTGGCAAATTAAACTGCTCATGGCTATTGTTGCTGTTTATGCAAGATCAGGAGGAAATCAATTAAAATTTCATTTTGCACGATACATTTCATTAGCATTTATCACTACCAAAAGTTTAACTTCACTTTGCTCATTTTTGTCCACAGATAATACAGTAATTATTTGTGAACAATAAATAAAATTAAAAACAAAATTTCTTCCAATTACAAATCATCTGATGAATTGTGTAAAACTTATCTATTTGATCATCTATTTGATCTCTTATTCTCATTTCAATTTATCCATCCAATAGCACTATTATTTTAATTATATACAACACAGTCATAAAGAATATGCTTTTATTTTTTTAATATCATTGCATTTCTTTTCATCACTCTATTTTAATGACATAAACTTAATCTTTCTAATAATAGCCGTAGTCATTTTAATAACATCTTTCTAATAAAATCTGTAATTAGTTAGGTAATATCAACTAGAAAAAAAATAAACAACTATATGTATGCCATTTGATTTTTCCAAAAAATTAATTAAGTTAATAATTATCTGGTAATTTTTACCTTATTGCTGACTGTAAAAGCAGTGTTTTTCCCGTATTGCAATGACAAAGCAAAGTTTAAAAAAAATTAACAAAATTCATTCATTATTCCGCGTAGCATCAATTTATATCTTAAAAATACATTTTCAATAATTGTTTTAAATGTGTCAAAAGAATGAAAGTTGGCTAATCGATGCAGTCCATTTTGCTATGCAAAACTTTGATCATTTTTTAACAATGAATTGTTTTTATGATTTAACTAAAAGACTTATAAAGATCTAATTTCAAATGTTGTAATATCAATTTTCTTTTTTCATCCTATCAAATTTCTTCTTCAAAATTCCAATTTTTAAAAACTTTAATCGGAAAACAAATTTAAAGAATAAAAAATTCAATAATGATCAGTACTGTCACTTTAAAAATTTATCAAGATAATTAAAATTAACCTTATTATTTCAATGCAGAACATTATTACTTTACTCAATAAAATCTTTTCTTTATTTCTAAACACGAGTTAAATCAAAAATGTCAAAATGCATATTAATTTACATTAGTTTTTCTATCACTAACAGACTAGTTGAAAATGATTAATTTGTTTAATGTAATTTAAACTCTTGGACAATTTTTTTAACCATTTCAAACTTAACATCATTAAATAGTCGCTGCTGCCGTGCTTGTGCTTTCTATGCTTTATGTTTATGAACAAGTGGCAAAACTGTTTATACAAGTCATTTATGCAATTGTAATTTTACTTTAATTTCCTGAAAATGCTATGAATCAATAAAATTTATCTTGATTTGCATTCATATTGTCATCTCATTAATGAATACTGAAGCAAACATTAATGTTACTGAAATGTTAAATTATATGTACATAGAAAAATGTGATGGAACATCTGGAAAAATAAATGATAAAGCTGTTACTGAAAAAATGGTTAGTTACATTCTAACTTAGAATACTGTTGATCAAATTATTCCTGCAAAGTATTATGCAATTCTTCAAAAATAGTTCCATTAAGTATTCAGTGAAATAATTAAAAAATTTAACAGCAATTATTGAACTTTTCAAATTCAATTAAACAGTAAGTTTAAAATGCCAATAACTATTTTCCAAGTCGCATATATTATTTATGCATGTTTAATATGCTGAACGTTAATTACATATTTTATACTAATATAAAAAGCAATAAATTATATTAAAATACAAACGCAGAATGTCTCAAAATAAAAAAAATACATAAAAAGCTCAGAAACAGTGTTCTGACTTTAAAATGCTTGTCATCCGTTAAAAAAGTAAAATTCAAAATGTACATTAGAAACATTTTGTACATTTTGAATGCTCTTAAAATATTTGAATTTGAATTAATTTTGACAGTTTTACTTATAACGCATTTCTAAATAACTCACTGATTAAAAAAAGAAAAAGTATGAAAATAAAATCATAATTCTACTTCCAAAAAAATATTACACGTTTCAGGGTTATTTTTATTTTTTTATTCACATTTATCTAATACAGTACATATATTTATTTGAACCTGAATATTGTTAATTGGGTATATGTAGTCTGTTGCGATCAACTGTATTAACTAATTTTTTGAGCTACTTTGCGTGAAGTAAGTCTTTCCAATTAGAAGTTGTTAAATTACGAAATATGACCCTTAAATAGAGCAGTTTCAAAGTTCGATCATTATAATAATGATGTTTTATCAGTAATGACTTTAAAACACTGAAAATTTTCTTTAAATATTACAGTTTTATCATAAATACTTATGTTGTGTTGTGTTGATTTGTTTCAGAATGCCGTTTAAAGCAATTTGTGTAATTCGTGGTGAAAATGTTACTGGTACCGTGATCTTCAAACAGGTAATTTCTTTTCTCAGTTTATAATTTGATATATCTTGGTTTTGTGAATGCAGAACACGGAAAATGATAAAACAACCATCACTGGAGAAATAAAAGGCTTGACTCCTGGGAAACATGGATTCCACGTTCATGAATGGGGTGATAATAGCATGGGTTGCATTTCTGCTGGTGCTCACTACAATCCATTTGGTAAAACTCACGGTGGACCCACTGTAAGTGTGGCATCATGTTAGAAATAGTTTTATTTTTTAAATGTTCCATGAAAATTTTTAAATAAATATTAAACTTAACGTTTACTTCATATTATAGGATACTGTACGTCATGTGGGAGATTTGGGTAATATCGTGGCCGGTTCAGATGGTGTTGCAAAAATTGATATTGTGGACGATCAGATCAAACTGACAGGTGAACATTCAATAATTGGTCGCACTATGGTAGTGCATATTCAAGAAGATGATTTGGGTTAGTATTTATTGAAGTTTGCGATTAATATTTTCATTGGAATTATTTTAAGGAAAAGGAGGTGATGACGAAAGCCTGAAAACTGGAAATGCTGGAGCACGTGTTGGATGTGGAGTAATTGGCATTGCAAATCCGGCAGCTTGATCAATTTCACCATGAAAATATTAGTATTTTTGGAATGTTTCGAAATAATAATGCTTTTTTAAAATTTATTCAAAATTTATACTGTCAATAGGACGATGAATAAATTTATGTTTAATTTCAACAATAAATAAATTTAAAAGCAAAATGTGTAAAATTTTTCAAATAAAGTACCGAAAAACAGAAAAACGTTGTATTTATAAGTGATAATATGAATATGAAGTTTCAATTCTTGAAGAAATTGGTATCACAAAATGGGGAATGCTGCATTAAAGACGTATCAAGATCTAACAAATCTGAAGCTTCAAGAACATCATATAGTCGTTTCAATTTAAAGTCCAGTTCGTCTTGACAATTTTTAACTTCTTTCTTGTATCGTTCCTAAAAACAAATGAGAAAAGCAACAATGCAAGTGATAAATGTTAAATTCAGTTGCAATGTTTCATCTAACTAATACTAACTTAAGAAGTCATTAGCTTCCTTAATTCCACATAAAAGCATACATGTATACGTAATGAAATTTAAAGTAGCAGACAACAAAATAAAAAATTACCAAATGCTAATACGTAATAAATAAATAAATAAATAAAAATATATATAAATATATATGCTAAATGTAAAAAAGTTTCTTACAAATTGTATGTGGCGTCTTCGCTCGTCCAAAAATGCTATTATTTTATTGTAATCTGGATGATCATTCAGAAACTTTTTCTCCGTATAATGCAGTACGGGTTCTTCTTTCTTTAGCAAGTCTTCTCTAAAATTTATTAATATTGAAGGACAAATTACAAACAAGCGATTTACTACACGCCAGATTCTTCTTCTTTCAAAATATCGGCAAGAATCCTTTTACTATCTTCAATTTCCTTTCGCAATCTAATATACATTGTTCGCATTGTCATTATTAATCAGAAAACTAGCAGAATGTATACGGTTCAAAAAATTTACAATTCGCAATATGCTTCGTAAGACTGAACAGTTTTTTCGTAGTCAGGAATTTGATGAATTGAATCAATTATTTCCTGCAGTTCTTCATTATCTTCTAACAAAATATATCACAAAAAAATCAATTTTGCTATTAAATGCAAATGCAAATAGACAACCATTTTTCGGAGCACGCCACAAAGATGTCCGTCTTCCACTTCGCGGTAAACTCATACTATCTGATGTAGAGCTTACGGCATTCTGAAAATTAGATAGATGTTAGTGCATGTGAACAAATCGAAAAATAATGTATTAAACAACAACCAAGGAAAAATATATTAATTTTCGCATTCACTAAACATGTATATTGTACATAATCAAAGCAGATTATAATTTACCATGAAAAAGTAAAAACAAAGTATTTTTTATTTAATTCAAACATAGTGTCTGTAAGGTGATTAAACAAATCAAATAATGTTTTACAATTACTAAATAATGAAAACGCTTTGGCTGTTGTTTTACATTTAATCCATATATCTCAAGCAATCACTTTAAAAGAATGCATTTCTTAGTTATAATACAATACCTTCTCTTTTTTATGCAGTGAAGTGCTAGGGTCAGCCATTTCTGATAGCCAAAAAAGAAATTTAAATAGAAGATATACAGTAATACAGTAATACTACTACAAAATGTACTTGCATTTCTTTTACCAGAGATCCAAAAAATAAAAACATTTTGTGATTTTATTTAGGTTATTTGCAAATTTAAGTTCTGTTACACATAATATATGTATTTATTATGAATTTATGATTATTACCAAACTCAAAAATATCGTGATACAAAGTGTAAATGTTTGTGTTACGGATATTTTGTCCTCATTTGTAATTAGTCATTTTTGTGTTTATACGGTAACGTAGTTCGTATATATATGTTGGGAATTACTTAGTAAATTTTTATTTTCAGTATTTATTTTAAATGGAAATATTTCTTGCGAACCCAAAAGTGACTATTTACTTCTGATTGAAGATGATGTTTTGAGCAAATTGCCGTCAGAAGACTTTTTTCTATTTTCTTCAAAGCTAATGTACATTAAAGTTTTGATGTGATTAAGAGAAGCAAGCAGTGTTTAGATGGCAAACAAAAAAGCATGCAAAAGACTTGTTTTTTTGGCATTGGGTTTACTCTGATTTCGTCCGCTAAAACTTAACTTCATTTTTCTGATCACGGGGTGTGATCAGTAATTGGTGATTGACTAATGCTATTTTATTCATTTAACATCTTCATTTTATATTTCAAAGTCCACAGGTTGTGACAGGTAAAAACTGAACAAATGTAAAGAAGTTCAAAAACAAAGTTAAATAATTTATTATGAAAATATTAAAATTTTTCTCAAAGCCTGCCTTAGAAAACGTTTGTTGACAAAAATGATCATTACGTGTCTTTATAAGGTAAGTCTGGGCAGAGTACCACATTGGTTCAAAATTGGATAAACAACTATTATCCAATAACAGATCAAAGATTACCAGTTAATGAAATTGCCCAAGTTATTTGCCCAATTAGTGTGCAACGCCTATCAGAAACAGAAGGTAAAAAATCGAGCAGATTAAAGGAAAACAGTTTGTTAATTGATTAATTTAAAGTGCTATTTAATTAATTTTTTTCTTTGTTTCAACTAGTTAGCTTGAAGTGGCTTGCTTATTCTTAACTGCCATCTAAATGATCATATCACTTCAGTTTCCTTGAATAAATAATTTCTATGATATTACTAACAATTGAATTTTTTCATATATGTAGATCAATAGAAAAATGAATAACTTTATTTCAGTTTATTTTAATAGTGTTTTCTGAATGTAAATTCAAATGTGAAAGGCTATTTATATGAAATACACTTTATTTAAATGTATAATGAGGCTTCCGTCACATTTTAATATTTTTTCTGTTTCGCATATATTGCAGAAAACTTCCAAAAAAATCATATCGAATTGCAAAATCTCAAAATTTTATTTCTATCAAATATTTGCTTAATACAAATTGAAATAGACAGCAATTGACAATGAGGAAAACTTTACATCGGTGAGCTTGCAGACTACAGAGTTTGAGCTAGCACAGTCGTTAGCAGCCGACTGTGATTAAAACAGTCTGTGAGCCAGAAGTTCAGTTGACGTTGGAATGTCAAAAGTTCATCCAACGCCTAGACCAAATGTTCGACGCTGAACCCAGCTGGCGGAAAATGCTGTAAAATGTGGTGTAATTCCACTTGCAGTTATTTTACCTCATCTGCAGTTGACTTGTTCTAGCTGGTCACAAAATGGCAGGCAGCCGCAAAAAATCATAACTAGATGTTTAGAATGCTTAGCGGTATGTGTCATGATTTTCGACCAACTGTTCAACATTGTCTTAAAAAGGGTCATGTCCTGGCGCTGGCATGGTCATCGTATTTCATACGAATGCCGCAGCCACCAGGCGAATGGTAGTGGCATGAAACTGATCGTGTGGTTGAATTTGAAACTTCAGCTTTGCTATCAACTTTGAAACCTGCTCCAAATGGACTGAATACAGTTAAGCCTCGTGTTGTCAACGCAATTCCAGTCCGTATAGAAACGCATTCAACTGCTTGCTTGAACACGTCATCTAACATATGTTTATAATCTTCAATGTGACTTTTAAACGACTCCCAAAGCTGTTGGATGCTTACGTCTCCACGTCCAGCGGTAAATACAGCGTAGATTTCTCTCGATCATAATCCACTGCTTAATGGAAATGTTCTTCCACTGTTTCTTGCAATGCGCTAACATCTCATCAGTTAGAAATGGCAGTTTCCACGTCAGACATCTACAACTGCCTTCTGATCAGCAAATCCAACAAACGGCAAGTTACCTGTTTGCAGCGTCATAACTGAGAAGTTTTCTGATCGATCAGATTTGTCAAAATACTATATTTAGATTGAAACATTTATAATTTATGGATTATTCACTGCTCAGACAATTAATCAGGGTAAAGTTAACAGTTCCGCGTCATCAACTCAGTCAGCTCAACCAGAAGTTCACTCGAAGCGCTGAAGAAGCATCGTGAATTGGAAAAAATGGCTAGCTTTTGCCATACCAATATGTTCTATGTTAAGCCAATTCTGTTCACCTCTGCACACATCCAATATTCATCATTATGATTTGTACGCTTGGGCGTGTAGCACCTTTCTTTCTATGAGAGAGTCTCTTGCTTCTGGCAGATAGATACAAATGGAATTTTATCATTATCTGTCTTTGTTGTTCAAAAAGAAATCTCCAACCAACGATACAGAAAAGAACTCAAGGGAGTTAACACTGAACACAGCAATGAAGGAAAATAGAATTACCTGTTTTGTTTTTTTTGTTAAATAACTTTGCTATCATTCCAGTTTCCTATGTCTAGCTCAGTCTGTTGCTTCTAGCTTTATGACCAGTAGGATTTTGCTTTTCAGATATTCTTTTGCAACCTCCTCCATGAGGTTAACGCATACTGAAGCATGATAAGGCATCCCTGACATCACAGATCTATTGCAAGGGCTCGATGTTTAGTCCAAACATCTACAAAACTCAGCCACTACCACAATAAAGCTGCTCACTTTGCTGTGTCATCTGTACACATTAATGCAGACGCAGATCCTTTCATGCAACTGCAGAGATACGGTTTTGTCGAGTCACTCAATTTTTACTGGTAAGCGTTGTCACAAAATGGTCACAAAATTTTATGCTGGTCACAAAATTATATAAGCTTGTTCACTGTGGGAAGTTTAAACTCAGCTTCCCAAGGTTATGTTTCTTAATGAAAAGCATATACAATCAGATTGTTAACTTTTACTTTTCTGCGTGAAGTAATAGCAAGTGCATTTAAACCATGAATTCTGTCAGATAACACCTCACCAATGACAGATATTGGTAAACTGCAATCAACGAGGCATAGCACACTTCAAATAATTACTGGCAGCTGAGAATGTTGTAGACGGTTTTGCCATGACAGCTTAATGCAAGTGTGTCAGGAGAAGTGCATGACATTTTGAAAAAACACCGTCTTCACTTCATCTTATTGCAATGCAGAAAATGAAAAGTTCATGAAAATGTTGTTCATATGCAAATTCATTGTCGAAAAACAGACAAATCATAACACACGTAACTGTGACGGCCTTAGTAACGCAACGCAACAACGCAATCAATGCAACGTCACCAAACTTAAAACTGCCCTGTGTTTCAAGCGGCTTTCATAGGACGCTCACGGCTTGCTTTTCCGCCTTAGTTTCAAAACGACTTGCTAGCTCTTTTTTCGCTTACACTAAATGTGTTTAAGCATAGCAAATTTACGCAGCTCTATCTTTTCTCAGGCGACACATGATTGGCGGAAAAGTTGTGCAAGCTTTTGTGTGAGCGACTCATCTGCCTCTTACCGCCGTTAATCGACGTAACATGTGGTGTAACATATAAATTAAAAATGAAATGTTTAATAGTACATTTCAACCATGAGTTTAAAAGAAGTATTTTTCTTCAATATTATTCTCTAAATAATGCAATGCATTCAATTTATGTTGTTACATTACTGAATTGAACAAAGATTGTATTGGTGAATGCAAATCAAATATAAAATCAATTATGCGTGACGTAATTGTTACAAATTATGATTTCCTTTTTGTAAAATATAAGAATAAGATAAAAAAATAAACGGCTCCAATGATATTTTGCAACAGGGCAATTTGATTCAACATTTTAACAAAATAAAGTAATTAATTAACAAAAACAAAATAATTAATTTCTGTAAAATAAGTTGAAAATATAATTTTATTATATAAAAATAAAATATTGCAATACACAAAATTCTGTGCAATGTAAATTTCCAAAGATTAGATATGAATATTAAAAATAAAGAAAATAAAGTGTATTATTTTGAAAAGATGAAATCATATGTCATTATCTTCATTAAAGCAATTCAATGAAGAAGAGCTTTCCTTCTCAATGAAGAACGTTTTCGTCGAGATTTAGTTAACCTGATCAAAAGTGCTTTTCAGTTGGATTTCCATTGCTGCAGAAATTCCGTTCTTTGCTTAATTAGCGCATTGCCTTATACTACATATGAGGTTTATTGTGTAACTGTAAATAAATTGATTATTAAAATATTTTATGAGTAGTAATTTTATGTAAACACAACACTATCTCTGTCTTTTACTATTTTACCTTGCTTGAAACCTTGTCATTACATACAACCAAATATTTCAAAAGTGACAATTTATTTTTATTATTACATTTGTATTTAAATTTAGAAGATACTTTTTATGAGAACCCAATTTGCAGTTTCATATCCATTTTCAAAAGTTATGATATCAACAAATATTTTATTTTCGATAAAAACATTATTACTGTTCAACTTTCAGTTTTACTTTCAGGAAACAAGTTTACTGAATGTTGGAAGCCAATTGTTTATTCACTTTCAATTCTTGGCTGCTTCCTTTTAAATAAACATTGTCAGTCAAGAAATTACAAAGTGGGTGGTGAGTAGCATTTTCTAATCATAAGATTAAAAATTAAAATTTATTTTTATTACAATCATGAGTATCATTAATCATAATGTGGCATCATCTGCTGGTGAAATTGCGTTGTTCCAAGCGAACCTCTCAGTAAACATCTTCCAAAAGTGTTTTTTTTTATAATTTCATATCCTTCACGAGACTAAACTTTGCTTTCATCAGAAAGCTGCCTATAATATTGTAAATCAGAAAAATAATTTTCTGTATCAAAATGAGATGCATGAAAATACAATGCAGCTAACGGCTTGACAGTACAATGAATCAACAGCAAACGTTGCTCGTTTAGTCAGCGTTGTTTGCTCAGACGTCTGGGTTATGTTGCGCAAAATTTTACTCCGTGCTAAAGCATCGCTTCACAACATAAAAAGCGCTTTTTTGCCATCGTTCAAACCATAGCGGGAAAAATAAAAATGTGGTTTCAAAAAAATCTGATAAAACCCCTCAATTTCAACTTCCACCTTCTTCTCGACTCTACTAAGTATCCATCTGACAATATTAATATATGCTTTTTATCTTGTTTGTTGAAAAACATCCATTAACCTTTTTCCCATTCTCCAGTTTAACAAGTTCATCGAAATCAATTTCAACTGGCATTAATTATCTCATCGCTGATAATTTTAATTTGAGTTTAAATAAATAATACATGCATTACATGAAGGTAGAGCTTACCAACTGCAACACACAAATTTTAAAGATAAACATTATGTTGGCCAACAGGTAAGAAATATTTTATTAAACATGAAATTTATATTCATACAATTCATGATTTTCATCTAAGAAAAAGAGAATGCAGGGACACAATATACATTAACATTGATGTGGACATTGTGTTGAGATCTCCGCTTCATGCTTAGATTCCCATCACGTTTGGGATCTTTTCAATTGGACGAAGTATCGTTACTTTCCCAAAAAATCCATGGCCATGAAGTCCAGAGACGTTCCTTTCCCTGGTATCGACAATGAAAATGGCATTTGCTTGCCTGCGTGCTGAGTTCACCATGAAAATAGCAAATAGGGGGTACTGGCTGCTGGATTTGCTAGGTGATTTACCATTCAAGGACTGCAATCCTTCTACAAGATCTTCGATATTTGGTTCCAGAACCAACGTTGTTACTGCTCTGAACCCAACGTAGTGAATCACGGAAGTTACTGTTGAAACGTAGCAATTTGTCATCTTTTTTCTATTTTAAAATATGCCTATTTTGCAACCAATAGGCGCTCAGCACCATTTCAATATTTAATGAGAGATGCCCCGCAAAGAGAGCCCAGCAGCGTCTGGAGCCGTAAGTTCGTTGAAGTGGTCGTCATCTGATTCACCGTAATATTCGAACAGACGGCGTTTCAGCTGCAACAGGTACAGACGAGCATGTAATGCATCACCATCAGACCATATTTGGGCCGTACAGACAGATTTGTCTCAAACGCATCAAAATGCTGCACGTCTCTGCACGCAACTTATAATGTTGCAAATTCGTCTGGTCTAGTCCGACGAAGAGGGAGTTAGCCGTGTCTGTGGTCATCGGCTATGGACACCGGGTTTTTTGCTTCCTTAATATGATGGACGTAAAAGGTGAAGGACACCTCGCGTGGGTAGTGGTTGATCACACCATGTTACACTGCATACCCGATCAGCTTGTAATCTGTCAGGAAGATGAAATATCATCCTTTATGCCAATGTTGAAAGTAATGAAGACAAATTTTTTCAATTTTTTCAGTTCAAATCTTTTTTTCTTTCCGCAGTCAGATCTCAATCTTTCCAGCGGTGCCAATAACGTAACAGCTCACGGGATGAAACGTCGATAAACATCATGTTGAACTTCATGAATCGTTGACGGTTGTCACAACTGGTTTATAGCCACAATTTCTTTTATAACGGCTTAATGCTTTCACTACATACTCTGAATCTGATAAACCGAACGTCCATCAGATGAAAACTAAAATTTTCCAAATTCAGGTTGACGCTGTATTCTTCGTATCAATTAGAAACAGTTGTAAGACGTTTTTCGTGATCCTCATTGATGGGATGTGCAACTAATACGTCGTCTATATATATGCAACAAAATTCCAACCCTTGCGGGACTTCATCCATGAAGCGCTGGAACGTTCGTCAAACTGAATGGCATTCTTATGTACTCATAAAGACTGAAAGGAATAGTAATTGCCGTCTTTAAACGTTTCTCACTATCCTGATTGCTATTTTCCTATTTATTTATTATCGCTATCTTCATTCAGTGCGTTCTGTAAATATATTAACTGCGTAAAAATCAAAAAACAAAATCACCTAAAGAAGTTGATTACATAGTTCTATTAATAGTAATTGTGGCACTTGTACAATACAATGTTACAGTATTTATATATATGTATGCAGGTATTAATTTAATTATATGTTATGTGTTTGGCTCAGCCAAATTAAGAATGATGAAACTTCATAAATTTCAATGAAATAAAGCTGAAGATAATTTTTGAATAATAAAAATTTTTTTTACAGCTAATGTTACGTTACTACACTTGACTTTTCATAATACTAAGTTGAAATATTTAAACCAATGAAATGAAGAAATATAGCATCTAATTACTACTGAAAAGTTCATATCAATAGAGAATTAAAAAAGGAAAACCAATAAGATAACGGTGAGAATGTCAAATAAGGTAACGCGTTCAGCGCCGTCGAAAAAATGCAAATAAAATTCAGTCTGTTTGATTAAATCATTAAAATTAAATTTTTTTTTCAGAAACTATTTATATTTATTTCCCAGTTCTTCTTTCTACTTAATACATACTAAAGGGTCTGCAATATTTTTAGTGTTAAAGTGTGTTTTTAGTGTTAAATTTGCAATTATTAAACCAGAGTGATAGTAATGATGAGCTTTTCATAATCTACTTTAAAGGTGAGTTTAAACAATTTCAATTTAAAGTAATAATCTATAAAGTGCTAAATAGCTTATATAAGCGTTGCGCAAATTGAAGTAGTTTATTCTGGTAGTTAGTGAGTACCATGCCTTCTTCGATAACCTCTCACTCTGTTGGTCGTTATGGTCAAAGTCGTAGTCGCAGTGGTAGTCGCACCCGTCGTCAAAGACGTTCAAGATCAAGAAGTCGAAGCATAAGGCGTTCTCCTCGGCAATCCTTGAGTCCATCATCAAGATTAGGATTGCAGAAAAAAGCATCAGCTGTACCACTGGATGAAAGTAAGACTTCCGCTGAAATAATTTGCCCGTCGTGTTTGCAATCATTGCGGCCACGTTCGAGATCCAGGAGTATTACAAAAAAGGAAAGCCTTGGCAAGAAAGTAGCCCGTAAAGCCGCGGCGCGATCAAGATCTAGCAGTGGACGAAAACCTCGTCGTTATAAGAAGAAAAGTGTGAAAAATTCCAATAGAAAAGCTGTTTCGATTAGGTCAACGAAATCTCGACAAAAACGATCTTCATTGAAATCGACTCCAAGAAAAAAGCGGTATTCATTGCGAAGCAAAGCTGTGCTTCATTGAATGGCTTCAATGAAGATGATGAAATATAATTTTATTTTTTCAAAATAATACACTTTATTTTTTTTACTTTTAATATTTATATCTAATCTTGGAAATTTACATTGCACTGAATTTTGTATATTCATGTAATTTATTTTAATGTAATAAAATTGCATTTTCAACTTATTTCACAGAAATTAATTTGTTTTATGCATAATGTTGAATCAAATTGCCCTGTTGCAAAATATCATTGGAGCCGTTTATTTTTTTATCTTATTCTTATATTTTACAAAAAGGAAATCATACTTTGTAACAATTACGTCACGCATAGTTGATTTTATATTTGATTTGCATTCACCAATACAATCTTTGTTCAATTCAATAATGTAACAACATAAATTGAATGCATTGCATTATTTAGAGAATAATATTGAAGAAAAATACTTCTTTCAAACTCATGGTTGAAATGTACTATTAAACATTTCATTTTTAATTTATATGTTACACCACATGTTACGTCGATTAACGGCGGTAAGAGGCAGATGAGTCGCTCACACAAAAGCTTGCACAACTTTTCCGCCAATCATGTGTCGCCTGAGAAAAGATAGAGCTGCGTAAATTTGCTATGCTTAAACACATTTAGTGTAAGCGAAAAAAGAGCTAGCAAGTCGTTTTGAAACTAAGGCGGAAAAGCAAGCCGTGAGCGTCCTATGAAAGCCGCTTGAAACACAGGGCAGTTTTAAGTTTGGTGACGTTGCATTGATTGCGTTGTTGCGTTGCGTTACTAAGGCCGTCACAGTTACGTGTGTTATGATTTGTCTGTTTTTCGACAATGAATTTGCATATGAACAACATTTTCATGAACTTTTCATTTTCTGCATTGCAATAAGATGAAGTGAAGACGGTGTTTTTTCAAAATGTCATGCACTTCTCCTGACACACTTGCATTAAGCTGTTATGGCAAAACCGTCTACAACATTCTCAGCTGCCAGTAATTATTTGAAGTGTGCTATGCCTCGTTGATTGCAGTTTACCAATATCTGTCATTGGTGAGGTGTTATCTGACAGAATTCATGGTTTAAATGCACTTGCTATTACTTCACGCAGAAAAGTAAAAGTTAACAATCTGATTGTATATGCTTTTCATTAAGAAACATAACCTTGGGAAGCTGAGTTGAAACTTCCCACGGTGAACAGGCTTATTTAATTTGGTGACCAGCATAAAATTTTGTGCACATTTTGCGACAACGCTTATATAAGCTAAAATTGGGTGACTCCACAAAACGGTATCTCTGCAGTTGCCTTTAAGGATCTGCACTAACGTGTACACGTGTGGCAGAGCACAGTAAATAGCTTTCTCTGGAAGTTGTCTGAGTAATGCGAATGTTCAGACGGGACATTGTGTCTTTGTGACACATCTTAGGTAGGTTATGCATCATCATGCGCAAGCATTAGCAGCAGATGTGCTACTTGGAAAATTTTTGGGTGAATTCTATAAGTTCAACTCATTGGGAAGATAATTCCCTGTGGAAATTTAAAAAGTTTTTTATAAGAAGCTTCTGTCGTTCACAGGGGATTGCCTTTTCAGTATACTAAAGAGCATAGAAAATTTAGTAATTTGTGGAATTTATATTCGAAAATACAAGTCTGTATGGACAAATTGGGAAGGGAAAATTTATATTTATCGAGGTATAAAAGCATATTGTTGTGCCAGGGCAGAAGTACTAAAATATTTGGTATGTCAATATTTTACTTTGGTGGACTGAGATTACTTCTTGTCATGAATAGCGCTGAAATCGCAACATGCGTAAACTCAATCTAATTATGAGAAACGTCGAAGGCAGCGATAGCTCATCTCTCACGGCCTTATTGTACGTACTTCATAACGTTTGATTCTATGCTGAACGGTCACTTGTCACCGTTGTGTATAATGCAAATCTGTAGTTTTCTTTATGAATTCTGGTTCAGTCATTGCAGAATCATTGTCATTGTGGAGGCACCTCTCTCCATATAGTCGCTGATGGAGAGCCTAAGGTGGACGTTCCTGTCCTTCTTAAGTACAGCTTTTATTTGGAGGACTTGCGCAAGGGCCTGCGTACTAGTCACGTATAATCAAAGCGTTTTCAACGTTCAACTTTGGAAGATCCTACAGTGTTAGATAAGCAGCATTTGTAGAACGCTATGCAAAAAAGCTGCTTCAGGAAGAGAGATGCCGTTATAATCATTGTAATGCGTTACATTGTGTTATTTCTTTGTCTGTTGTTTGTTTATTGGCAGTTCTTTCTTAATAATAAAATCGCTTTCCTAGTTGTGGTTATTGCCTTCCTGATGTGAGATTAAGCAAAAGCGGTTCTATTTTAAAATACAAAAGTTTATGCACTTATGATTTTATTACAGAGAAAACTAATAGTTGTTTTCAAAAAATTTACACTCAGTGACCAATAGATGCCATTCAGAAATTCTGATGTTCACCATTCTTAAATGAGGTATTTCTCCTTACATTTTTAGTCCTTAGAGTTTCACATATAAACAGCATTTTATCACCTATTAAACTGAAATTAGCGTAGAGATACAATTATTCAAATGACATTTAAATTTTTAATATATGTCTTCTACTGCTGCCGATACTTCTTGTCTAGATGGCATGCTGTGATGTTAGCTAAAAGGCTGCAAAAATGTTAATTTCCCTTACCACGGTATTGCAGAGAATCATACATCAAAAGTTTTGTATAAGTTTTATTTTTAGCATTTCATGATTTATGGTTGTAAAGAAGGTACGTTATTTATAAATTTTGTAAAATTTACAGAACAGAAGCTGTTTTATTCACAATTAAAATTTTTGGTGTTACTCATGATTGTTAAACAAGCCACAATGCCATCAGTGGGGAATGCTGGTATTGTTCTATTATGTTTTTCCACCGAGATCACTTCACTGTGTTAGATATTGAGAAGAGTTTCATAATTCTGTTTATTTATTTTTTGCTATTCTTTAGAATAATTCTAGCGCTTGCTTTGATTAAAATTGTAGTACCGCTAATTTTGTCATCTACCACGGTACATCAATGTTATCTTTTGCTGGTCATTCAGTCATTACTTCCTCAGTTCATTTCATAATTCAGTGATGATGTTCTTACTCAAAAACCAACTTTTACATTCTTTTCTTACTAGTTGTTGAAAGCGTTTTCTTGTTGAATCATTATACGGTAGAATTATTGTTTTTTTTGTTGAAGGTTTGTCTTAACTTGTCCACAAAAATTCGCCCCGATTTTTGTGATTGGCTGTTCGCTGATAGGTTGTATGGCGGTTGATCAGTAATTGGCTTTTGATTTCTGCTACTTTATTAGCTAATCATTTTGATAAGTGATTGAGTGAATAACTATGCCATTTGATTAGCTGTTCAGTTGTGATCAAGGATTGGGTGATATTTGTTTATCAACGATTTTCCATATATGGGGTGCATTACCATTAAATTACCTAATATAGACATAAATAAAGATTTACCATTTTTTAAGAAAAAACTTTTAGTTATAATGTGGAGCTGTGTATATTTGTTTTAGACTTTGAAAATGATGCTTTTCAAAAGCTTCTGTGTTTTGCATTTCGCTTTCTTACCATTCGATATAAGCACTTCAGAACTAAGCAGATATATAGTATAGAAATTTCCATTTTATAACAACAAACAAATCTGAACTTCATTACAGTATATACTATGGGCAAAGATGGGCAGTACAATAATAACGTTTAAATATGGAAAAAGTCCATTTCTAAATTTGCAGACATTGTGCCACTGCAACCAACTAATCTTTATGTTGATAAAATGGATTGCCTGTAATATTACAATAATGATATACTGCATTTAGCCATTGTTTGTATCTTTATTTAAAACCAGTATTTGTCATTGTAATTTGTGCACTTGAGCGTGTGGCATCTTCCTTTGTGTATATTGGCTTATGTCGGTTCTTTGAGATACAAACTGAAATTCATTATGATTTATTCCCATCATTCGAAAAGACATCTCAAATATACAACACAGAAAAGTGCACAAGCTAATGTTGAGCACTGAGAAGTGGATTAAGCTGAAATAGAATTGACGGTCTTGTTCTTTACTAAATTAAATAACTTTATCATTTAGTTGCATCATTCTACAAAAATTATAGGATTTTAACAGATGAATAGCGAGAGAATAGAAAAGATAACCGAACAAAGAGATGTTAATGAAGCGTTTTAATTTGAGACATTCTTTATTTTCATAATTTGGCACGAATTAGGTTTTTACGATGGCAACGCAGGTAGCCGCCTTCACTATCTTAACGTATAATAAAATTTTTCATTAATTATTATGAGCCAGCTAAACAACATTCAGCACGAAGTATTTCCTGAAATTTTCCTAGACCAACAAGCTTATGCGGTGCTAGAGAAAGGAAATGGACACACTCGTGATTGAGTGAACTTGAGATGAAACAATTTTCTTGGCTTTCAGTTTTGTTAGGTAAATGATTTTAAAATGCAACAGATATTTTTTGATTTGGAATGAATATTTAGTGAACCCAGTATTCGGTTCACTTTTGATATTGAAAAACAAATTTAATGCAATTTACACCATATGTATATCAACAGATGTTTATTTTAAACAAAATTCCATATTTTTATTTTTTATTTATATAAAAAATAAGAAGAAAAACAATAACTCTTGTAAACATTAGTCAAAGAAAGATCGGAAAGATTAAATTCTTTTGCAAACCAGCAACATTTCAGAAAACAGGCAGCCAAAATCAGAAAAGTATTTCGATGCTAACATCTAGCAATCACCACTGCCAGTTTTAGCTGAAAGTTGCAGCTGTGGAAAATTTATCATTTGTTGACTTTCCCATAGTAGTAAAATTGCCTTTAGCTAGTCATCTGAACAATTTCTGACAAACGAAAAAGTATCTTATACATAAATCACATATAATTGCTAGCTAAAACGTAATTTATCTGATGAACCAAACAACTGTTGGTTGTCATTTTTTGAAACAGTATATATTAACGTGGATGGATAAAAGAAAAGCACTCTGAAAGCAGAGAAAAATGTGATGGACAGCACCAAACAAAAGAGCAGCTTGAAATTTACTCTGCAATGAACATCCCGTTCTTTGATGTCAGCATTTGTGCGCCATTTGTGTGTGATTAATTTTCTTTTGTCAGCATCAACAGAAAGCATTATTGCTACAAGGAATATCAGAAGTTGATCTTCAGTTGTAGATAAAATCAGAAATGAAAACTAAATGTTGCAAAATGGTTATTTAAAATGGAATCAAAAAGCGTTGAATTCTTCTTCCCTAGTGATCGGTCTTGTTCAGTGTTCGTATCTTGAGGGCTGTTGCTGATGAAGAGTGATGAAATTCAGTTTGTATCTACCCAAAGGAACTAGCATAAATTAGAATACAGAAGAATGTGCTACACCTTGAAGCGCACGAATCGCAACGACAAATGTTGAAATGCGCACCAGTAAACAAAATTGTTTTAATATAGCACATTGTTATTATTGTGTAATATCATGAGCTTGCAATTTCGTACAACTTGTACACTAATCTGGATGCCACAGAAGTGATCCGCACTAGCGAGCATGCAGAGGGCTATCTAGCAGATGTTCATGCATTCTACCATCAGCAGTATCTGAGTGAATTGAAAAGACTAGCTGCAGAGGATCCGAGGCCAGTATCGGAAATTTATGATGAGCTGGCAAGCAATGCCACCACCATCTTAGATACTGCCGCTTATTTCCCGTGGTGGGACCAGGCCCGAAACAGCATGTACTACAGCCGGACCAAGAGATACCCACGACTTCCGGCCATGAGGCAGGATCTGCTGCTCAGTGCCAAGCAAACAACAACAAAATCCGGTGCGCAATTTTTAATTTATCACCAATCGCCGACCAATGATATATTAATTTTTGCTACCGAGGCTGGTGTGAGGCTGCTGGCTCAGAGTAACTGCTGGTGCAGAAATGGGACATTTAAGATTGTCCTATCCTGGTACCAGCAGTTGCTTACCCTTCATTTGTTTATGAGGGGTAAACTGCTATCCGTCGTATATTGTTTGACTTTGAGGAAAGATCTGCCCACGTATAGCCGGATATTTGAAGTGCTCCATTCCAAAGCGGAAAAATTTGGCGTACAACTTGATCCGGCGAAAGTTGTTTGTGATTTTTAAACAGCCTTAATGAAAGCAATTCAAGGCAACTTTCCCAACATCCGGGTGCAAGGTTGTTTCTTCTACTTTTGCCAAGCTGTGCTTCGGCAGGTCGGCCGGCTTGGCTTAAGAACTAATTATATTCATAATCAGGAAATAAGAAAAAAAGTATTTCTGCTAGTAAACCTTGTATCCGCGGGTTTCGAAATCTTAAATGTTGGGACGTCGGGTCCAGTGGAAGCCTTGTTTGAGTATTTCCAGCGGGAGTTGCTTGCAGCCATTAAAACTCCGCTTTGAAATGTTCATGGTGTGGTCGTGCGAACCAACAACCATCTGGAAGGTTGTCACAGCCGCATGAACAAAAGAGCACATAAGCGCGACCTAGGATTCTGTCAGTGTCTACAACTGATCATTGATGAACAAGGTGAAACTGGGAGGGTGATGCGGCAAATGGATGAACACTATAGGCAGGGCAGGGTCTCCATAAGACGTAGCGCAGCTTACGGAGACCAGCAGCGACGGGTAGCTGCGCTTATGGGTACAGTGCGCCGTAGTGAAATTAGTATAGAACACTTTTTAAGTGCCATATCTTATCACACCTGCACCTTTACAATTATAGCACCGCTGCAGTATTTATTATTGTTGTATATATTTTATTTGTTATTGTTGTATATATTGCAATACAGTTCAGATTTGTTTGTTGTTGATTATTATTGATTGTTGGTTATTGTTAATTCTTACTGATTGTTGGTTTTTGTTGATTATTATTGATTGTTCATTGATGTTGATACTTATTGATTGTTGGTTGTTGTTGTAACGTAATGTGATAGAGTAAATTGATTACTTATTTAAAGCCATATTCAAATATTGCAAGATATGTTTTTAAATTCTGTTCTTAACAGTATACACACAAAGTGAGCAATTGTAATGAAGTAAAATCCTTGTCATATGTATATTTACTGTAACGCAATAAAAGATAGTAACAACATATCTTAAAAAGCTGTTTTAAACTCCAGAATTTGACGTTTTAAAAAACAATAAATGTTTCTTTATGCCCATAATTTAATGGTAATGCACCCCAAATATGGAAAATCGTTGATAACAATCACCCAATCCTTGATCAAAACCTAATAGCTAATCAAATGGCGCAGTTATTCACCCAATCACTTAACGTAATGATTAGCAAATAATGTAGTAAAAACCATTAGCCAATTACCGATCAATCGCGTGCAACCTATCAGTGTATAGCCAATCACAAAAAGGAGGTAGAGTTATGGGAAATCGGGCTTCGGACAAGTTCAGAGTAGCCAGCCAGTAGCCACAACATAGAGGTGCTGTGAGAAACCAGACAGAAATGGCGATTCTCAGGACATCCATAAGTGAAAGAAAAATTTAATTGTTCACCTAACAATTTTCAATGAATAAAACTCTCCTGATGAACATAAACACCACCCCCTCCCTTACTTTAATGCTTCACGCGACCCAGCAGTGAATCGTGACCCACACTTTGAGAACCACTGATCTAAATAATACAATACGGTTATAAAACAAATATATTACTATACAGTATAATGCAAACATAATATGGTACAACAGAATACAAATATATTAGAAACTACCACTCAGAAGGCTGCATTAAATCAGTTCAGGCGTTATGCACATCATAACTTATTGGAGCTGCTGCAGCGTATGCCTTCCGCTGGTATATTTACCACCATATTGTGCAGCTCGTGCATGCTTTATCAGCATAAACGCTGTTTATCCGTCTTAAGTCACCAACGGATGCGTTTCCTGATAACACATGTTGAATTGTGGTACCAGAACAAGCTGTTCTGCTTTAAGGAGTAGGAACAGTTCACAAAACCAGACATGGAATTTTTGCTGATCTGATTATGCCAAACATTCAAGTGGTTATTGGTTCACTTTTTGTATTATGCACATTCTGAACAGGCAGTCTCTCATCGGTTATGCAATCCTGCTAAAAATATTGAAAGGAAGTTGTAAAATTAGCGGACTACTAAACAGATTACTGATAAATTTCTAGCTAAAAAATGTATACGTCACACTACAATCACAAAAGTATGTCGATGCTAAGATATAGTAGCTGCCACTCTTAGTTTTAATTGAACAGCTTTACCTATTGACCATTTATTATTTCCTTGAGTATTAAAATCATCTTTATTAACTCATCTGATGTGACAAGAAACTGACTCTATCTCCAGCGTGTGGAAAGATATTGCGTTTTTCTTCTGGTCATGATCGGCATGACTGCGCTGGTCATCTAAATAAACGTTGTCATTTACAGACATGAAGAAGTTCATCAAGTTGTGAGGCACGCTAATTGCTTGCACGCTATTTGCCATAAAACGTGCATTTTAAACAGTTACTAAACAGTTTCTTCAATATTTCCATAATAGAACTCTGGAAACAAAGCGGTGATTGTATAATGACCTAATTTAACCAATCTTTATAAAAATGCTCTAATCTTCAAATAAAACAATACTCAGTAAGAAAACGCTCATACCAAACCAAAGCCAGCTCAACTCAACGAATTCAGCTCATTCTGTGAAATAAACACGCATACATGGACAGAAATTAATGGAAATAATTAAATAACGTTACATGCAAAAGCAGATTTACATGTAGTTGCAGACAGGTATTCAATGCATATTGCTATATTCATATATTATTTCATATATTCATATTAGCATTCGTATTCATATATTAGCAGATCAGATACATTACGAAATGTTTAAATTAGTGTAATACAGGGGATGTGGTTATTTAGCAGATATTTCATTATGCAGTGCATTCATATTTCAGTTTGAAAATAATGAATTCAAAGAACGTAAAATGCAAATGAGAAGCAAATCATTGGGAATTTTAGCAGTTCTTATTTGTGATGTGATGCTTTCAAGAACATATTTAAAAGTTATTGAATTTTTTTGATATTTTTTTAAACACCTCATACAAATTGAACATCAAAACTAATTTTCAACTATTTCTTTTTAAATAAACTTTACTCAAATTTTAAGCTAATTAATTTGCTTAAATCATCTTAAATTGCTTTAAACAAATTGAACTTAAGATAAAATTCAAACCATTCGAACAGAAATTTTAAACTAACAAAATTTGTTTACTTACTGTATATCGAACAACTTTCTAACAGATTTTTCAGCTGAAACAGAATCACAACTATGAGATCACTTGACCGTTGTGCAAAAATGACGTGAATTGTACAGTTGATGCCTTAACTTAACTGAACGATTACTGAGCAGACTAATAGAACAAACAGCTGCTGCTACTTTTAATCGTATTCGAATTACTTCTACCAGAATAAATGACGCAGCGTATAACGTGGTGCATTTGTCAGTTCAGACATGTTAAAAACTGAGCGTCACAAATGACACAATAATCAGAATGCGTTCATATTCATAAAAGTGGCATCACAATTCATATATAGCTATCGATGAACTAACGGCTGCAAATATCACGCTGGAATAATTTTTCACCAGTATGCGTGCGAATGCGCAGATCAAGATCATAGCATTTTTTAAAAGTGCAAGAACAATACTAACAGCCGTTTGTGCCTGATGTAACTGACAAATTTATAGCAGAACAGGCATTCAGCGTGACAACTGTCACCTCAGGCAATTTTTCAGCTTCTCTGTCAACAAAGGGAACCAGCGGTTGGGAAGCCTCATCTTTAACAACGTTTTCAGAAGAACTGTCACTGCCTGAATTGTTCTATCAGAAGTGTAAGTAAACTGAAGCATGTACATTTTGCTTTGCATAAACAACTGGCTACTCTGTGATGGGATTCAAACTGAGAATATCTTAACACGTGTTGATTGGCTATGTCTAAACTGGGCTTTAAAGCGGATAGAAATTCATGTCGACATGATGCACATGATGAGCATAAATTTAATCCATGTTTTAAATGGATGTGATTTCAGAATAAGTCCAACCTACTGCAAATTTTAGCTTGGAGAAAGCAATAAAAAAGGTGCTTCTTTAGATTAAGCAGTTAGCAAAAGCGGACCTGTAACTTTTTCACATACTAGTAAATTCTAAAATGCCAAACTCGTAAGTAATTATCTGTGCAAATACATACATTATATATGTTTCACTTAATGTTCAAAATTGTTTATTGATTATAGTCAAGCATTTTGCCTATTATTGATAATAGGCAATTTGCAACATTATGGGTAACATATACGCTAAAGCGGCAGCCTGATGGGTGATCCATTCTTCTTGAACATAATTAAAAAAGGCTACTACAGGACCAGTAACATTTCGGCCAAGCAGTACCAAGGCAGCCAGTACATCATGAAGCGGCAAAACTGCTGTTGCCAACAGCATTATGACGGTTTTTTCGTGGATTTTGGTCCTTGTGGTTTTGTAAACATGTCACTTTCTGCAAAACTACTTGGCAAAAATAAGAGAAACAGCCTTGGATGTGGACGGCCAAGAATGATTCCTGCACTGCAGTGATGAGGGCTATCACAAAGTTACAAATTATTGAATGTGGTCTGTAATCCTAACGCTGCTGGTTTTAATATTAAATTATTATGCATTTTATATTAAGTAGCTTTATCTTTTCTAACAGTTAAACAGTATACAAGAGGAGATAAATTTCCAGCTTTAAATACATAAATGGTGAACACCTGTTGCTATCCTTCCATAACAATTTTAAAGTTACATCCATGGACCAAACAGTGCACTCTGACAGCAGTGTCAAGTTTTCATCTGAGCAAAAAATTAAAAGAGATTATGTACAGTATTGTACAGCAAAAATTGCAACCAGACTTTTGCACACACCAGCTTTTTCCAGCTCCTGGCGCATTGCTGGCGGCTCTGGAAATCTTTTCCCTGTTTTCTGCACACTGTAGACACATGTTCAGCACATTTTTGTGTGTTGGAAACCTCCCAGCAGTTTCTAAATCAGCAGTTGTCCTGCTAGCTCCTTTGTAGATATTTGTAAGAAGAGTTTGAATTCTTCCATGGAGTTCAAGCCTTTTCTTTATTTTATGCAAAATGTCATTGTCTGGTTTTAGTCATCAGTAAGGTGAGCAGACTTCAATGCAGAGTTTACATCTACGTTGATGTGTATTTATCCGCTGCCTGCATTTCTTACCTATATAAAAATCTTGTTTGAATGAATATAAATTTCATTTTTTATAAAATATTATTTACCTGTTGGAAAGCCCTCTGTCTATCTACAAAACTTGTTTGTTTTAGATGGTAAACTCTATCTTTATGTATTAAATTAGAATTATTTTGATTATATTAAGCCAAATGTAAATCCTTAGCCATGAAGCAGATGAAAAGAATCTGAACAAAATCTAGCACAGCAAAAAAGACGTAATAAAAAGAAAGTCTTTTATTCCTATTTTACTAATATGATTTACTGAAAGTTAGAAGGCAACTGTCGATTCACTATTGATTGATGGCTCTTTCCAAATGATCATTTTATAAACGAAATCACCAAGTGAAAGCAGCTGGCATTTTTGAATTGTAGTCTTTATAGCAGAATTTTCTTTTTGTTTACTCTCACACGTATCTTTGTGATATTTTTGCCAATACTGGTCACGCCTGAGAAATTTGTTTTGCCTCAAGCAATTTTTTATCTTTTACTGAGATTGGTACATGCACTTTTTAGCATTTGCAGAATTTTTTCAGAATCTTAATATCTGTTTTTCCAGATACTTCAAAAAATATTTTTTTATTTTTGATAAAAATAAAATTATATAAATTTCAATGTTTTTTAGAAAACGTTTAGTTTTGTCTTTTTCTTACTTTATGTATATCAGAGATTTGAAAAACTTATGCTGACCAATGCAATATGCAGTTGTGATTGTTGGAATCCATTTTCATGTTCATTCTCAACACTGGATGGAAACGAGAATAAAAATCCATGTTGTCAATATACTGTACAGTATATTATTTGTTTCTCATTAAAAAATTTATTTTATATCATCTTTAAATTTTAAAATTTATATTGCAAAATAAAGCAAAGCAAATTTCTTATGACTGACCAATCGATGTTGCCAAATGATTAATTATGCGCCACATTGTAACAAAAAGGAAACTTTGTCTTGAAGTTTATAATTATGAAATGCAAACCAGCTTTTATTTTGTGGTTTCTTGACTGAACAGGTGCTTAGAGATAGTCATCAATTCAATAAACAACTGGCTTCTAACATTCAGCAAAGCTTATTTCAAAAAGTAAAACTACAAAATGGATGCAATAAACTTTCTAATAAAAATTGAATAAATCATTGTCCCATATCTTACCTATTTTTCTTCATTTCTTTGTTCGTTTTGATAACAAAAAATTTGTGCTCATTCAGAATCGAGGCTCCTGATTCAATATTATGTCTAGCTTGACTTCACTGCGCCATTGTCTCTGCTCATAATTATCAAGAAAAACTTGCATTCAGCATTGACTTACTGTTGTAATTTTTCTTGTTGTAGTTGTTAATACGCTAATGAATACTTGTTATAGTCGAATATATATATTACTTAACTTACTCATACATAACGTACTTGATTTTAAAAACATAATAGCCTAATACTAATATCATAAATCAAATTCAGTAACTAACTTATTTCAGCTTCTGCGCGTTTATTTCAGCTTTCAGATTGCTCAGTCTCTACCTACCTGTTTGTAGTACTGCCATTTTAACTGAATAAATCTATATTACGCCCTACACTTACCAAGAAGTATTATAATGCAGTAAATGGATAAATGGTCATTAAATTAAAAAGTTCAACTATGGAAAAAAACATTTGCTAACAGACAATATTTTTTTGAATGTTATGTAATCTATATGTGATGATGTTTAGCCTGTGAGGCAGTTATGGCACATTTTGTGGATGGCACCTGAAAACCAAAAACAATTTTTGACTTTCGCTCTATTGCAAAAGGCGCAGAAGTGTTTGCATTTCCATCGCTTTTTTATGGTGAGCTGTCGATGTTGATCCCAAAAGTCTCTAATAACTTTTTATGTGCTCAGACAAATTTCAAATTCTATTCATTCCGCTCTTTATTATAGAGCATTTCTGTAATTCTACCTTATTCTAATAGAAATAACCGTCAATTATGTGACCTATTGGCGTTCCACAAAGGATGTTTGGCTGCTCATATTAAATTCACTGTCAATCTTCTGATTTCTATTACATTCAAGAATAATACCCTGCTGCTTGATAAAAGTAAGTATTAGAGGGTGCATATTATCTACACCGGACTTCTCTCTGGTTTGTTGTTCTCTTTCACAGAGACCTTTATATAATGGCGGTCCAACAAAAGTGAATATGAGGAAGACATAAAAGCCACATTTATCTGAGTGTTGCATCCAGATTAAATGCTAGTTGTTATTTGTCCTACTGCTTTGGTCCTTTGGTTTAGCAAACACTTACATTTCATCAGAAAATGAAGCCATGGAAATTATAAAAGCTTTTATTGAAACTGTAGACAACATGCAATTATTATTTTATTTTATTTTAATGAAAAATTTTGCGTTAATTCAGCATTCCTTACTACAGCAATTATGTCAACTTTATTGCTTGCAGTTGAAAATCACAGTAAATTTGATAGGGATTTATGTCAAAAAACGTTTATATTTTGATTTAATAGATTTTAATGTTAAAAATATCTGCTTCTAAGCATTGTCTTTAAAGTTACGCAATTTCAAGTATCTCTCTGTTGCTATCAATTTAAAAACATTTTCTCCTTTTTTACTTCTGCAGGTATAAAAAAATCCTAATGTAAATCTCACCATTCCACCTGAATGTCAGATCTTACATTTTTAATGCTGACAGTCAAGGACTGAATAAAAATTAAAATATTTTCTTCAAGTTCCTTAAACTCGATTCTAAAAATTTTCAATGATTACTCAGTATACTTTGTATGAGCAGAAAATGATGTTCCCTAAAAGTTTCTCATTTCTTTACAATTCAGAAAAAAATAAAAACATTATTGTACCAAGTTGATTTAAAAAGCTCTAATTCACTTTTAAAGCCAATCTAATGGCCATGTAAGGTGGTCTTATGTAGTTGTTTGCTATGCAGTTCTAAGTTCACCCCATAAAAGCGATTAGACATATCTGTCATAAATGAAGATCTGATAAATCTATGGGATCTTGCATTTGATTTCAAGTTCTGTTGTTGCAAAATTTACATGAGTTTTGAAGAATATGGGTATTTCTTTCAAAAAAGCGTACCAGATATTTTCTGACACTTGACCATTAAATATCAGAATGGACTAACAAATCGCCATGTGCAGTATCTATTTCACTTAAGAAATAACAAAACGCTGATAAGTATTAGTTATTTTTACATTTATGGCATTGACTTGACGCAGGGATTTCCCACAGAGTGATTCTTAAGAAAGTGTGCAATGAATTGAAAGGAAGTTAATATTAAGATGTTTCAGAAGTCCACATAATTATGATTCTACAACATTTCTGGCTGCATCTACTACAATCCAACAACATTTATTAAATCTTCCATAATTCATAGCGGAGTTTTAAGCTGCTTTGAAAATATCAGCAGCTTTAGTAGTCTCATGTAAAGTTATAAGGCTGAGTAGGTCTTTATTAACAGTGAAATTGTCCAGAATAGTTTGAACAAAAATTAACAGTTGAGTTACGTCTGCTTGATTAGTATTTTTATCCAGAAACAATAAAAAGCTCTCACATTTCAAAAGCTCTTATTAAATCACGCTGTTTTCTTTGAAACATATTGAACCATGTGTCTTATGCGCCTTGTGAAGGTCTGATGACATAATGTAATTGTTTTGAACTTATCAGCTAATTTCAGCTCATTAAGCTGCTTTTTCATTTTAACTGCACATTTCACTATCATACTGACACTAAAAGGGTTTTTGCTTTTGCTAACTCTGGTGCTACTTTATATGAAGCGGTGACGTTAGAAATTTGTGTAGCCTTCATTTTTGCAAAAAAAAAACTCATTTTGTACATCAGTTTCTTCTTATATTTTATAATAATAGCGCTTCCTGATTCTTAAATATGCATCTCAAATGTTTTATTGTGTAATGAGATGTAGTGTAGTTTCGCATTATACTTTGTGGGCACTGCAAAACTTGTATGCAAACAGGACATTAAATTTTATTTATGTTGTTTATAATTCAATAATCTGATTCTCATCAGCTTTGATGCATTTGCCTTTCATTTTTAATTTTTTTCCTTACCCAATATGGTTGTTTGAAGGTAAGTAGTAATAAAGTTTAAGTAGAAGTAGTATGGAAATAATGCTCGATGAGTATTTCGCAATTTGGTAAGAATCATCAGCACAACTTTGATAGTCTGGTAAAAGAGCACTAATAAATACTCACAAATCATAAACGTGTCCCTGTCATAACTTCTGTTCTTTTCGATTATTTTTTCACATAAGATAAATTTAATTTCCTCAAACACATGTTTACATTTTAAATTAACAGATGTGGCACATGTAGCTAAATACTAAAACCCTTTTATTGGGTCATGGAATTGTTTCTGGAATTGCAAAAATAATACATGATGTTTCAGATATTTTTTTAGAATTCCCAGGGAATTTTAGAATTTTTAGAATTCCCCTATTTTCAAATAGATGCTTAATTTTTTGACACATATAATATTTGAAAAATACATGAATATGCAATAATGTAAAAGCACAAAATAAAATTACCATGACCAAGATAATCTATTAGTAATAGAATTAAGATGTCTAATAAGTATACCATTCAAATTGGTTTTTTATCACGCGTGATATCAGATCCACAGGCAAACCTTCACGGACTCCCTCACTAGTTGAAGAGTGTGCAATAGAAATAGTCTTGCTGTAAATTAGATTCCAAGTTGGAGCTGTTTCTTACATTTGTATTTTAAATGAAGGTGCAAATCAAATCCTATTTACCCTTTCTGACGTTAGATCTATGAGAAGCATTGGTTCAAAATATCAATAAATCTTTCAGAAGAGTTATAATGACTACAGTTAGAAAAAGAATTAGTGACTATGAAGTCATGAAGACTGAAAATGAACAATTCAATTCCGGAAAAAGGTAACGTTATCTCTGAGAATATCACTCTTGAGGTTGTTGGAGCACTGTACTTTTAGGAGAAGGGAGGAATGAGAAGTTGTATGACTACGCACGCTATCCACCTAGAACCAATATTAGATGTTTATTTAAACACGTCAATCTAACTAAACCTTTGCAGTCAAATAATTTTTATATATGGCATAATGGTCTATTTTCAATGACATTGAATTATTAGAAATGGTATGTGAAATACTGGTTCATATCCTTCATTTAGCATTAACCTTAAAGCAGAAAATTTAGAATCTCATTGTTCATGTATTTCATAGTATGAAGCGGTGTTGAATAAGATAAATTCAGAATGACAAATACGCAGTAAGGAAGATTTTAGTAAGTGCCCCTCTGGATCAAAAACCTAAAGTAAAACCAAAAGAAAAGCAGTGTAAAGTATATGATAATGTGAATATCTGCCCCTTTGACGTTCATAAGACTTTGACATAGGGCAAATTACATAGGCATATTCAATTAATATTTTTTAATTTTACTGATCAACTTAGAATTCTTTAGATTTTAGACTTTTCACAATTTTGCACCTACAAAAAATACAAATTACCAAAGAGAGGATAGTATTACATCAATCACACATTTCTAGAAGTAGCAAAACTGAGCACTTTAGAATTACACAGTTGATAGTGAATTCTTTATCTTGCATATCAATAGTGAAGAAAATAATAAATACTTTTATAAAGTACTCTTCTACAAACATATTTACTAAAACTCGCTTATCACGTAGAATATAGAACCATCATTGAGCAACATCATTCTAAGAAAATCATGAATTCAAGAAAGGCACATTTCATATTACAACAACAGTGATATAAAGACTGGCCTCTATAAGAGGAGGATGTAACAAAACTTTTTGTGTTCTCATTTTTACTTATTCATTTCTTGCTTTAAATAATACCTAGCTACATAAAGCATATTCTACCAAATAATATAATGCTCATATGTAATGGGATATTACATTACAATCTACCTAGTTTCTAAAAATTGCATGATAATCACTAACATTTGGAAGATTTGAAAAATAGAGAAAGGAAACAAATAACAAGTAGCACATCATAAATATAATTAGATTGGCAATTATAAAAGGGCGCATAACATAATTTTCCACTAAACAAAAATGAATTACCATGAATGTCAGTTACAAATATATGATGATTATCAATTAGGAAAAACAATACTTAGAAAGGTCACATAAAAACTACTTAATCTGCATTCATGCATAATATGCGTAATGCATGATTAAAGTACTGTATTAATGATCCTCAAGTGAGCATCTTACGGTAGTTTATTCTCTTTCTCTTGTTCTCATGGTTAGTTACGGTTGTTCTGCTTGTGGTAGTCTACAATAAACGTAATCATTTACATTACAGATGACTTCGTTAATTTTCTCATCAAAATATTATCATGTAAAGATGGTGATAGAGAATGCCAAAAAACGAAACATGTTGCAGCACAAATATCATGTGGAAAATTAGTTCTGTAAATTCATTTGATGCAACACTAAAATAACTAAACTAGCACTAAAATATTTAGTAGTGTTGCAAATAAACAGTACTTTTTCACCTTAAATTATATTTAAACATCAAATTTTGAGCATTAAATAGCTTTACTTCATTTTTCAGACTACACTTTTTCAAAAAAGTATATGATCAAAACATAAAAGACACTGTTTTATTAAAAATAAAAATTCATAACTTTGTTCTCAAAGAGAGTGTCATTGTTAAATTAGGTCTTCATTAGTCAGATTCTTTTTGTTTCTTTAACAATTCGCATAATTTCAAATTCAATTCCTGTAGATCTTTTGTCACTTCCTTGGAAAGTTTTATCTGAAAATAAGTTTGAACAAATAAAATTAAAAGCAATAAAGGCAACAAATGAATCTTTCATTCTTAACATACTATATTTTTTTACTCATAAAGTAAAGTAGTTCTTTTATAAACTCAGTAATGAAAATTTTATTTCTATATACCATTTAATGTATATCAACATTACAAAACAGATATCTTAAGAAAAACAATTCAATACACAATTCAAAATTCTAATCAGTAAAACTGATCACATATTGAATATGAGAAACTCTTACATTTTTATCGTTGTCAAAAGGTTCTGCTGCAGATACTGTTTGTTCACTAAAATAGTGTAAATCATTAAATTGCAATTGATTTCAGGTTGAAATTTGATACTGATTTGCAAAAAATAGCTTCTTGACAAATAAATGAAAATCAAACATGGCTTACTTAGGGGGAGATTTTAATTCTTCGATAAGATCAGCCAAGGTAAATTTTCCGCCATTAGCTTTCTTTTTCATTCTAACATATCTTTTTTTATTGACAGGGCAATCAGGCAAAATAGCTTTAACTTTTTTAAGATTTGAAGATTTAGAATCTGCCATCTCAGGTAGTTAGAAATAATATTTTTATTAAAGTTATACTGTAATACAGTAATAGCACTACAGACTCTACTTTAATTTTTTTTATCAAAAGTTGTATGATTGAAAATAGAAAATTTATTAGCTGTATTTTAATTTGATTGTATTAGCTGAATTGATTATTTGTACTAAACTTTAAAAGTTTGTGATGACAAAGTGAAGGGATAGTTCAGGCAAAGAGCACTAGCAGAGTGGAGCTTAAATTTTGTTTACGGTAGATAACAGCATGTAATGCGTTTTCAGATAAAATATTTGTTTTTGCTTCTGAGTGTTAAAATAAATGCTGTTTATCCTGAAACAGAAGATAAATATTGTTATTAGAGATCTTTGGGCAAACACTTTCAGCCTAACCTAAAGAAAGAAGTAGTCTTGTACTGTGTTACAGCCCGCGTCTGTGGCTATTCCATAAGCTGATGCACAACAAACAGGAACAGAAACAATAAACGTTTACAAGGCAATATCAGCCTTGTAATAGTGCACACTAAATTGAAGAGTGTTTAATCCCTATCTTTATATACTTTCGTGAATGTTTACTGTAGATGTTCAGGTTCAGTTCATGGATGTTTCCGCCTGAGGTTCCATACCATACACCTCCCTCCAGTTCTTTAGATGCTTAGTCGATTGGGGGGAGGGGGCACTCAGACATGATTGGATCGACTTAGTTTCTGAGGAACTTTATCCTGCTTCATGGTGACGCTTCCATCTGGTTTATGTTTCCTGTCATCTGTTTCTGATGTGGTCGAACTGCTTTCTGCGTGGATTGTTGCTGGAGAGCTGTCCACCGCTTTTATCTGTGGAATGCTTATTTGATCTGAAAAAATGTTCGGTGCTTCGATGTCCTGAGCATTTTTATCAGCTGGGTTTGGTGAAATTCCTGCTGCCAATGCTTTATCCAGTATGAACCAATGAACGTGCTGCACCTCATTATCTTTTTCCTCCTGACCGTTAGCAATCCCTGTGGTTTTGTGGCGCATTTGGTTCGTATGCCGTTTCCATGTTATCCTTATGACTTAAACAAACCACGTCACCTGTTCTTTCTGCCTGACTATTACTCCTTCTTGCCATAATTTTCGATCACACGTGTAGTCACGAACGATGACTGTTTCACTAATCTTGAATTGATGATCTGCACGGTTTCCTGAAGTGTTCTCCGTTTTCTTTGTCTGTTCCTCCAGATTATCAATTCCCTGTGGAAACATGAGATCAAACACAGTTCTTATTTGTCTTTTCAGAAACATCTCAGACGACGTTAACTTTGCAGTCTGTGCATTAGCGTGATTATTCACTGTGCCGTAGCGTATCCTTCGCAACTCAGCACTTTCATTTCAATATCTTTGTTCATCACCGGCAACCAACAAAATTGCCTTGTCATTGATACCATCCGCACTCTGCTTAGATGTGTCTTTCATCAGCACTCTTGATCACATTTTCATCAGAATTACCATCCTCATTCCCCATAAGAGACACCCGTACGATACGCTTAGTTCAGTGTGTTTAATGGAATAACTGCAAAGCTCTTTCCTAGGGCATTTTTTAGGCCAGCCCAATAGAACAAATTGTTTCACATGCTTAAGCATACTGTCTTTCTCAGTCGCTTCAGCAATCACTCTGGCGGGTCCGGTAACTCCGCCTGCAATTCCACAATCAGTTGTTTCACTGTTAATTCATCTTCAGCCTCTCGATGATCAAAATTTTCATCAAATAACTCGTTGCTTGACGAGGGAAGTCTGGAAAAACAATCAGCTTGACAAAGGTTTTGATTTCTGCGATGTTCAATATCAAACGATTAATTTATTAGTGCAATTGTCAAACGGCATGCAGCCACTTGCAGTACACCTTTCTATGAATTGAATAGTGGAACAAGAGGTTTCTGATGAGTTAATAATGTAAAGTGTCATTCCCACAGATACTTGTGGAACTTATACACAAGTGCCAGCGCCTCTTTTTCAATTTGTCTTTTTCAATTTGTGCCGTTGTTTCTTTGAGCAGCATTGAGCGTCTTTGAAGCATGAGTGATTACTTAAACAGTTCCATCGCTGAGCCTATGATATACGACAGCTCCAATGCCCTCATTTGGTGCATCCGCTGCTAGCACAATGGGCCACTCTGGGTGATAGTGCGTAAGCAGGAGGGGTGAATTCAACAACCGCTTTACCCTTTCCACCACTGTTGTGTGCTCTCCTGTCAAATTCCATTGCGTGTCTTTCCTGAGTAATTGATTTAGAAGACTACACCACTCCGCCAATTTGGGTACAAACTGTGTAATAGTTACACATGCTGAGGAAAAATCGCAGTTTCGCAATGTTCGCGGGCAACGGCATATTTACAATAGCTGCCGTCTTTTTTGGGGCTGCTCAGTTACCATGCGAACTCAGAATGTGACCCAAATACTCGACTTCTCTTGGAAGAAGGTACACTTTACCTGGCAAATCCGCAATCTGATCTGGCCCAGGACTAACTTCAGCGTTCTCCGGTGCTCATGATCTGTTGCCCCCGTTAAGATGATTTCATTCAAGTACAGTGCAACGTTAGGAATGACTGCTAACATATGCTATATACCACCTATATCTAGGTGCTGAATGGATGGATGTCACTATCGCTAATCACTAGTGGAAAGCCACTAATATCATGGAAAATCACTAGTGCTGAAGCCACACTGAATGGCAGCTTTTTGTAGTGAAACAGTCCCTTGTGTGTATTGATAACCAGAATCTTTTTGGATTCCTCATTCAGCTCAACTTGTAAATGTGCAGCTGTCTGTCAAGCTGATCTGTAAATTAGGGTCAGAACACCCATATCAACATATCGCTCTAACTCTTTTTTCACTGCATCATGCATTGTGAATGCCAGTGGAAAAGGTTTCTGAAATACTGGCACAGCTCCACTCTTCAGCTCAACGTGTGCCTTTACCTTTGTACAATGCCCAAGGCCATATTCGAACACTTCTAAAAATTCAACGCACACGTCCTTTTGTGTATGCGACTCAACTGCATTCACTTCCTTCTTATTTACAAGGAGAGATTGAAAAGTTTTACCTGCTCTGAATGCGTCGATCTAATCCTGATCAATCACATTGGTCGCTCCGTTTTTGGCCATTCACAACAATAGCTTTATCATACCTGTGTCACGTTCCACCGTCAACATAGTCTCCCCCTTTTGGTTCAGCTTGTGCACCGTGAAACTACGCAACATCACTGTTGCCCTTTTTAGTTTCAGGCTGCCTATGCTCTTCCAGCATTGTGGCGTCACGATGGTAACTGCAGCTCCAGTGTCCAGCTCTATTTGAGATGACTTACTGTTGATTTTAACGGTGACTTCAAAATTGTGTGCGCGCTCCTTAAAGACATAGATGCCATCCGCATATAACTTGTGCTCTTTACAGTTGTTCTAAGATCACTGTTTTTGGGACTTTCCTAGTTTCTGAGGGTGCTTACACACTTTTGCCAGATGGTTTTGCTTCCCACACTTGAAGCACTTTGAGCCTTGGAACTTGCATTTCCTTGCAAAATGTCCTGTTTCTCCACAGCTGGGACATACACCTGAAAGGTTTCTAGGCCTTAAGCCCCTCGTTTCTTGACCTGCGTGACAATCTTACATAGTAACCTTACTATTGCAACCATGAATTTCCTCGTACATCTCCAGAATCTAGCTTGATATTTTCCTTGGCTCACAACCATAGCTTTATTTCCTTATTTTTCATGCCATTGATAAATTATAGCACTAATGCTGCTTCTGTGTTAAACGTCTCGAAGTTGCAGTGACCTGCGGCCAAGCGTAAACTATTGCCAAACTTCTTCAGGGTTTGATGATTTGACTGCGTGATGAGGAAAATTTTCGCACTTTCACGCATCAAAATTATTCGTCATCCGTACAGCTCCTTCATCTTCACCACACCTTCATCATACGTGAAGTCACAAGGTGTCGTTGGGAGACACGGTCGTCATAACTCCTCAAAAGCTTTAGATGTTAACGACGTTAAAAGACAACTTCCCATCAAATTCGAGTCGTTGATGAAGTTTATCTCAAGATAACTGCGAAATTGCAGTATCCTGTCTCCTTCAATCAGAAATCTGGCAGACCCATTATTTGAGCCGACTCTGTGCTCTGCTGAGCACGCAACATCACACGCAAGCACGCGTCTTTTGTTCTTCCATCTCTGCAAACTGTCCTTTGTGATCAGTTCAATAGTGCTTTTTGACGATTCTCTGTGCGTTTACTTTTCACAAGCTCACTCACAAATTCCTAACCTCGTTGCCAGTTGTTATAGCCCTGATTCCGTGGATATTCCGTAAGCTGATGCACAACAAACAGGAACAGAAACAATAAACATTTACTAGCCAATATCAAGCAAAATAGTGCACACTAAACAACTGTTCAATCCCTATCTTTATATACTTTCGTGAATGTTTACTGTAGATGTTCAGGTTCAGTGCATAGACGTTTCTGCTTGAGGTTTCAAACCATAACATACTGATTTTTCCCAAAAAAGTGCGCCTACTTTTATCATCTAAATTTTATTGGCTGTCGGTCTGATGTGATTATCTAGACATCGTTGTCATTCTCATACGTTCTTTCTTGATTTCATTTCTGATTACGTTGAATATTCCTTTCTCATCAATGGTCAGTTTCTGAATCAATTTTAAGCTCTTTTATTTTCAGTCTGCTTTTAAAATATAAATAGTTTTAAAATGCAATTATTTGATGAATCTTAATTTTAACCAATCAGTTTTTTAAATGAAACCTGAACGTAATGGCGTTTTTCATATTGTATTAAGGAGAATTTTACTTGTGGAACAAAAACATCTGTTTCTATATTTAATTGCAGTTTTATAAATATTTAAATATAGGTAGAGTTGTAGGTTGAAGTCTTATTTGTGCGACAAGCTATAAGATAAAATATTTGTTTTTGACAACACAGTATCTCCAAGCCTTTCATACACAAATTTAGATTTTAAATTTCAACAGAAAAAATCACTTTGCTTAAAATTTGTTATTAATTAAAGTTTATTGACTGCATTTTTATTTGTTAAAACTAAAAAAATATAAGTACATTTAAAAAGCATATAATTTTTAAAAACACAGTGATTAAAAATCATTTGGTTTTCAGAAAACTGACCATTTATAAGAAACCAGTATTTGACAAATAGAATGCATAAGAGCAGCAACGAATGAAAGTTAGATGCGTGCATTAGAGCAGCAACCAATGAAATTTGCTACAAAAGAGTAGACAGAGTTTGTTGGGAAAATCAGTTCCACCCTGAAGAAAGTAGGCATAGAATTATTTATTAAGTTTACTGAAATGTGAGCTGCTGAATATTTTAAATACTCTAAAAGTGAACTTGCAAAATTATCAAGCACTGGTGCACCACATCAATGTTCATCTGCTTTTCTGTCAGAATTTTTAAATTATGCACAACATCTCATGTTCATACCACTGGACAATTAATCTTCAAGTCATCGCTGTGGACGCATATTAGACTAAGACTAAGCTAGGACAAGCAAACTCTGTTTTAGCTGCTATGGAGCAAGAAAATTGCATAGATAGCACTGAAATTCATCATCAGCAGGTACAACTTGGTCAGGACCAACATGGTCAAAACAAATTCTTTAGCATTTATCAAGAAAACATTCAAATATCCAAATGAAAGTTAAGTGCTTTGTCTAGTGCAGGGGCAGCGTCGATGGTTGTTACGGACCCTTTGGAGTTGATGGGACTAACTAAGGGATCGATATAAGCTTAGGGGTTGAATGAGGGTCAATGAAAATTCTGGTCGCCGCCTGAAGCAAACGTAGTACCGTTGTCTGACCCTTGCTGATGCTCAGAAGCTGGCCAGCAGGATCATCTATGCGGAAGAAGATTTCCAGGAGAGACGAGAGCTGCACACCGGCGATACAAAGGCAGAGAAGACTGAGACGGTCCAGTCCATTGACGCCTTGATGTGAAAAATTTCCAGGAAGGTAAAGCAGCTGGAACAAACGTCGGCACTACTCGCAAGGAGAGGAGCCGGATGCTTCAACTGCGGCAGTTTGGGCCACCTCCGACGTGACTGCCCCCAATCACGTGCCTGAACACGACCGGTAGGTGCACAGGGCAGTGGATCAACTAATTGCTGACTCCTGGCCATGACGGAATTGAAAGCAGAATGCTCACCGCTAATGGCGGGTAAGTTAAATGGGTTAAGACGGTAGTTTCCATTGTGTTGAAGTCAACCTGGCGAGAGCCATCAGAGGCCAGTCCTTTAGGATTGCGGAGGGATCCATCCTAATCAGCGATGGGTAAAGGATATGCATCTGTGGCCTGAGGGTGATACCGCTAAGCTGGAATGCTGGAGTAGACGTGGTCTCAGGAGTCGTCGCGTTTAATTGTCTCAGGAATCCTGGCTGTAAATTTTTTTGGCCTATTTGCGATGCTGGTTCACTGGGTAGCTCAGATGATGACGGTCAGCTCCAAGGTCGAGATCAAGCGACTCAAACTCAGACTAAACAGTTTGTAAACTAAACGACTCAGAATCAGTTGCGCATTGGTGACACCAAACTCCTTGGAAGCAGGAACTGAGAAGATCACAGAGGGAGAACCAGACATGGGCAATGGCAATCTGGAAGAGTGGAGAGGCTCCCTGGTAGACAGGGCAGAGTGCTCGCAGCAGGGTAAGCGGACCCTCAGAGGGGTACTCCTGCGGTGCAGGAAGGCCAATTCACGTGGTGAGAGAGATCTTAGACGAATGAATCTTGTCCAATACTACTTCGAAATGGCAGGGACCTGATTAGTAAAACAGCCTCCTCACCGCCTTCCGCAATCACACAAGGCTGTAATGGACCAACTAATTCTTGAGATGTTGCAATCAGGAGTAACTGAACAGACCTCAGGAGTATGGAGCTCGCCGGTAGTCCTGGTACAGAAGAAGGATGTCTCGCACCAGTTTTGCGTCGATAATTGCAAGCTGATTGAATATAGAATACTGCGTATAGATGATACTTTGGACGCACTTCCAAGGCTCAAGTGGTTCAGCACACTCGACCTGGCGTCTGGGTATTGGCAGCTAGAAGTTGTAGAGTGTGATCGTGAAAAGCCCGCGTTTTCATGTCCCTAAAATTTTTTCAGTTCCGCGTCCTGCACTTCGAGACTGGATCGAGAAGAAGACACGGCGACAATGCAAGTAACTGGCACCAGAGGGCAGCCTATGGATGAAGAGTCCATGAGGCCAGCGCGGCATAATAGTCCTGCAGGGGAGGACTATATGTCACTCGTGGGCGATCCCTGACACGGGAGAGAACAGGTTATTCCAGGCTATTTTGAGGCGGAACATCCCGGAGATCCTTACGGCCAAGCACAACCAACAAACTTGGTGGGGGGCAATTTAGCGTGACAAAAACCGTGGTGAAGGTGCGTCAGCCTTTCTTCTGGCCCCAGCAACAGGAGATCGTGGAAGGTTGGTGCTGAGCATGTCAGACGTGCGCCGCTCACGCGGTCCCAACTCAGAAATTTCAAGCCTCCATGCAACTCCAGCTAGTTATTCACTCTTTCCAACGAATGGCTGTGGACTTTGTGCAACCCTTGGAGGAGACACGGAGTGGTAATTGCTACATCCTGATGGTTCTCCAAGTGGCCAGAGGTGTTCTCCTTGCCCAATGCTGAGGCGCGCACGGTGGCAACGGCACTAGTGAACAGCGTTTTCTGCCGCTACAAGATTCCGGGAGGCTTCACTCTGAGGGCCAGAATTTCAAGTCTGTGCTGGTGAAGAAAGTATGCCAATTGTTCTTCATGACCAAAACTCAGGCCACCGCTTATTATCAACAGTTAGGCGGCTTGGTAGTGCAAATGAACCACACTCTGCTGGACATGCTAGCAAAGGTGTCCATCGACCATCCAGTGGACTGGGATGCCTATCTCGGCTTGGTACTGCTGGCTTACCAGAGAAAAATTAATGCACAACCAGAGCCATTCCCAGCCGTGTTGTGTTCAGAAAAAAGTTGGGGTTGCCAGTGGACCTAAATTTAACAAACGGAACGCATTACTGAAAAAGCCAGTAAAATTTAGCTTTGAAAAAACAAATAAAATGAAAGAATGAATAGATAAAACAAATAAAAACAATGATAACCAGTGAAATTTAGTTGCGCACATCAGTTTGATAACCAATGAAATCTGAAACCAGTTAAATTTTGATGCGGCGTGTTCCCGTTAGGGCAAATAAGAGTAAACCATGGTAATAAGTTTACATAAACTTTTGTCCACAAAACATTAAATACTGGAGCTATTTAGTTATATATTAATAGCCAATAAAATTTTGAGCTGTATCAACCAATAAAAAGCACCTGCCTGCGAGCGAATCATATGAAGAGCACTTTAAACCAATCAACGAATAAAACCAAAAAAATAAAAAGATAAATAAAAATTTCTTCGGAATTATATTAAACTTCTCTAAAAATATTATTAAAATAAATTCCACTATTTACTTCTGTCTATTCTAGTAATTTGACATTATTATTAAATGTTTGTTGTACATTTTGATAGTGAAGCTCTTTTATAATCAAAAGCACATTTAAGGTATTTTTTAATGAAATATTAAAAATTACTTTTAAATAAATATATTTATTGTTTAAGAATATTAATTTTGTCGTTTTCTTTATTTTAATAAGAAATATTGAAGTAGTTGCTAATTTTGTCCTGATAATATTTTATATTACTGTAGCATTCGGTAGAATTTATCATTGTGCTGTGAGTGAAAAATTGTGTAAGTTTAGAATAAAAGTTTTTAGTAATATAGAATACTAAACTTTTAATTAAAAATATCATATAAACGTTGATAAATTAGCAACAGTAACGCTTTAAATGGCTTATAACTTTGATTGTTTTTTGGCAATTTCCTTTCACTTATTTCATTCATATGATGAAATTGAGCGTTTTTTTTAACAAATTAAATGTCTATTTTAAATTCTAATTTTGACGTGTATTATTTTTAGCTCTTAATAATGGCATCGTTGTTGCGATTAAATCCAATGGCAGAGTTGGCTCGCGGAAGTGTTGCTTTGCAAGTCAATTTAATGGCTGCTAAAGGCTTACTGGAAATTATGAGAACCAATTTAGGGCCTAAAGGAACAATGAAAATGTTTGTTTGTTTATTTATTTTGAAGGTGTTCATTATTTTAATTTATAGGTTAGTATCAGGCTCTGGTGATATTAAAATTTCAAAAGATGGTAACGTTCTTTTAAACGAAATGGTATTGAATGCAGAAAAGAAGTGGTTTATTATTTTTTTATTTAGTTATTTTTTTCAGCAAATCAAAGTTCCAACAGCGTCGATGATTGCGAAAACCAGCACTGCGCAGAATGACATTACCGGCGACGGCACCACCTCAGTCGTAATGTTGATTGGTGAACTTTTGAAGCAGGCTGAAAATTACATCACAGAAGTATGTTTTATTATAGCTGCTGAAAAGAAATGGTTTTTTTTTTGATAATTTAATTTGCAGGGTGTTCATCCGAGCGTTATTTGTGACGGTTTAGAAATGGGAAAAAATCGTTGCCTTAAAGTAATTTTCATTTTTAATTCAATTTTACATTCCAGTTTGACAAGCGCGCTTGTTTAGCTGTTGGAGGAAATGAAAGTTTGTTTACCATTGGATAAAGATTTGCTTTTGAAAGTTGCCGGAACTGCGCTTCGAACAAAAGTTGCTCCTGAATTGGCTGATCATTTAACAGAAGTATTTGAAATTTTAATGCAATATTTTTCATTTATTGTTTAATTTTTATTCGAATATTCATTGATTGGTTTGTTTGTTTTTTTCTTTTTCTTTTACTGATGATGATGAATTTAAATTTTAGATTGTCGTCGATGCTGTGTTGACGATTAGAAGGCTTGACAGACCGATTGATTTGTTGATGGTCGAAGTTATGACAATGCAGCATTGCACAGAGATGGATACAAAGTTGATTCGTGGTTTAGTTTTGGATCACGGTGTGCGTCATCCTGACATGAAGAAATTGGTTCGCAACGCTTACATCTTAGCTTGCAATGTTTCGCTGGAATTTGAAAAACCGTAAGGCTTCTCTTTTTCTCTTAAATTACAGTATATAATGAATTTTATTTTTTGTTCTTCAGAGAAGTGAACGTCAAAGCACTTTATAAGAATGCCGAGGAGAGAGAGAAACTGTTGGCCAGTGAAAGAGAATTTATAATAAAGCGCGTGCAAAAGATTATCGACTTGAAACGTAAAGTCTGCGATTTGGAAACCTTGAATGATAACGTTGAACGTAACTTTGTTGTGATTAATCAAAAAGTACCCATTACTTGCCAATAGAAAGTAACTGACTGTTTCTGAATGGTGGTTCTTTGTTTGCTTTCAGGGAATTGATCCCATTTCGTTAGACCTTTTTGCCAAGGCAGGTATTCCTGCACTGAGACGCGCCAAAAGGCGTAACATGGAGCGATTGATGCTTGCCTGCGGTTGTAAGCCGGTCAATTCTGTCGAAAATCTTACTGAGGATGTACTTGGCAAAGCTGGATTGGTTCACGAAGTTACATTGGTATATTTGTAAAAATTTTTTATTTCTTGTCCGATTGAGCAGCTAACAATTATTTTGAAGGGCGAAGACAAGTACACTTTTGTTGAAGAAGTTGAAAATCCCAAATCTGTGACAATTTTGATCAAAGGTCCAAGCAAGCATGCTATAAATCAAGTTAAAGATGCCGTGGATGATGGTCTACAATCAGTGAAGAACACTTTTGAGGATGGTAAAAGGATGACTGTACATCAAGACTGACCACAGTTGCTTGTAAGCTGAATGAACAATTTTTGAACAGGATGCGTTATTCCTGGAGCTGGCGCTTTCGAAGTTGCTGCGTACTGTGATCTCATGACGTTGAAAGAAACAGTCGACGGTCGTGTGAAAATGGGCATACAAGCTTTTGCAGATGCGCTGATGATTATTGTAAAATCGCTGGCACAGAATGCCGGATTTCATCCTGTGGAAAGTTGCATTAAATTGCAGGATGAACACAAAAAACATCACAGGTGGCTTGGATTGAATTTGTACACAGGTGAGTGAATTAATTGTAATTGGTATTTGCATTTCTTTTGTTGTTTTGTTTTCTGGATGCAGAAGTGGAAAATTTTTCGCATTTATGTGTTAAAGTTTTGCTACGAATTTAGGCGATGTATTGCTACCAGTTGAAGAAGGCGTTTTTGATAATTATTGCGTCAAGAAGAGTATATTAAATTCGAGGTAAATTGAACTTCTTTTTTGGTTTAATTATTCGTTGTTAAAAATGTTAACTATATAATTTTGTCAGTGTAAAATTCAAAGTGAATTGATTATTTATTACACAATTTTAAAAGAATTTCAATAATTATTATTTTCAAAATTTTCATCATTGTTATTATTGATTAATAAAGATGTTCGTTTATTTTTTTTTTGTTTTTAGTGTAGCCACAGCGAGTAATTTGTTAATGGTGGATGAAATAATTCGTGGCGGAATGTCAACAAAAGGAACTTAATTATATCCTCAACGTTAATCGGCAGTACTTATTGCAATTCCGATTGCGAAATTGAAATGAATAAAAGGAATGAAGGTGATGGCGAGTTTTAACGTTCTTTTTTTTGGTGAAAGGGGAAAAATGGTTAATAGTAATAATAATAATAATAATAATATGATGATGATGATGATGATGATGATGATGAATAGCTAACAAAGTGAACATGTAACAAACGTAAAAATAGATTTTGAAACAAAAGTGGTCTGTTTTGCATGACGACATCAGCAAGGTCTGTACTGAACTTTCCGCCCTGAACAGAGTTTTACATTTGTACAATTGCGTCGGCTTCTGGAACGAAAGCGTTGTCCATCTTTTACAAATTGACACGATGACCAAGATGTCCACTGGTCAGCGGATTGTTTTTTGATAAGCTGCAACGTTTTGTTGTTGAAAGCAAGGCCAGACGAGTCGTTCATGCCTGAAGACAAAAGAGGAAATATAGTTGAGTTGAATTGCAAAAGTGGAAAAGCGGAAAATTAACGGATATCGTGTCTTGATGTACTGCTGCGGCATCCATTTTCAAAATAATAGCTGCCTCGACATTCTGTCAAAGCTGACGGCTGGTCAACTGCTGTTACTGCTTTCAAAAAGCATCGTTTCTTCAGTTTGTCAAAAACAGCTGCCTGCAATTTTGAACAAGCAAAGTTGAGAGAAAGAGCTTGTTTGTTTATTTGTTTACTTTGCATTGGTTGTTTGCAACGCAGTCGTTTGCACATTGTTCTAAAGATTTCGTCTTGGTTGTCAGTATGGTTGGTGTGTCCAGTGTATGATCGTGAAACGTGTAAAAAAATTGCTCCGAACAAGAATTGGCTATTTCTGCAACAACGACAAACAAGGAAATGCTCTTTCACATCACCATCAGATGTTTGGTGGAAATTTTTTTTTACCTGCACAAAGATGGAATTTTTCAAAATACACGGCATCTTCGTAGTATGATAAGCGGCATTTGCCGGTCGGAATTGCCTGATTTGAAGTCAAAATGCAAACTTTATCCGGTAACAGGGTTGTAAAACTTTGGCACGATTCCTGAAAGAGATCAATTTATTTTTAAAATGCATATATTATAGCTTGATGATAAAATCATATATTCAGCTTCGATTGAAAAAGTCAAATTTTCAAATTTACAATGTTAATTTCAAGAATAAAATATGAGTTGGTAATGAAATGAAATGAAATGAAATGAAAAAAAATAATTTTAAACTGTCCATTTAATTTTGTGCATATTTCTTAAATTTCAGCATTTAAATAATTTGAAGGTTGAAATATTTTTTTTGGAAACATTATTATTATTATTATTATTACTTTACCTGTTTTGTACATTTTGCTATGCAAGTGTTTTCATCTCCAATTTCTGTGACCATCTCCGTATCACTGTCTGGCTCAGCATCCAATTCCGACTTGGCCACTACGAAATAATTTACCAAACATTTTTCATTGCTTTTCCGTTCTGGTTGTAATTGTGGAATGACAGCACTCGACGGCGGAGGAAACAATAAATTCAACTGCCCACTTGATGGCGGTGGAAATACTATAATATTAAAAATGATTTTCAAGTATATATATATATATATATATATTTGTGAAAAAAAATACTGCATACTTCCACCGCACAAATTTGAATTGTATTCATAATATTCCGTTCCGTAGCGGTTCATCAACAGGGTCGGATGTTGCCGAGCAGTCGTGCTAAACAAATAACACGAGCTTGTTCTTGCATCCCACAAAATTGACTGACATGCTGACTTTAAGAAGACAAATAAAAAAAAATATATATATATTTATTTATAATTATGATAATTTGTTGATAAAATTAAAGTGAAAACTGCTCACAGAACCATCATTTTTTCTACCACTTCGGCATGCTTGCAGACATTCACTCTGCGTGCTGTAGCGCATCACACTGGTTGGTTGTATTAAATTTGGTTTCATCGATGAAAAACACTGCGTGAATTCTGAAATGCAAAATTATGCATAATGAAAATTTTTTTAATAATCTCTCACGTGAGTTGTAGCCCAAGGCTAACGTGAAGAAGGCGAAGAAGAGAAGCAGCTCTTTGCGGACCATTGTTGATTGATTTCAAATTTGAAAATGATTTTTCTCCAATGCCGGCCGGTTGCAAGTGTTGTAAATGACATTGCTGGGGTCAACATGTTGACCAAAAATTTAGCGGCCAGTAGTGCAAAAAACGGTGCCAGTTGGCCAAAAGTGACCACATTTTAATTAACTGGGTCGGCGGCATTGGGACAACTCCACATCCACCATCTAGGACAGTATACCCTTTCGAAAAGAAGGACGGGATGGATGCATGTATTACGTGGATGCAATTCAATTTTTCACATTTATCAATACATGTATTATTTATTCTATAACAATCTGTAATGTATTATTAATTGTTGACAACAATGAAAATTTTAATGTTAAGTTTTGTTTTTCAACTGATCCGGGTCATCAACATCATTATGCAGAAAATTTTACACCTGGATTTTACAATTATTATCAAAATACAAGTGATATGTTTTTTTTTTAAAAAAACCAACAGTGACACTGGTAATAATTGCAGCATATACTGCATTGACAATTCTCTACACTAGCATATCTACTTGCATTCTGTAACTTGCTTATCGTATATTTATTTCTTAATGCATTCAAGCCTGAAGTGTCACAATTTTTACACTAAACTTTTGTGCTTTATTCCATTTGAAAAGCTACATAAATATTACAGTAGAAATTGTGCATTTTTTGAAGCTCTTTCATTGAAAAATTTTTATTCACTATAACACACAGTAAAAATATCTTATCAAAATAAAAGATAATTATTACAGTATTTTCTAAAAAACAAGTATCATTTTTTAAGCGAACGCTTCTTCTTTTTCCTAGTTTTCCTTATCGTACGGCGACCTGTTTCAAGTGATGTACGGTTGTTAAGCTTGGCTTCAGATGATTCACCTTTAGCAGAGTTTGCGCTTTCTTCTTCATTAACTTCCGGTAAAACGTCTTTCTAAACAGTCATCATTCATTCATACAAACAAATGCACAGAAATGCATATCAACAATAATTATTACATTTGCATCGTGCTTTAAATGTTTCGGAATTGTACAAATTCCTTGAACACCATCACGAGCCATCTCACGACAAAGATACAACAACTGTGCTTTGCAATTCTCGGGATCAGTAACCGTCTTGGCCTGAAAATTAAATGAAAATATGTAAATTATAAAAAAAATATTGATGCATCTGAAATGGGATAGTGAGTACTTCAATTTCCAGCTTTCGAGCACGGTTCAATTCTTCCATTTCATGAATAAAACGAACCACCTCATCGGTCCATTGATTACGCTGTTCATTGTAAACGGCGAAATCGCTGTTCCATTCAGCAAATTGTCGATTTTTCTTCTCCATCAGAGGACGATCAGGAAAATTCATCTCGGCAGCTAATTCACCTTCAAAAACTTTAAACTCTTTCGAAGTCCACTGTTCACCAACTTTTCTGCACATCACCCATTGCGGATCATCGTCCAAATTGCTGTTCGCAATAAAATAGCATTTCTTTTTCTCATACATCTCAAGTAAATAATTTTTCAACTTACCTGATTGTTTCATGTACATTTTCATCACTAAGATCTTGAAAAATACAAAAATATTATGTAAGAGAAAATTCAATCAATTAAAACAATTTACCATTCTCTTCCGATGATGTGCTGTCATCAGATTTTGAAGAATCACCAGTTTCTCCTAAAAGTAGAATATTATTTCAAAAAATTAATAAAATACAATCGCCTTACAAATCAACGTTCATAATAATTGACAAAAACTAAACAATTCACCTTCAATATAATCTTCGTCTTCTTCGTCATCGTCCATCATGCATAAGCTTCGGCAAAGCTCTGCATAGTTGACTCGCTTAACATTACGTATTCGATAGCTCATTTTTCCTGAAAAGACAAACATCAATAAAAATATAAAAATCTTGCATAAAACTCAAAAAAATTTTCAGAAAATAACTGCTACGGTCAACATCAACATATTATGGTCAGCTGATTTATCAGATCTTTTTCTGGTGAAATAAAACGATAAGGCAGTTTTTTTTACAAAAACCACATTAAGAAAATATAAATTTGATAGAAACATAAAACGGAGAAAACTTTAAAAAATAATTACTAATGCTGTCAATTACAAAAGCTCTTCGATACAGATATATCATAGCACGCTCAGAGTTTACTTCGAAAAAAATATATATAAATCATTTTAAAAATTTAGCTATACAACAAATAGAAAGCATTGAAATGAACCGAAAAATCAATATTACAATGATTAATAATACAAGGGCTAAATAAGTTTGCAAGAATTAACAAAAACATACGCATGTACTGTATAAAAAAATGATATTTAAGTCAGTTTAAAAGAATTGGTAATAAATTTGAATTAAAAGTTTTGTTGAAAAAAATTTAAAGTCAAAATTAAGTATTCAGATAAGAATAATGAAAATAATTTTAAAAAATTTATTATTTTTTGTTCATATTTGCTGAAATAACTTTATAAGTTTCAAAAATTTTATTTAGCATGATATAGCATTTAGACAAATATTATCATAATATTACTATTTTAATATTTTAAAATAAGATATTAAGTGTTAAAAAATTATAAAAATCAGTTGTATCAATAATATCATTAAATTTTATTTCCTGGAAAGTGGAATGAAGATTATTATCCTTGTAATAGCTTTTGTAGTATAACTTTGAAATGAGCATTTAGTTTGAACATTTTTATTCAAATAAATATTACTGTTCATCAAAAAATATCACTTGTGAAATGTTTTTTTAGTCTTTAAAAACCTGTACATGTACCAGCTACATGTTATATCACATTTTGCTAGTGTTATTATTTCTGCTTATTTGCCATCTTATTTTAACATAGCTTTTCCAAAGTATAGTGTATTTTTTGCAAACAACAACACAATTTATTTTGAAGCTTACATTATCACGTAATGCATTTTGCTGTCACAGTATATTCAATGTGTGATATTGATATTCAAACATTTTGAACAAAATTGAAAAAAGAAAACAAGAAAAAATTCACAACAAAAGTCATGTAACAATGTTACATTTTGTTTACATAAGCTGGAAGCGTGAAGATTTATTTCAAAAAAGTTAACATTCTTACACACAAAGTGAAACCAGAATCTGTCATTTGAAAAGCGTCAGATCGTCAAAGCAGAAGAGAATGAAAAAAATTTTTTATCTATAAGCAGCTTAACTTGAACTTGAAATAAAACGTACATATTTGTGCGCGTAAATTGGTTTTAATGTGACTATTGAATGGTAAAATAGTACAGATTTTATTAATTTGTAATTTTGAAATAAAATAAAATTACCCGCCAAATAAATTTAAACAGTTTACTTACTGTATTTTGCTAAAAAATGCAAAGAAAAACAATCATATAAAAAGTGCATTGAATAAGAAGAAAATGAAAAAAAACAGTTGTTGATAATAATTATATACATTGTTCTGAGATGAAGAATGTAAGTGCAATGTTTTAATAAATAAAACAACAGATGTATTGACAGTGATTTAGCCGTATTGAACTGTTGAAATATTCATACTGGAAAAAATAGTAGAATATTTATTATTAAAATTTGAATAAATTGAATTATTTTTGAAAAAAAAACACAATATTTTGAATTCAATGCAACTTTCCCAATTACTAAATGCAATTTTATTTTCAAAAAATCAATAAAACACATCACAACTTTCTACAGCATGGTTGTATTGGTGAACTTGATTTTCAAATTGACAAACAGGTTACTGTATGGACGTACCCCAGTGACGTTTTTGACGCGTTTCGCGTGAACGAAGAAGCTAACGCAATCTCGTCACGATGATGTCACAAGACTTGTCGCTGTGACGAATGGCTACTGACGAAGGTTCGTCGCTCAATAGGCCTTACAACTTGGGCCCACCGAACAGTTTCGTCGCGCCACCGACGGACTTGCCCTCGTCGGCACCGACCATTGGTCTTCTTCAAATACCCGTTGTTCAGCCGACGTTTATCAATTTTAGCAATAATTGCGTAAGTTGAAGTAGTGCTTGCGTCTGTGTGTCTGTGTGAATATTTCAATTTGTCTGTTGGCCAGGGTTTAATGGGATTCGTTTTTTTCTGTCATGCTATGTTCACCATGCCTTGTGTGCTATCATTATTCGTTTGTTCAACATTTTCCATGTTTAAAATGATTTTTTAAAAAAAATACTTTTCTATTTTTACATACAAATATTATTATTTAGTATTCTTATTCTTTTCTTCTTTTTATCAATTTTCATCCGCATATTTTGATCATTGTGTGTCTCTTGAACAATAATTGTGAGTGTTGTTTACTTGAATGTCTCTCTCTCTCTCTCTGTGTGTGTGTGTATGGTGTTCTTTTTTCAGAATAAGTACTTAAATTTATTGCTTATAACTCTTATGAATCTGTCCGTCCTTGAACGATTTAATAATATATGAAATTTTTCTCAATAATTTTTACAAATTCATTTCTATTATTTTACAATTTTCCTGTTGCTGTTTATTTCTTGTTTTTAAGTTCTGTAATATTTGTTTTCTCTTTTCACTGTGCCTTCACTTGTAACATTTGTTGCCTGTTGCTTATCTGTTTCAAAATCGTGTTCAAGCAATGATATTTTCTTAGGATAATTTTTTATTTTCAATATTTTGTGGTAAAGCATCGATGGATAGATAGCGTGTGCGTTGCACATTGCGGTTGTAATTGTTGTTCAACCATTTTGCAGCATTGCCAATTTTTTTTTCTCTCCTTCTATACTATGTGTAAACAAAAATTGTACAGCACTGCAAAACAGACTGTATGTCATTCTTTAATTAATTGCGTCATCATTTGCACGCTGCTATGTAAATGTCGTATTTTAGATTTAGAATTTTCCGCGTTGCGTTTTGCACAAGCTGCAAAAGTTTTGCCAGGGCGTTGTTGTTTGCGCAGCCGGGCTGCCGAACGTTACGACTTGCACATGCTATATAGTTGCTTTGCTCGGCAGCGTCAATATTTCTTTCATTCGAATTTCAGAAATTTTATTTGTTTAATTCACGGAAACAAAGCCTTACTGCTTTCTTATTATTTTTCATTTTTCGGTAAAATTATGAAATTTTATTTGATTTTTTATTTCTGTTTAAATTTACCAACTTATACAATGGCAAGATTTTGTTATTGATCACTGCCCAGACGGCAGCAATGATTAGTATTTTCAGTATAATTTGAAGTAAATGAAAAATTTCCAGATTAATTAATTGATTAATTGCAAAGCTAGAAATGTTTTTATTTTTATTTTTTTGATTGAAGTATAATAGCAGAATCATAGGAAATTTTTATAAGAAGAGTGTAATCATGATAGGTTTTGTGTAATAATATTGAAATTTCAACTTGCTGCAAACTGCGCATTATGTTGTTTTTGTCATGTTGTTTATTTGAGCATGTTTGATGATCTATTTCAACGTTTCACATGTTGAACATTGTTCAATGTTGTTTACGCAGTGAAATGAAAAAGAATTGATAAGTGTTTAGCCATTGTTTTATTCATTAGTGTTCTTTTATTGCATTGTTGTGTTACATTTGCATATTTTACTTTATTGATGATCAAGAACATTTATTGATATTTTTATTCTTATTTCTTGTTTATTATATTATAGTTTGAAAGAGCAATATTTGTCAAACTATTGTAAGAAGTGGTTTTATGTTTTAATTGTCGGCAAAAATAGTTGCTTTGTTATATTTTCAAAGATGTCATTAGACTGTTATTATTATTATTTTAATTATTGTCATTGTTTCAATTTTAGCAGTTATTTTAAAAAGTAAAACAAGTATATATATATATACATAGATATATTGTACAATTTTAAATGAATTTTAGAAATTTTAACCCAGTTTTAGTTGAACATTTGTAACAGATGAATAAGTGATGCTAAAAATGATTTTTCCTTTTAATAATTTCGTTTAATTAATCTGTTAGGGAAAGCTTTTATTAAAACACGTAAATTGATTTTTAACAATTGTCGTTGAATGTTGAAAAGGATGCAAGCACGGGAAGTGGAATTATTAAACGACTCTGGGTATTATTTGTTAATCTGCTACGACTAATACTACTACTACTACTGATGCTGCTGCTGCTGCTGCTGCTATTGCTGCTGTTGCTACTACTACACTGCACCCAGTGTGTATGCTCTGTTCTCTACTTTAGCTTTCTCAGTCTCTTTTGCAACAAAGTTGGAAATTTAATTTTATTTATTCTTAAAATAGCTCTTTGATGATAGCTTTGCATTGTTTGTGAACAAACGGCAGGCAGTGTTATTTATTTTGCTGAGAAGAATTCAGTGTTCAGCTTTTGGTCGTTTTCGTGCTCATCATTAGAGCAATAATTTTAGCATGTGAAATAGTGATTTCGATCTTTTGCGATCCGTTTGCATAAATTTGCAAAGAAATATGCTGAATAACAGAGAAAGAAAAAAATCCAAGAAAAGAAATATAGCGAACATGTGGCAGCTTATTATGCACTGGCATGTTGATTTATCAATGAATAAGAGAAAGAATATTAATTATTGAGATTCAGAGAGTTGCAGAAAAAAAAGTAATGTCAAAAATGTAAAACAATTTTTATCGATTAAATAAATAACTATATATATTTATCTAAAAAAAAATAGATTTTTTGAATATTTATCTCGTGAAATTTCAAAAGTGTTCATGTGATTTCAGAGAAGAGAAATTTAATTTTGCAACAATACAGACTTTGTTTATTGTTCCTCTTAATTGAAAAGACAGAAGGGGGGATGTTTTATTTAAATTTTACATTCTGTTGAGATGTTCCTTTTTTTCTTTTCTTTCTTTTTTTTTTGCATAACATCCCACGTGATGTGAAGCAACTATTTGGAATTGGTTGTGTTTATCTTTTGTATTAAATACATTGCTTTTTTTGTTTGTTTTTGAAAAGTGAAATAAATAAATACTGATTGTTGTCGATTTTTGTTTTGTCATTTCAATTTGAACAACTTTGAATTGTTGGTTTAGTGTTGTATTGTCATACTTTGTATTAGCGTGGTTTGAATTTAGATTTGTGTATTAATTTATGAAAATTTGTTGTACTTTGATTTGTTTAAGAAGAAAAAGTAAATTTTTCCATAAATTCAATGCAATGAATGTGTTGTAATAATGTTGTCTGCTTGTTTTATGAGGAGATAATTAGCGAGTGATATTGTCGCCAGTTCAAGTTTCACATATTTTTGTCGTTCCGGCGCTTGTCATTGTTTAAAATAATGCTATCTCTGTTATCACTGGTGTCATGTAGTGGGTGTGAACATTTGTAATTGTTTACAGTGAACAATTCTGTTGTGTGGGTGCAATTGAAACTTTCCAAATTTTAATCATCATAATCATAATTGAGTCAAGTTTTAAAATAACGCATTTGCATGCCTTTGTTTATTCATCATTTTTTTAATATTCAGAAATTTGAAATTTTCTTTTTATTATTATTTTTTTTTTATGAATGAAATTTTGACTTTTACTGAAAAGTGAAAAGTATGTTTATGTTTTAAAATTGCTTTATTTTGATAATTATTTGAATTTCATTTTTGACAGTTATTTTTTTTATTTATATTTTACTACAACACTACTGGCATGTTTGATGATTTTTTTCTGGTTTGTTTCTAGTTTACCTGAATTATTTTTATTTTCAAATTGAAAAATGATTTACATTATTTATTTTATACTAAATGCGCATGTTTTGTTCAAGTACATACATGCCTGTTATAATGAAGTTGTATTTTTGTATAATGCTTAAAAAAGATGGTTATGAGAATCAGTCACTGAACACCATTTTGAAGTTGATTACTTTATTAAAGATAATTATTCATTTATATACGGATGAAAATTTCAATAACAATATGATAATTAATTTTATTTAACTGTTCAATGATAATGTTCAATATATGAGCAGATGGCACTCCTCTAGCAGAGAGAGGTTACCTTTTCACATTGTAATATGTTAATCTGTGTTTTATTTTTTTTGATTATTATTATCATTTTTTAATTTCAAGTTCACGTTGGATGAAAGCTGGAATTTTGTGGAAAATTGTTTGAGAACAAAGTATGTGCAACTTCTTTTTTAGCTTATGCCTGGGCGCAGTTTGGTTTCGTCCTCTAATGATCTGATGACCATTGGATCGACACAGTGGTTGCCTTCGACCGGCGGTCGTCAGTTCAATTATCTTACTCAAGATCCGTGCACTAATTCAGTTGAGATGCATTTAATTATTTTATAAAGAAAAGCAAAATAAACAATATTTATTTAAATTACGGTTGAAAAATTACGGTTTTAAAATTTTAATTTGTTAATTAATTTTTAATAATATTTTTTTTGTTTGTTTTGTTTTTTTTGAATGACGGTTTATTGGGTATGTATTCTTTAAAGAAATTCAAGGATAGAAAAGTTGTAGAAAATGCTTTTGATATGTAACATGGATTGTGTAAATTAGCGTTGATTATCGCATCAAATTGAGCTAATTATTATTATTATTATTATTATTATTACTGTTGTTGTTATTGTTCAAATAATTAAATCGTTCAATTATTAATAATAATAATGTCAGCCAACTGCATAAACATTGACATCTTTTTGTCTTCCCAGTTTGCTTATTTTTGATAATGGATTTATTAATATCATTGTTGTTGATGTTGTTGAGAAGCTTATAATTATTGTATTTTTGTCCACTTGAATCTCTCATTGTCCGTTTGAGAAAAGCAAGTTTTACTGGTTCTGAAAATAATCGCCTGTATTTATCTGATTGTTGTTTGTTGCGTAATTGCACAAATACATTCTCAAAGCGACAGCTATAATAAACATTCCAAGATTGATTAATTCAATCAATCGGATGATAGATGAATAAATATTTCCTCTACTGAATAGATGTTCAGATCAGTTGAACTTCTATGCTGATGCTATTTATTATTATTTGAATTTATATGCAATGAATTAAGTGTTGCGTCTACTATTTATTGTCATTACACATGCATGCAGGCAGGTAATAATAATAATAATTTGAATTTTTCTTTTCCGCAGAAGTAATTTTTTACAAACTTAAAAGTTTGGCAGATTTGGGGTTTTTTTTAAATGTTTTCCTACAATTTCAGATGTGAGATTTGTTTGTTTTTTTTCCTTCACCATATTTATTTATTCTATATAAAATGTTGCATATTATGATTAATTTTTCAAAAATTCATAATTTGCAACATTTCAACTTATTCTAGCACTAGTTATGTCATAAATAACGATTGGATTGGGAAGTGTTTTTATTTATTCATTAAAAAATTTTTTTTCCTATTCAGAAATGTTTGCGGTTGCATGATTTGGGTTTTATGAAAATGTGCAGTTGTTGTCGTTGTTGTTGTTTGCTATTTGCTTGCTTTTGCTGAATTGCTTTTTATTTTATATATCCCCTTTTATATGTATTATTAAATATTAGTTTAAATTGTTGAAATATTATTCTTCTAAGTTAATTAAAGTTTCTGATAGATAAAATAATTTAGAGGTCGAATTATTTTTTTTCTTTTTTCAAAATGAATTTTCGTTTAGGAAGAGCCGATTAGTGAAGAAGAAGCTAAACGAAGAAGAGAATTACTTGCCCGAAGACCATCTTATCGGTAAAATATGATTGTTAATTAATTAATTTATTTATTTATTTGCACTTTTCAGAAAAATATTGAACGATCTCTCCGGGTATGAATTGGAAATTAAGCCTAAACTGGATACATGTACTCCAGAACAGCCAGGTGATGCACTCGGTGTTGTCAATAGTTCCGGTCCAACGGCTGTGCATAGTTCAGTCATTCTTCCATCATCAATGCCCGATGGAATTGCTGATACCACACGTGAGTGGAATTCGTTTTTTTTTCTCTTTCTTTTATATTATTTTATATTTCTTTGACCAAATTATACCATTAAGAAAATGAAATGCTTTCGCTTCTTTTCCACTTTAAAATATGCAGGCAGCACTTTAAAATTTTATATTAAATTTCAAATTTTGTGTTTTTCTTTTTTTAATTTTTGAATACAGTTTATTATTATTATTATTATTATTACTACATTTTCATGCTGGGTTTGTGTTATTCTTCTTCACTTTTATGCACAATATTTACGACAAATTTTTTTTTGTTCAACATGAGTTTTTTTTATTTCATTTAAAAATAATCACCACTGACGTCGTCGATTTTTCATGTGCTTAAATAATAGAATATTAAAAGTAATTTATCATTGCTCAGAGGAAAGTTTTAAAATATCCCATCTTTTTCATTCATTCATTCATTCATTCAAAAGAGTATCATTTTATGAATGAATGATTTTCAAGCTATGAGAACTATTTATTTATTTATTTATTTCAGCTTCATTGGAAAAAACTTTTTTTTAAGAATTTTCACACATAAATTTTTCAATATATGCGCTTATTATGCTTGTATTTTTGTTTAACCTACCTCATTTATTTGTCTGGCATTGTTATTTTTTATTGTGATCGTTGATAAATTTGGGTATCGAATGACGACGGTACATGATGATGATGATGATGATGATGATGATTTTGATGTTGATGATGCGCAGTGGCAGCAGCAGTAAAATATATAAAAGAGTCATGTTTTTTTTATTGGAATTGAATGATTTGATGAACGTGCCTTTGTTTGGTGATCTCAACAAGTTAAATTATTTTTCAAAATTAATTATTGGACAATGCGCTTTATTATTTTTTTCTTATTCATCAAGTTTATATTTTTGCTGTTACTATTTATTATTGTTAGTAGTAGTAAATATTTTACTGGTTGAATGGAAATTTAATAATTTATATAAAAAGTTGTTTCAATTTTAAGTGCTTAATTTTCAGTTGTTGGTCATTTTTATATTGAATTTCAATGAACAATGTTATATTATATATATATGTATGTGTAAAAGCTATATGTATATATATAATTTGATGTTATTGATTTTTCCATATCTTAGAAGCAAAGATGAAGTTCGTAAAGTTTTTTTTTATTCTTTCTTTTCAAAATCTACTTTCTTTGAATTTTTAAAAAATAGAACTTGTAATTGTTATTAATTAATTAATCTACGGTTGAAATTGTTCTACGGTGAAGAAACAATTTGTTGTTTTCTAAATGAAGAAAGCAAGAAAAAAATTCAAGGATCAAATTACAACAAATTTAAGGGCGACATTTTCCTATATTTTGCATGTTATATTGGTCGGCGTAGCTAAATTTGATAGTTTGTTTGTTTTTTTTTGAAGATAAATAATTTGCATAATTTTTTCTCCAGTTGAAAAACAGTAAGCGAAACGGTAAGAAATGTTCAATAATGATGTGCAGAAATTGTTGAAAATAAGTTTCAATTTAGAGTTGTTTTCTTTTATTTGAAATTAGAGAGAGAGAGAGAGAGAAGCAATGATGCCAAATCAATTTTCCAATTTTATACGTTATGAAAAAAAAGTATGTAGATTTTTTTTTATTTTTTTTTTACTTTACAACAGTGATAATTCTATTTTGTATTATTATAATGATGTTGTTGTTGTAGAAGAATAAGAAATTTTTTTTCATCTTCTTTTAAGCAGTTCATGCCGTAGTTATAAAATATAATAATAATAATAATAATAAATATGAAAAAAAAAGGTAGAATTGTTTGATGACGATAGTTGCCCTAGTGAATTGAATGAATGAATGAATGACATGTTTGTAATTGCGACACGCGTTATCATTTTTGAAAAGTTAATATCGTCGCAATTGACCAATTGTGAATGATTATTGATAATAATTGCTTTGGCAAAGTTGAAATGCTCGCATAAAAAAATGGTGGTGCGCGCGCACAAATGAAACTTTTCACGTTTAGGAAAAGTTGGATAATAATGAGATTAAACAAAAAAATGTATAAAAATAAAACTATGAAAAAAAAGTTGCATCGATTTCGCACGACCCGCTTGATGACGTAGGACGCGCTCTAATTGGCCGCTTGATGACGTAAATTTGGTTTCAGCCAGCTTTGCGGCATATTGACGGCGACGTGCCTGCCATTTTGGCTATTTTTGATCAATTCATGAAAAAGCAGCGTCGTTCCACTGCTGCTGCTGCTGCTGCTGCTGCTGCTACTGCTTTACGCTTAGCAGATCTGCTAGTGGGAAACGGTTCTCTTGATTCAGGTGCTTTTTTATTTTTAAAATTTATTCAAAATAATAATTATCAATTTTTATTTATTTATATTATTTAGTTTATTTATTTATTCATTTATATTGTTGTATTGTGTTATTATCAATAGTTTTTTTATTTGTGAATTTTTTAAGAAAACTTTTCAATTAATTTAAATAAATAAATATATATATTTTTAATTTAAATTTGAAAAATTATCACAGAAATCAACGATTGTGATTTTTCTTTCGTTTTCATTGATGACATTGGTCGACCTTTATTTTTCTTTTTATTCCACTGTACGAGCAAGAAGGAAACAAAACAAAACAACAAAACAAAAAAAAATTCTTGCGTGCATGTGTATTCTTTTTGTTTCGGGTGTTGGGTTTACTTATTAATAATAAATATTGTTATTATAATTTTTTGACGTCAGCATAATAATATTAAAATAATGATAAGCCGATTTGTCTGTCGTAGTTGACTAAATGACGGTGAGTGACGTTTGATTTTTTCCAAGAATGAAAAAGGAAAAATACTGTAAAAGAATTATAAAGCTGAAAATAAAAATTCACTTATTATACTCGTTTCGAGAAAAGTGAAATTTAATATTTTGATATGACTGTTTTTCTTCAATGCAACTGGTGCTTTGTAATTAGTATTTTTTTTTCTTTACCGATGCGTGCGTGGTCGTTATTGCGTAATAAAAGACAAATGGCTATTTGTATGTATGTATTTATTGGAATACTTTCTTTGTTTTCTTTCATTTTTTTTGTTGTACTTGAAAAGCGCTAAGTTATCATCATTATTATCATCAATATTAATATTATTATTGGCATTGGCAATTTTGTTCAGTGCTGCGAACGAACATTGTTTGCTGTTGAAGCTTGGCATATTCTTTTTTTTCTCTCATCATGTTGTACAACTTGTGTATGTCTTTTTGAATTTTAATATGATCTGATCTACTATTATTTACTGTTTTTGTACTTATTCAATTTCATGGTTTTGTTTATTTATATATACGGTATTGAATGCAAATGCTGGATCAAATATCACTGCTATCAATTTTGTTGTTTGTTGTTGTTGTTTTTCTTCTATTGTGATAAATCTTCGTTTCTATTTGTTCTCTCTCTTTCTTTCGTGATCATATTCAAAAATTATCAGTGAATTAAAAAAGGAAAAGTATATATTTACAAAAAAATTATTATTATAATCATATCATTTTTGTTTATTATTCATTTTAATGTTTTTTATTAATAAAAAAAATTTTTTTTCTACTCTCCACCTCAAAATCTTTTCATCAGGATTGTTTTTTTTTGAAAATTTGTGACGTAATGAAAGTGAGCTTGTTTTTCTGGCGCAAGTGATCATCATCTGGTGTAAAAGTTTTTATTTTATTATATTCTATGTGATGATGATGATGATGTTTTTTCATCATTTTTTTCCTCTGATGTGAGCTTATGAGAGTGTTTCAAGCAAGCTCACACGTTTCTGTCAATCTCTCTCTGGTCACGTCACGTCACATATCTTGAAAAATTCCAGCGTTATTAACTAACTCAGTCTGCTGTTATTATTATTATTATTATTATTATTATTAAGAAGTAAGAGTAAAATAATAATTGTATAGTTGATTTTGTGTTGAAAGGATTTATGAAAATTTCTTGTTTATTTATTTTTCTCTGTTGAATTGCTTTTTTTTCATTGAAATGTAAATATCGAATCATATTTTTGGAGAAAAACCTTGTCTGTCTTTGTTGCCTCTCTCTCTCTCTGTTGTAATAGCGATGATGTTTTTATAAGCAATATTTTTTCTTAAAATGTTGACAGTTATTTGCACATAATGTCTGCATTGTCAACATTGAATAATAAAATTCAATTACAATTTATATTTGCATACTTTATTATACGATTGAATGAATGAAAATTTGCTTTTTGATTCTTGTAGAATTTTAAATTGGATTGATTGATTGATTGATTGGTTGATTGATTGATCATAAAACTTGATCTTTTGAAAGTTAAACTTTTGTTGTTGTTGACGTGTTGTTTTATTTTTTTGAATTTTTAATGTGAAAATTCATTCAATTAATTAATTATTTTTAAAAGTAATGAATTGATGAATTTGAAAAAAAACGTGAAATGTTTGTTTTCATTTTATTTAATTGGAAGATAAATATACTTTTTTGTTATAATTTACAAATGATATATAATTATATTTTATTTTTAAAAAGTAAAATAAATTGTTTTTTTTTTATATTTATTATTATTGTCATTACTGTTGATGGGAATTTTTAGTTGTTGTTTTTTCTTTTTAAATGAAAATGCTGACCATTGTTGCTAGTTGGTGGTGGTGCTTTGATGGAAAATTGTTTTTGAGAACTTCATTTTCTGTTGGTAGTAATTCAATTACATCTGATGGATAAATGTCTAGTTGAAACGTGATCTTTGGCTGGGCTGTTTTTGAATTCGATTAACATTTCCATATTTTATTTTTGCTTTAAATTCAATTCAGTTGCTGCTATTGATAAGCTTTTGTCGATGGTAATGAAGCTGAACAAAAAAAATGGAAGATGATTGTTCGAACAATTTCACTTGATCTACTGTAGAACAGTTGAAATTTTTATCACTTTCATTTTGAATAAATTGACAGTATGTTTTTGTTTGTGAGATTATTAGTGTTTTTTAAAAAGAATAGCGAAAACTATAAACATGTGTATAATTTGTAGCATTTGTCAAAAAGATGAGGAAGTATTTATGGTTTCTACAGTAAACCATTTGGATGTGTCGAGCTTAATTATTATTTGTGCCTAGTGGTGCAAAAATTTTAATAGCCGTTCAGTGGTGTTTTTGTTTTCTTTTTGTTCGACGTGCGTCATCGTCAAATAACGAAGAAATGAAATATTAACTTGTGATGACGTCAATTGATGGTTGTGGTGGTGGTGGAGCATCTTTTTTTTTGTTTGCATGAAAGCTATTAGTTTGAATATATTTTTTCCACTCGAATTGGTTGGCTATTTTTGCTTTTTATTCGAAAGTCATGAGTTGCTGAAGTTGAAGATTTTAAGATTGTTTTATTTATTTATTTTTTTTTTTTGTTTTCGATTTTACAGTAATAATAATAAGAAGAATAAGAATTGTGAAATGTATATTTATTGTTGAAATATGAAACAAAATTTCACATCGAAATAGTTTTTTTTTCTTTTCAGGGAGTTTAATGTCGCACGGTGCCACGTCAGGCTTGTTGCATTACGCGCAGACGACGGACGGCAATGGACAAATACTATTGCCGAGCACGTTCGTCAGAGGCGACGTCTGCCGGGGAGTGAAGTTGGAGCCGTACGATTTTGCCGCAGTCAGCGGCGATTTGCTCGGCTTGAAGCCGGTCTCTTCGAGTTCGGCGTTGTCGGCGCCGGCGGCCAGATCGGCCGGCGCGGCCGCGGCCGCCGCGGCACTGGTCAACCAGGGTCTGTTGCCGGCGTTCACGCCGCCTTCGGACGTCAACTGTTCCTCACCTTCTAAGTCATCTTCGTCCACGCCGAATCCTTCAGGTCCCGAAGAAGCGGTCAGAAAGCGCGAACTTCGGCTGTTGAAAAACAGGTAGACGTTGTTGTTTTGGTATCTGGTTGTTCTTCTATTATCTACTACTACTGCTACTACTACTACTACAGGGAGGCAGCCAAAGAGTGTCGACGGAAGAAAAAAGAATACGTGAAATGTCTGGAAAGTCGGGTTACTGTACTCGAGACGCAAAACAAACAACTCATTGAAGAGTTGAAAAATTTAAAAGAACTTTATTGTCAAAAAGCTGATTGACAACAACAACAACAACAACAACAACAACATTATCATTTGAATTGTTCAAACTCACTGTCCAACCCGACGATCACGACAAGATGAAAGAAGCCTTTATTATTATTTTTTTTTAATTGCTTTTTTTTGTCCCTTTTTTTTCTTACTGTACAAACTGAATCCCATCCGTCCAGACAGCGAGTGTGTGCACTTGAAATTTGCAAATCAAACGAAGACGATGAAGAAAAAAAATTGCTGCTTTTCTTTTTCTTTTTGAATAATAATTTTTTATTATTCATTTATTTGCCATCTTTTTTTTTCTCTCTTTCTCTCTCTCTCTCTCTCTCATTTTCTTTCTTTCTTTTTTCAATGCTTTTGTTATGCTTTGCTTTGTTTTTTGTCTGCGACGAAATTGTTGGAAAAATATTTTTCTCCGGTAGAAGGAGACTTGAAGCAATACAAAAAATTCTCGGTGTCTTTTTTCCCGGTTCCACGATATTTACATGTTTTTTCTTTTCGTGTTAAGAAAACCGAGTGATTGTTTGTTTGTTTGTTTGTTTATTTGTTTGTGTTTTTCTCCTCATTTATATTTTTTCCCCCACCCTCAAAAAGCAACAATTTTATTTCAACTGGCTGTGCAGGGCATGTTCGAATTTATGCTTATTATTATTTTTTTTAATTTTGCATATCATTTATTGCTCTGCATATTTTGTTTTTCAAACCCGATGCAAACACAAACAAACAAATCAAACCAACAAATGACAATTTTCCATTATTATTATTATTATTATTATTAAAAGAAAAGAGAAAAAAAACAATTTTGTTGGTTTCTCTTTTTGGCTTTTCGGTGTTAGAGAATTTGTTTTATTGTTGTTTTCTTTTTCTGATGCAAATTGTACCGGTGTTTTCTTTCTTGTTTATTGCTTTATGATAAACAATGATAACTGCTTGTTTTTTCTCTGTTGTGGTTTGGGCGACACCTTTCACCATCTGTATCTTCGTTGTTTGCTTCATCGTTCATCTTTGTATACAGTAGTTATGTTTTTAAAAAAGAAAAAATATTACGCATAACTGATTTTTATTTCATTTTATTTTATTATATATTTTTTTGAAATTCTTCAATCACATCATCTTTTTGTTTCTGTTGTTGTTCCTTTTATTTAAATTATACTTTCATTTTATGATAATTTCTACGCTCTTTCTCACCATCAGTTTTTTGGATATTTTTTTCGTCGTTGTTGTTGTGGCCGACATTTATTTTTAAATCCGTCTCTTCAACGAAGAATTAAAGAAATATGAAAATTTTTTAATCTTTTGAAGAAATTATTTGCGCAGTGTTTTTTTTATCACATGCAACCGTGTTCAAAATTTTAAACGGCATTTCAGTTCAGAAAAATTATCACAAGTTAACAAAAAACGTAAAATGTTTTCCATCAGAAGAACTTGCACAATGCGGTGAATATTGAGCATATTGTCACTACACTGTTATATGCATATTAAATTGGTTAAAAATTTATACAATTTTTAAAATTAATGTTTATTTTGAAAAAGCGAACGAATAAATTTTTTTAAAATTCATTTTGATGTTCAAATATTTATTTATTTCAACAAACAAACTAACAAAACTGTTTCAAAAATAAAATAATATTCAAAAATTAATCTTTCTTGATTTATCATTGTGTTTTTTTTCTTAAGCAAAATATTCTGTTCTATAATTTCAAACAATCCGAATTTAAATGTTTATCTGTATAATTTAACTTGAGCGCTCAATTCTATACTGTATCTTTGTAACGAATCTGGCGCTTCATTGTATGTTTTTTTTAATTTTTACTCACAGCAGTTGCCGTGGGTCAAGTTTCATTTGTATAATCGTGCTTTGTATAATCGTGTATTCCACACATCCATGATGGTAAATATGAAATGATTTTTCAACTTGCCTGAATATATATATATATATATATATATATATATATATACATATGTAATAATTTGTTCACATGCTTGACGTGTATTTTCGTAAACTTTGTTTGCAAATTTGTTCATCGTTTCAGAGAACAGTTTATTTGATTTAAATATATTTATTTATTTGTGCTGTGCATATTTGACGCTTGCGTTTGTGCGTGCATTGAAAACTGTTTACCCTGAGCAGTGTGTGTGCACTTTTTCCCAGCACCTGCTTGCACTGGTGCAAATAAATTGCCATATTTAACCAACATAAAATAGTGAATAAAAATTATTGTCGTCAATTTGACGAAAATTTTCATTTTTTTTAACTCTGCATTATTTGAAAATTGTTCTAATTTTTTGTCATACTTCATGAGGTAGCAACTTTTTTCATCGTTTGCTTATTAGCTATTTTCGAATTTTGCTTATCATTGACGATAAGCGAATATTTAATACTGTTTAAGGTTTACAAAATGTTTAAAATCTTCTCACTACATGTACAATTCTAAGTGTTTGCAATTTCTTTTCTGAACTTTGTAAATTGTAACTTTTGAACAATGCTGGCTTTTTCCATAAAATTATTAAAATGAAATATTAAAAGAGAAAGTTTATTTTTCTACATAAATTATTCACTTCCATTTATTATTGTGTTGTGTGTGTACATTTGTAAATATTGAATATTTTATAACAATTCTTCACTGTTGTTACCACAGTACAATTGTTTGGAATATTTAAAAGAGCTTCTTTCTTTTTTTCATTGAATGATGTTTCTTGATTTGTCATTTTAAAGCACTTTTTTCTTAAAAAATAAAAGATTTCCAATATAATTTTGTCTTGTTTCTGGTCACATCTATTTTTGCTCTTTTGTATCGAAACAATATTCAAATTCCTGTTCTTGAAGTTGTACACATTGTGCATTGATGTTCATTTGAACAATATTCTCTGACAACAGCAAACATGTACAACAAGCATAGCAAAGTACTATCCTGTTTTGCTTGTTTCTTCTTTGTAATATTTTAATGCTTATCAATTCGTTTAAACTCGAAGCTTTACAGCTCGATGAATATCTACACCATTTTAACGGTTTAATTGTCGAAAATTGTTTGTTTCAATTGTTTCCAATGAAATAAATATATTGTTTGTTCAATTTGTGTAACTAAATTCAGTTAACAGTTTCAGTTTTGGTAGCTTTCAAATTGGATGCTACGCGATCGTGATGCGGAAAATTCAAGCAGTGTGAATAATTAATTAAATATTTCTAGATTGTTTTCTTTTTCAAGAATAAACGGAAGAACAGTTTGCGTTCGCAAAACTATGGTTACCAACAAAGTGATTGACTGAAAATGATGTTTATTTTTTGAATTTCATCATCATTGCCATCGATTCATAATTCTTACATAATTCCTATCACATATTCTTTTATCCGACATTGTTTGATATTTTTCATTAAAAGTAATTTTTCCCTTCAAATGGCAGACATTGAACTACTATCAGAAACACCGTGGTAAGTGTTTGCTTTACTATTTTTTCTTTTTCTGATCTTTTTTTATTTGATTTTTTATTTTTAATAATTACTAAATTTTGAATATGATTCTTTTTCATTAATTTTTCACTCATTGATGAGTTTTATTTATTTATTTATTTATTTATCTATTTTTTCAAATACATCACTTTGTCTACTTTTGAACATTATGAAAATGATTCTGTAATTTGACTGATAAATAAGTTATTTGAATTTTTATTTTTATTGCTATCATTTTTGAGAATATTTATAAATTTTTGTTTTATTCTAGATTTGAATAATTTATTTTTTTTCTCAATTGTTCAGGTTCTATGCTCTTTTGGATTCATCTCGCATTGCAATATTTATCATCTCGGTGTCGTTGATAGTTTACGGTAGTTTTCGATCGTTGAACTACGATGCATGCATCAAGAAGAATGAAAAGCAGATTGGTAGACAATAAATTAAAATCATTTATGATTTTAATTAATTTTTATTTTTTCTCTTTCTTTTTATTTTTCTTTTTTTTTTTTTTTGGTTCAGATGCTCAAGTGATCAATGGTCGTCAGGCTTTTCTCTTTCCACTGGTGGGAAGCATTTTTCTGTTGTTGTCATTTTTCTTTTTCGATTCTCTTCAATTATTGTTCTTCGTCTGTACATCCGGTAATTATTTTTGATCATCTAAAAGTGAATTTTAATTTTACAATTTTTCAATTACAGTTGTCGTGACAATTACTTGTGCATTTCTGCTGTTACCATTTGTACAATCGTTGATCAGACCATTTTTTGACGACGCACACAAGTGAGCGGAATATTGATGAAAATTAATTTATTATTATTTATGAAGAGCAAAAGATTATTTAAATTTTTAGAATATCCATTGGTATTGTTGGACGTTACACTGCCGCAGAAGTTGTTTCTGTTTTCATTTCACTCGGTCTAGTGTTTCTGTGGATCATTACGGGTCACTGGCTGTTGATGGATGCTCTTGCGATGGGTCTTTGCGTTGCGTTCATAGCATTGATTCGACTGCCCAGTCTTAAAGTTTCTACACTTCTTTTGACTGGTCTTTTGCTTTATGATGTATTTTGGGTAACAATAATTAATAATAATGTTATTTGTTAAAATTAAGAAAAACAAAATTACTTCACAGGTAACTGCCTATTTTCAGGTATTCTTTTCCACGTACATATTCAACACAAACGTGATGGTGTACGTGGCGACCAAAACTGCCGAAAATCCTGTACGATTTATTGAATTATTATTTTGTTTTGATCAAATTTATTTCAGATATCTTATTTATCCAAAAATATGCCATTCATATCCACCAGCAGTGAACCGCCGAAATTATCACTGCCCGCCAAGTTGATGTTTCCCAGTTTTCAAGATGTTGGTCGATTTTCTATGCTCGGTTTGGGCGATATTGTAAGTTATTGTAGCCAAGTGTTGTAAATGATAAATATTCCCGTTATCAAACAACAATTATGAATATTATTATTATTATTTTTCAACGTGTCAATTCATGTTCAGGTAATGCCCGGATTACTGTTGTGTTTTGTCATGCGCTATGATGCGCATAAACGAACGCAAAGCGGCGCCAACAATAATCATTCGTCTTCAACTCCAGTCTCAAGCTTGCAGAAAGTGACATATTTTCATTGTTCATTAATTGGCTATTTTCTTGGTGAGAATATTTTCCCCCCATTATTTTATATCCAAAAAATGTGATTGTGAATGTGAAAGTTCTATTTCTTCCTCTCTTCAAGGTCTACTGACAGCCACAGTGTCAGCAGAATTTTTCAAAGCCGCTCAGCCTGCTCTGCTTTATCTGGTGCCATTCACTCTTTTGCCGTTGATGATCATGGCATATTTAAAGGTGTTCATCTTCAATTGTTCTTTGAAACTTTATTTATACTGCTGCTTGTTCATTGCAGGGTGATTTACGTCGCATGTGGAATGAGCCTTTTACTGATTATTCATCATCATCATCATCATCATCAATATCTTCAAAGCTCGAAAAAGCATCTGAAATATACGTTTGAGACTAAAAGCATCATATTTGTTTGTTGATTGATTCACTGCCGCTTTTACAGCATTTTTATTTTAATCAGCTTGTTCAATGATGAAAATTTTCTAATTTATTATCACATGAGCAAAAGCTGTATATATATATTTATTTTGTTTTGTCTTCATTTTCTAATAAAATTATTGCCTGCCTATGCTACTACTACTTTCCATCTTTGAATTTTTACAAATTTCAAAGCTGCTATTTTTAAATTTATTATTATTATTATTATTATTGTTGTTGTTGTTGTTGTTGTTGTTGTTATTGTTGTTGTTGCTGCTGCTGTCCTTGTCATCATGTTGAAGAAAATGTCTTTTTTAGATGAAGCAATTTTCAAATGATCGATCATCAATCAATTTATTTTTTGCTTCTCTTTTGCATTTCTCACATATTTTTATTCTTACCTTCTATTTTACACAACTTTTGAAAACATTCATAATTGTACAAATAAATATGAGATTCATTGGTTGCAATATTGACATTCTAATTTGAAAACAAAAACTAATTTCAAATTTTAACTTCCTTCCAGTATACGACAACGAAATAAATGTACAATAAATAATATTAACAATTTACAATTTTGTGTGTGTGCACTGCAGTGTGTATACTATATATACACTTTGGATTGCTGCTTAAACAACAAAATGTTGAAAGTTGCAATAAGATTTATTTTTCAAATACTAAATAATAATGAAACGGTCGACCAACCAGATTCATTCAAGCTGCAGTCAGACGCAGCTTCGACAGTGTCACTTTGATGCCGAGTACTGTTTGTTTGAAAATGTTCAACTAATTTTGACAAATTTCCGCATTCGTTCGAGAAAAGCTCCACAGTTCAAGCAAAATAAAAATTCTGAGATGTTTCTGCAAATTTTGCTGCATGTAAGCAGATTTAGAGAAATCAGATTTGCATACAGTTGCGCATAGGTGTGAAAACGAAGGACGGTAATTAAGCATTAAGAATTTACAAATCGCCAAGGCTAAATTACATTTAGTCTTACTTTTGAATAAAATTTGCTTGTTTGTATCCTGATCATTGCTACCAATTACTGATGCTGAGAACTGGAATTACAGTACACCAGTTCCTTGTGCAGCGGACATGGACCGAGCTAACGGAATTTTTTCTCCAGAAAACGAAGAGGAAGAAACCTAAGCTACCGTATGAAGAATTGGACATGAAGATCGGAGGCGGGGTACGGTAGTGAAGGTGGAGAAAGCAGTTAGATCGGTGAGAAAGAGCTGCGGTCGTTGTGATATCGTCGTCGGTCTTTGCCTTAGATTGTTTAATAAAGTATATACTCATTGTTGTTGTTTTGTTGTCGCAATGCCATCGTTAAAGCGTGAGGCAGAAAGGAGGGGAAAAGCGGCGGCCAATACCGGACCGTCGACAAATAGCGAGGGACGTGCCAACAGTCTGGCGGAAGAAACGGACGAGCCTGCTCGTGGCAGCGGCTCGTTACACTTGATTATCTCAATTACGATAATTAGAGAGTGCCAACACGACGAGCTGGAAGTTGTTGCTGGTGATGGACAGGTTAAATGGTTTTCTACCTTGAGGTTTGTCAGTTGTGTTGTGATCTTACATTAAGGTGTTTGTGCCTATGCCATGTTTGTGTTTTGCATTGAATAAACTGTATGATCAATTGACTTAGTTTTGTTGATTCACCCTCGATTGTGCACCTAGTGCCCGTTATAACTGAAGATTAATTTGCGCGCCATACTGAGGCCCACACTTGGTCTTCTGAGCCGGAGAGGTTGACCTTTGGCTTGTTAATATCTGTCAGTTGAACAAGAATAAAAGTGACCATACCGTCACTTTAGACAAGGCTGGCTGTTGATAAAGAAAGACTGACCCTCATGATGGATTAGTTCCATCAGCTTTGCAGTGTTCAAGCGCCAGCAGATGAGATCGCTGAGGTGCTACAGACCGTATAAGAACTCTATAGGAAGACACGGAGTGGGACTCAAGCTGACTTCGAGACCAGTTTGGTTTTGGAAGAGAGAAGGAGTGACATGGAAGAATGTTGAAATTCAACCTCAGCATCTGGGAAATTAGGGTAAGGGCAAAGGCAGTCAGGAGTGAGAATCCAGCGGCAGGAACATCCAACAATAGATTGGCGGTCTAGTTACCTTGGTACAAGTTATCAAAGTTTAACGGTGAGTTCACGCAGTTTTGATCATTCTGGGATCAGTTTGAGAACCGTGCACACCAGTGCCCAGTCTTGTCTAACGCAGCCAAGTTAGCTGCCCTGCCTGAGCGGGAAGGCGCTGGAAAACATCACTAGCAACAATAATGAGTGTGAAGTAGCACTGGGGTGACTTCACGAAGAATTTGATCCACCGGCTGAAGTATCCGGCATCAGATAAGGAAACTGCTGCAGATGCCATCTAAAGACTCAGGTCTGCATGCGCATTACCACTGCTTGGAAACAACCATCGATGCGCTGCCAGCTCTCAGCAAGAATCCTCAGAAGGGTGAGCTGACAGATTGCAAGCTGATCGTGCAAGCACAACCCACGCGAGGTGCGGCAGTTGGATTATGTTACATCTTATACCATTTACGTCCATCACATCAAGGAGGAATAGAACGTGACTGTCGATGTGCTGCCCGTAGCCACGGTTATTCGATCTCTGTCGGTTTAGACTAGATTAATTTGCAAAAACCCTCTGACGCTCAGAAAGCTGATTGTGAGTTGCGCATGGAGATGTATAACATTTTGATGCTTTTGAAACGAATCAAACTGCACGGCACAATCATGGTTTTCTGGACGGCGTGGATAGCATGGATGCAAGAATAGAAGATTTTTGATGTAAAAGAAAGAGCAACAGATACACGATGCTGATGTTGTACCTCATAATTGACGTGTGCATCAACAGCCCATTCATACTGATCAGCCATCAGCAATGTTATCAGAAGACAAAGAAGCGTCATATTAAAGAGCTTTCAGCACAGCTGGTCGAACAACACATCGAAAAGAGGTATCAAAATCAAAACATTTATGTACAAAGTAAAGATGCCTTCATCTGCTACAGACTGCCATCAAAATCAGGAAGGCTAAAAACATCAGTTATAAAACAACAAAAAACCATCAAAATGCCAAGAGTAAAGATGTCAGAAATCAGCTTGAAATTGCTACCATTCATTTTAAAAATATAAATGTAACAGCCATAAAATCACTAAAATATCGTGTGGCGTGCGAAATAAATAAAATAAACCACCAATTCGTGAAATTGCTATTATTTCTTGAACAAATAATTAGTTTAACATCATGTACAAGAATTGAACGACGAAAAATTAATGTCTGCATATATTGACAGGTGCCTAGATTAAGGTGTAAAATCTGCTGCCCGGATGAAGGCTAAAGCAAATGTTAAAAAGCTGCAATTCCTGGAATTGAAGTAAAAATAGTTGACAAGATTTCATATAAAAGCAGTTAGAAGTACTGCTTGAATGAATCTGTGGAAAGTCTTGATAGGAGCCAGTCTTGAAAAAACCGCTTTATGAATTCAAGGACAGTAAAGCAGTAAAGAAGAACTGCTCGAGATATCTGTAGAAAGATCGTGTTTCTTTGCATATTGTAATTCAGTAAATAACTTGTTTCCATCTGCTTGTTGCATATGCAATTTTTGCATAAGCAATTTTTGCTTAAGCCAGAAATTTAATTATATATTTTAAACAGTCTAAAGTAATTTTAAACAAAACTGCTGAATAATTAGAAAATAAGTGACGTGAGAAAGAGTTTTTAAAAGCAGTATAATAATACTAACATAGTAATATTTACAGAATATAATTACATGCAGTAATTTTACCATTAACTGGTAATACTCTATTTAATTAGTAATAAATGGTAGAAACAACTTGTTGGAAAATTATGTAAAAGTATTGCTAATAAAAATATTTAAATTACAAATAAAATCAATATCAGTTTCAACTGACAATCAGATTTGGAGGAAACAGACATCTTGCTGCGTGAAAGAGGTCAGTCAATTCCTGGACATGTGGAACGTTTCCCTGCTGTATCAGAGCAGCTTCTTGCATTGAAGTGAATATGCTTTAGATCGGTTTATGTCAGTTTTAACTAAATGGCCTATTTTGGTCTACCTAAATATTAGGAAATTTTTTGTGCTTGATGTTGTCGCTGGCTCATGATAATCTCTGCATAACTTTCTTCAAAGCAGCTAGCTGCGTTGCTATTGTAAACATTCATTAGGTGCCGAGTTATGGAAAACAATGATGACACAGTTTTAAGCATATTCACTTCAATCTCTTTCTTATCTTCTCATTTCGCGGTTCATATCTTCTCATTTCGCGGTTCATTTTCTATCTTTTTTAGCTTCTATCTTTTAGTAGAATGATACAATTAGACAAGGACAACATTCTATTTGCAAAGAACAAGAGCGTCAATTCCATTTTTCATGATTTCACTTCTATAATTAGCATTCAGACGTCGTAGAGCCAATCAGCAAACAACCAATTAAAATAGGGAAGAGGCCAAGATCAAGCGGTCAAACTGTAAATATTCCTTCTGCTGTTTTATATATTTCTATTGCATTGCATTACTTAGTTTATTCCAATACAGCCGTCTCCAACATATTAACCGTTCACCAATATGTTCGATTATTGTTGCTGTTGGTACTTCATTGCTGTTATTGTTGTTGCTGTTTGATAGTAAAAAATTTATGCCACTATTTAACGTGTTACTTTTTGTATTTTTTTCTGAGTTATTGCTATCACATTTGACATGACTTTATTGCGATGCAATGAAATATAGACTAATAAAAATTATTTTTAAAAATGCTGATCACAAAAAATTATAAACTTCACCACAAAAAATACATAAAAAAATAAGAGTAGAACCGTAGGCTCAATTTCAACAACAGGTACTGATCATATTGTCACCAGCCGGTTGGGCTCTAGAGCGCAATAAATAATAAGCCTTCATAAATTTTGATAAAAGCAAACAGTATAATTTTTGAATAATAACAGTTTTTCTCAAAGTGAATGCTACGACGCTGCTATTAAAGTTTAACAATCCTAAATGAAAATATTTGAACCAATAAAATGAAATAATATGGCAGTTAACCAACTGAAGAGTTTGAATCAATGAGAAATCAGACAAGAAAAACATTTAAGATTACGGTACGGCGTACAAATAAGATAACGCTTTCAAGGATTAGCAACAAAACAGTAAAAGTTTTTCACTGAATTTAAACGTCATCGCCAAATGATATCATAAATTAGTAACCGCAAGATCAGCAAATGACAACGCAAATGCAATGCACACGATTGCGGTTTATCACTAAATTAGTTGTAGCAGATTTAATCAAAGCGAGCGCTGAAGGTACTCTAAAAAATATCAAAGAAATAAATGAACAAAGTTAAGAAACCCTATCTAATAAATAACGCAGCCCAATGACCCAGGGGCATTAATATGATAAAACATTGTCATCTTTAGTGAGCAATGAAGTTTTGGCTGGTTTAACAATCACTAACACGATAAAAGAAAAGTTATAAATGTGAATATGACTGTTATTGTTTAGCAGATTTTAAAGAATATACAAATAAAGTACCTCCTTTACAATAATAAAATGCTGAAAAAACAGTAATACATAATTTCTGATGTAGGATTATCTGCAATACCGTAGTAAAAGCGTTTGTTCAACATTTTAAAAACGTTTTTGCTAAACAACGCAAACAACTATTTACTCAGAAAGCAACAACAGCAGTACATAACATATCAAAGGCTCAAATATCTATTGAATTATTGTATGCCTGCATCACTATTAGATTCAATAAAAATGAAGCACTGTTTTACATATAAAACTATAAAAGACTAATTGAGTAAGCAAAAAATAACAGATTAGACAAAGGCCCAACATTAAAGATTTTCTATATAACATCTTTTGCTAACAAAGGGAAAATTTATTAAAATCATTTATTAGTTTGTATGTACTAAAGCAAGTGCGAAAATTGCGGTATTTTGAAAAATGGCCACTTTTGCCAAACTTCACGTCAGTAACAAAACCAGAATTAGCAAATTGATTTGAATTATTAGCAAAAGAATGGCAATAAACAAACCACAGACAACTAATGCAATGCAACGCAGTAATGAAAAGAAAAGGTAATGTACACCATGCGTGCTTCATCCACTCCTAACAAGAGAGAGGTGCCTCCACGTACATCCTTCGCTGCAAACTCTGCCAGCTGCCTTCTGTTCTTCAATGCTGATGTGATGTGCAATAAGGCATTGAAAACGCTCTACCTCAACGTCAGCACAGACCCCTGTGCCAGCTCCACTGATTGGAGCACCATTCAAAAAGGATAAGAACGTACAGCTTGCGTTCTTCATCCACTGCTAACAAAAGGAAGGCACCTCCACAAACTTTCTTTACGGTAAACTGAGATAACTGCCTTCTGTAGGAAGGTTTTGCACTGGATTATACAATTGCTGTTTTTCCATCATGATGTAATACGCCCTCAGTCGATAAAACCGCTTCTTACTCAAGTCAGGTGAGGTACCTGCAAAAGCTGTCCTGATTAAAGCACCAGTCCAAAGGAATGAGAACGTATAGCTTGCGTTATTCATGAGCTGCTAACAGGCGGAAGGCGCTTCCAAGTACTTTCTTCACGATAAACTCTGATAACAGTCTTCTGTAAGAAGCTTTCTATACTGTGTTCCACGGCTGCTGTTCCGCCATTCTAATGTGCCCTCAGTTGTTCAAAAGGATTGTCACCAACGTCAGCGGAGGCACCTATGTCAGCTGCAGTGATGGAGTACCAGCCAACAAGGAACAGAACGCACAACTTGCGTTGTTCATCCACTGCTAACATGGAGAAGGTGTCTCCACATACGTTTTTTACTGCAAACTCTGCCAGCTAAAATGTATTTTTCGATGATAATGTGAAATACCCTCAGTCATACATTATGTTTCTCACAAACATCAGTGGAGGCACCTGTGTCAGTTGCTCTGATTGGAGCACCACTCACAAAGAAGAGAACGTACACCTTGCGTACTTCATCCACCGCTAGCATAGAGAAGGAGAAGAAAGAGAAGAAAGAGAAGCATAAATTCCCTTAACTATCATCTCTAGGAAGCTTTTCACGGCTGCTGAAGTGTTTGTAACATACCAAGTCCTTTGAAGGAAGCGTCTTTGCACTGTAAACTGCATTTTAACGTCCATTGACTAATATTTTCCCCATATAAAGTCGTCTATGAAGATCTTTACTTCCAAAATTACCAGAAATTTCAATAATTTCTTTCATGTTCAGTATACTGAAGAAATTTCTTCTGTGATGGGTAGAGTTTTCTCTTAGAAACGACCATAAAAATTTTCATGGGGAAACTTCCTGAAGAGGTAAACTGAGAGAATTGATCCAAAAATTTTCAGTGAAGAAACGGCATATCTCTGTCTGATGCCTGCGAATGATGAAACATCAGTGACCACAGATGTGTCACAATTTCACAATAAACAGTCCAAAAATCTATCCAACACATAGGCAACTGCTAAAATATAGCTGCTTACATTGCTGTGCCGTACGTATACATGTTGGTGCAGATTCTTGCAGGCAGCTGAAGAGAAATAGCTTTGTGGTGTCACTGGATTTCATATGGTAAAACACACATTTCAAATTCGCCCCAAAATTACATATAGCACACGCCATTCTTCAACGTGAAAAGTTTCACCTCAGTTTTCTATGGTCGTACCTGTTTCCTATGTTTAACAATCCTAAGGTCACACCATTAGATCATTTCTCCTCACTTTTCCGCATCAAGTTATAATCAGTGCATTTCTACAGTAAATTTTGTCGTAAAACACCACATGTAAAATAGATTTTGATAAACTACAGTCCATGTAGTCGACGTTCAAATATTCCATCTGGTGCGTACCAAACTTCAACTCATCGCTGCAAACAGACAATGTCATGGTTATTTTGCCATGACAGCTCAATACCAAAGGTTATCTGTCGATATCAATACCAAATGTTTCCATTTCGATACTGATTCCTAATTCCTTAACAATTCCTAAACATATAAAGCAGCAAAATTAACACTAGAACAGGAACAGAATCAGAAAACGCCGGTTGCTATTTTCTAAAATAGTCAGCAGTGCACTACATTTTGACATAGCGATGTCCTCACGGCATATAGCCGCAATGTAGAAAACAGTAAAACTTCAAAGAAATGGCATTCATTTAGAAAGTGGTCGCGGATACAAAACGTCAAATAAGGAACAAACGTAACAGCAAAGACGATGGCCGCGTCAACGCAACGCAACAACGCAATTATTGCAAATCATCAAACTGAAAACTAGCGTGTGTTTCTAGCGACTTTTACAGCGGCTTCGCATGCTCCGTTTTGCTCACACTAAATGTGTCTAAACATAACAAATTACCGCAGCTCTCCTTTGCTCGGCAACACATGATGGTAGGAAAGTAACGCACGCCTACGTGCCAGCAACTCAACTATCACCCACAGCAGTCAATCTGACGCACAATGCGGATGCGTAGCATAATTTAGATAATTTACAAGTAAAATGTTTAATAGTACAATTAAAACATGGCTTTTAAAAAGAATTTTTCTTCAACATTATTCTCAAAATAATGTAATGCATTTAATTTATTTTATGACATTATTGAATTCAACGACGATTGTAATGGTAAATGCAAATCAAATATAAAATAAATTATTCGTGACGTAAACGTTATTCAATGAGATTACTTTGATAAAAAATATGATTTCCTTTTGGTATAATATAAGAATAAGATAAAAAATAAACGGTAGAAATCATGTTTTGCAATGAAGCAATTTGATTCAACATTATGCACAAAACAAATTAATTCCTGTCAGAAAGATGAAAACATAATTTTATTATATTAAAATAAATTACTAAAATATACAAAATTCAGTTCAATATAAATTCACAAGCTTAAATATAAATCATTCACGGATAATAAAAAAATAAAGTGCATTATATTGAAAACGTAAAATTATATTTCATCACCACCATTGAACTCCTTAAATGAAGCACAGCTTTGCATCTCAACGACCACCGCTTTTTCATGGAGTCGATTTCAATAAAGAACGTTTTCGTCAGCATTTCGTTGACGTGAATGAAACTGCATTCCTATTGGATTTCTTCACACTTTTCATCATATAATGTTGAGGTTTTCATTCACTTTTAGATCTTGATTTTGCCGCGGGTTTACCTGCTACTTTCTTGCCAAGACGTTCCCTTTTTGTGATACTGCTGGATCATGAAAGTGGCCGCAACAACTTGAAACACGTTGGCCAAATTATTTCAGCGGAAGTATCATTTCCATCCAATGCTACCGCTGATGCTTTTTTCTGCAATCCTAATCTTGATGCTGGACTGAAGGATTGTTGAAAAGAACGTCTTCAGCTTCGATTTCTCGATCTTGGACGTCTTTGATGACAGGTACGACTGCCACTATGACTGCGATTTCGTCGGTAACGACCAACGAAGTGAGAGCTTATCGCAGAATGAAGGCTGTCCACTAACTACAAGAATCAACTGCTGCAATTTTTGCAACGCTTATATAAGCTATTTAACACTTTAAAGAATTGCACTTTAACTGGAAATTGTATAAAGTCACCTGTAAAGTTGATTATGAAAAAGTTCATCATCATTATTACACTGCTTTGAAACTATNTTCTTATTGTCGATACCTGGGAAACGAATATCTCTGGACTTCATGGGCATAGAATGTATGGGAAAGCAACAATACTGCCTCTTTGTCCAAAAAGAAATCCCAAAGGTGATTGCGAATCTAAGCATGAAGCGCAGATCCCAACACATTATCTACATTAAAGTTAATGCATATTGTATCCCTGCATTTTCTTTTTCTTTGATGAAAATTGTGAATAGTATGAATGAAAATTATATATTTAATAAAATATGATGTATCCGTTTGCAAACATAATGTTTATCTTTGAAATTTCGGTTAGTAAAATTAAGTGTATTATTTTGAAAAAGGAAAATTATAATTCATCATCTTCATTCAAGCGATTCAATGAAGAACGGCTTTGCTTTTGAATGAATACCGCTTTTTTCATGCAGTTGATTTCAATAAAGAACGTTTTTGTCAGCATTTCGTTGACATGATTGAAACTGCATTTCTATTGGATTTTTTCACACTTTTCTTATATAATGTTGTGGTTTTCATCCACTTTTAGATCTTGATTTTGCCGCGGGTTTATGGGCTACTTTCTTGCCAAGACGTTCCCTTTTTTGATACTGCTGGATCATGAAAGTGGCCGCAACAACTTGAAACACGTTGGCCAAATTATTTCAGCGGAAGTATCATTTCCATCCAATGCTACCGCTGATGCTTTTTTCTGCTATCCTAATCTTGATGCTGGACTGAAGGATTGTTGAGAAGAACGTCTTCAGCTTCGATTTCTCGATCTTGGACGTCTTTGATGACAGGTACGACTGCCACTATGACTGCGATTTCGTCGGTAACGACCAACAAAGTGAGAGCTTATCGCAGAATGAAGGCTGTCCACTAACTACAAGAATCAACTGCTTCAATTTTCGCAACGCTTATATAAGCTATTTAACACTTTAAAGAATTGCACTTTTACTGGAAATTGTATAAAGTCACCTGTAAAGTTGATTATGAAAAAGTTCATCATCATTATTACACTGCTTTGAAACTATAAATATATTGCAGACCTCTCATTATGCATTAATTAAAAAGAAGTACTGTTCAATAAAATATACAATATGAATTAATTTAATACAAAATTTTCGACTTTAATAATTTAATGAAACTTAGACTGAACTATCGTTCGGCTTTTCCGACGGCGCTGAACGCGTCATGTTAATGGACATTCTCAACGTTGTCGTAATGGTTTTCCTTTTTCAATTCTATATTGATACCAACTTTTCAGTAGTAATTAGATGTTATATTTTTTCATTTCATTTGTTTAAATGTATTTGTTCATTTGTTTTCATTTGTTCACTTAGAATTCTGGAAAGACAAGAGTAGTAATGTAGCATTAATTATGAAAAAAGTTTTACGATGCAAAAATTATTTTCAGTTTGTTTTCATTGAAATTTATGAAGTATGATCATTCTGAATTTGGCTGAGCCATACACATGACATAATTGAATTGATACTTGCATATATATAAATACTGTATCATTGTACCGTAATTGTGCCACAATTACTATTAATAGATCAACCTAATCAGGTTCTTTACCTGATTTTGTTTTTTGACTTTTACAAAGTTTTTATATTTGCAGAACGTAATGGTCACAACTCCCAACAATAAGGATAGCGAGAAATGTTTAAAGACGGCAATTGCTATTCCTTTCAGTCTTTATGAGTACACAAGAATGCAATTCAGTTTGAGGAACGAAGAAGTATCGCAAGCGTTGCGGTTTTTGGACATATATATAGACGACGTATTGGTTGCATATCCCATCGATGAGGTTCATGAGAAACGTCTTACAACTGTTTCTAATTGATATCAAGAATACAGCGACAACTTGAATTTGGAAAAATTCAGTTTCCATCTGATGAACATTCGTTTTCTCAGATTGAGA